>JAHHUM010002312.1:0-480037 GCA_036173005.1 Crenichthys baileyi
TAAAAATCCCAACAGGCCCCCCATTTTCCCCGCTCCAGAATATGAAAACATCCTATTTCCTCTCACTCCCCATCTTTATTTTAAAAATTACCTGCACATTAAGGAATTTTTATCTTTTAATAGTTATTTTTAACTGTAAATTTAACTAAATTCCCTCAGGGATACAGGGGAATATCTCCCTTATTTTACAAATTATTTTATAAATTTTAAATTATTATATATTTATAAAAATAACCACCACACCCAATTTTTTGTGTGTGTTAGAAAATTTCGTTTGGGCTATCACTTTAAAGCCCAATAAAACATATTGAGGACTGTGGTTTTAAATAAAAAAGTTCCAGGGGTGGAAAGTTGTAAAAGGCTCCATTTCTGCCATCAACCGGGGGCAATTTTTAAACTTTCTCCCCCAATTTCCACTTCTCCACATTCCACTTTGTTCAGAGAGAAATCAACTAGAAAATACAGAATATACAAGATTTAACATCAGTTAAAGGATCACAATGATGTCATAACTGTTTGCTAATTATTTAAGTACCATGCATTCCTGCTCGCTAAGGCTGTAATATATCTGTTGACACTGGCTTAATGTAGCATAAAATATTTTAAAAAGAGGTGGTTCTACACGTTATTTCGTTGCCAAAGCAGTGGACATTTGCCAGAAGCAATTCTTCAGTAAAACATTCTCCCCAGCAGCTGCACAGATTACTCAGGGGCCTTTACCACCAAATTACTTCCAGTGCTTAAGTGGTGGTAGCCGCAATTCTTTGTGTAAGACAAGAGGAGGAACAAACAAGAGATGTTTACAGTAACATAATGATGTGGATTTAACTCTCTCCCAGGTGGCGTAAGAGCAAACCGGAACTGGCTCTAGAACCAGCCTCGGTTAAGACCTGGAACCTCTTTGGTGGAAAAGCTCTATCATTATCTGGAATTTACGTTTGCATTGAACCCCAAAGCAGAAAGACATCAACACTGTTTACTTATTTGATTATTTATCACAAGTCATATCGTTATCTTGACATTAATCAACATTATTGCATAAAGCATGTTTTTCTAATATAGTGCAACCCTACTATCTACTTTAACAATAATTGAAATGGCTCACAGAGACTTATGGGTTCAGCCAGGCTGACTAAGACAACTAAAATCAGTTAGTTTGGCAGGCGGACCCAGATTTTTGCCAACCTGTGTTTCCAGTAAACCCAGGTTGGGAAAACAAACTTGAAACAATTCAGCCAAGCTGACAGGAATGTTCATTGCTCATTTCATGAGTACTGTACAAAGGCTGCATGATATCAGAAACAGCATAATGCTGGAAGAGGTGGCAATGACAATATGACTTGCAATAAATTAACAAATAATTAAGTAAAGAGTTAATTTCTTTCTGCTAGGATTATTGTAGACATACACTAGATTGTGACTAGCTTATGCAGATAGTGGAAAAAATAAAAATCCTTATTTTTATCCCAACCAAACATTGAAAAAAATGCATCTGGCTACAGCTGCTGCTTTGGCTTTAGATCAACTTACAGTTCAGTTGTAAAGAAATGTTCACACAGTCAATGTCTAATATTTTTTCCTTGGAAATAGAGTGATTTAAATGGACCTTGTTTTATGCATAAAACGAAAGATAAGAATAAAACTGTGAGAAAGCTAGGACACTTCCCTACAGCTAGTGTAACCCTCTTTAGCTAAAATCACATCAGTGAGAAACTTCTTGTGGACATCTACCAGTCTCTGACATCAGTCTGAGGTTTTTTTTTACATTTACAGCCATCTCAGTGAGATAAAAGTATTTCCATTTCCTAATTCTCAGCCAATCATTTGTGGTTTACTGGCATTTTTAATGACACTATCATGTTGCAAGGTCCATTTTAGAACCAATTTTACAGATGATTTCAAAGTTTTCTTAAGCACAGTCTAAGTCATGCTAGATGTCTTAGTGGATTCTATGATGCTACGCTGACTAGTTCCTACAGCAGCAAAGCATGATCAAACCATGACATTACTATCTCCATGCTTTACAATTGGTATGTGGTCCTTCTTATGGTATGCTGTATTTGGTTTATACCAAAAATGTCCTCTGCTCTGATGTCCAGATGATTCAGTGTTAGACTCATCTGTCAAAAAATATTATTCCAGACATCCTAGTCTTTATCTAAGTTCTCGCTGGCAGACTTTAGTCTGGTCTTTATGTTTTTCTCACAAAGCGGAAGGTTTCCTTTATGGCCCACCTCCCCATAGAAGGGTTTAAAAATGTGTTTTTACAATTTGTTTTAAAAATTATAACCCCTGTATGTTTTGTTTTTTTCAAGGGTTTTGAAGACTACTATTGTTTTTAGGATGAACTTGTATGGAAGACCAGACACGGGCATGTTGGCAGGTATTTTCAAGATCCTCCACTTAACGATGATTTTCCTTATCCCCTTTGACACCTCTTTAAATCCCTTACCAGAATCATAAGACCTTCTTTCTGAAGGCCCCAGAAATCTATTTGAATCTCTCCATGGTGTTCTTTTCTCATTCCCAAAAGTCAGGGCCCAAACTAAACCCTCTAAGGTTTTTTAAAAAGGGAAAAAAACCCCCTTCCCAAACTATATTTAATATAAAATGTACCTTTAAACTGATACACCCGTGGGGAAATTCCCGCCCTTTTGACTGGGAAAAAAATGGGTTTTGGGGAAAAACGAAGGGAAGACTTTTACATTTAATATATGGGGGGTAATTTAATTTTCCCTACTATCTGCGTCACTGCCGGGCCCCCCGGAGGGTCAGATAAAACACAAAATAAATAGCGCCTGTCAGAGAATGTTTAGGGAAAACCCGGATTTCAAAAATTTAACCTAAAAATGACTGTTAGGGTTTTTAAATTTGGGTTTTTCTAAAATTTTCCCTTTAGGTTGGGGACATGAATTTTGTCTGCCCTGCCCCATTGGGAATGGCGACCTTAGGGGGGCGGTATGGGGGGAGCAATTTTAATTTTTAATTTTGTGTGGGGTGGTGGCCTTGACGCAAAAAAGGGCCCGCGGGGTTTGCTCCCGGGGGGTGGTCTTTTTTCTGGAGTTTCCTGTTCCCCCCGTTTCATGCGTGGGTTTTTACCGGGTTCTCTGGTTTCCCCCCACAAATACAAAGGAAAATGCCTGTTAGGTTTTAAATGGTAGGGCGTTCCGATCGATCGGCCACCGATCATCAAATGCTTATTTCCCCCTTTTAAAAAATATGTTTTTCGACTTTTGGGGACAAATGGTTTTTTCATTGCCCGAATTTTCAGAACCCCGGATCACATGTACCTCATACTTTGCCCGTGTAGTGTAGCTCCCAATTTTTCCCCCACAAAAAAGCGCAAACGGGGCGGGGGCAAATCAAAATAAACCTGTCGGCTGTATGGAACCCTTTTAACGGGTCTGTGAGAAAGGGGTGTAAAATTTGCATCCCGCAACACAGAACGGTAAAAAACTTCGAGGGGGAAGGGGCGTCAAAATGCTTCAACACAACCAAATTTTAATCACATTTAAAGAAACAAGCACTTGGCAGAGTATGGGGGTTTTCGAGGCCACTGCAGGAAAAGAAAAAAAGAAACCGGGAGCAGTCTGACGGCCCGTTAACGGGAGCCCCACCATTGCCCAAAACTCGCTCGTATGAGCGTGACAGGGCCGAAGGGGGTTTATAAAAAGGAAAAAAAAAAAAAAAACCCAAAAAAAAAAAAAAAGAAAAAAAAAAAAAAATTCATTTGGGCTAGATGACCAGCCTTTCTCTGGGGGAAGACGCTGGGTTTTCCCCCCGGGCTGCTCCACCTTGGACCCCGCTACGTGCACGGGAAAATAAATACCCTTCACAGATGTAGCCCTGCCCCGAGCTCCCAAAAGACAGTTACCCCCCACGTCCAAAACCCCTTAACAAAAAAGGGGCTCAAACCTCTTTAAGTTTCAAGAGTTATATATGGAGCCGGACGTCTTTCCCGGGTGATGCCAAGTTTAAAAAGCTCATGGAATTGATTTTCCAAAAGGGTTTTCCCAGGGTTTTCTGGTTCCCCTTTCTGCCCGGGATCTTTACCACCCACATTTGAGAAAATTTTTTAAACATGGCCCTATTCCAAAAAAAAAGGGTACAAGTGATACCTTTAAGATAATGCCAAAAACATGGGGAAAGTTTTTGGGCAGAAAGCTGGGTTTTCCCCAAATTTGGGGGGGTTTTTGGCATACACCCTCAGCTTGGGCCAAACCATGAGGCCCGTGTTTTTCCCCAGCGCAGTGTAATGAATTATTTCCAAAAGGGGGACGCATTGTGGGGGGACTTTTAGGCACTCCCCAAAATTTGCGTTTTGCAAGACTTCAAAAGGTACAGGGAAAAAACTCGGGCCCGCCCCCCCAAAAGACCAACAATTCAGCACCCAGGTGGAATAGCACCAAATTTTTAAGCCCGCACAGTCTTTTCCTTGACAAAAACAAAAATTGGGCCCTTTACGCAGCTGACTTTGAGCTACCCGCAACCCTTTTTTCTTTAGTGGGAATTGATTGAAAACATAACAACATTTCCTGGAAACCCTTTTTAAAGCTGACTAAGGAAATATGCCCCCATCCCAAAAACATCTGTGCTTTATGGCATACCCCCCTTGGGTGGTTTTTTAAAGCGGGCTTCCCGACCAAAAAGAAAGAGGCCCGATCATGGAGTGAAAAAAAAGGACACCCTTTGCTGGAAGCTGTCACCAAAAGATTTGCTGACAATTTGAAAGAGCCCCTCCACATTTTGGGAACATTCTAACCCAAGGTGAGCTCATCCTCATCAAACAATGGGTGGGGTTAAAAAAAGTTAAGGAAAAAAAAAAAGCAAAAATAGTTACTTTTTTATTTCCCGGGCCCGAAAAATTAAAGTGATCCCCCCCCCCCTTTAAAGGTACCCAAAAAGATTTTTTTTTTCTGAAGGACTGAAACCAAAACACCAGACTTGGCCCTTTTTGGGCTGAGACAGAAGCCGCCCCAGAGGGATCCAAACCAGAACCTTTAAGGGTAACAGTTACAGGGGAGACCAGCAGAAAAAAGTGCCACGACCAGGATTTTTGTCCTTTTAAATTCGGTTTAGTCCTGGGAAAGAAACCCCCAGCCAGGGTCAAAAGACATGTCCAACACAACAAAGATGGGTAATCTACCTTTTCAGAGAAAACCCATCTCTCGGAGTGATCCCCCAAATTGGAAATACTGGAAAACTAAAAAAGGGGCGTTTTTCCGACCTTGCAAAGTAGCAAAAACTTACCTTTGCCCACCTTGCCCAAGTGTGGAAAGTGGCGCTTATTTTGTGCTGCTCCAACATTTGTGGAAAACAAAAGGAAAAAACCCCATGACTGAAAAACTGAGAAAGCTTCCTTTATTAAAAGAACCTTCCCACAATGCCCTTTCCAAAAATAATAGGCATTTTAAACAAATTAAAATGCCCGTTCCCAAAATATTTCCTGTTAAAGCAAATGCAAATTTTTAAATTTACTTGTGCTGTTTTTCTGTTTTTAAGACTTTTAAAACCATTGTTAATATTAGTTTTTAGGTAGCAAATGGGCTATTTTTTTTTATATAAAGGGAAACAACAGACCCATTGTATTGGGTTTTTTTTTGTTAAAAATTTTAAAAAAAGGTAAACCCTTTAGTTTTTTTTTTTTGACAAGGGACAACGTTTGCTCCCACTTTGAATATTTTTAAACAAGCCTGCACTTCCCTTTTAAAAAAATTCCTTTTTTACTTTTACATTTAATTTTTATTTAGGCAATGTGAGATTTATTTTTAAATTTCTGCATTATTCGCCAAGAGGCTTAAATTAAATTTTAAATCTGTTAAAGATTGCCATTATGAAGCAGGTTTTTCCAAATTGTCCCCTTTTTACTGAATATCTGGGGGGGATTTTGCCCAACAATTTTTTTTTTCATTTTTTTTTTTGAAAAATTTAAATAAAAACACGTTTTTTCAAATTAAAATTTAAGGGTGATTTATTTGGGTTTCCTTTTTTTTACATCATGTAGCCAGAGCCCTTTTTAAGCTCAAAATTTTAAAAAATTTTTCCCCCAATCCATGTGTCGGGGATCGGCAATGATCGGAAAATCATGGGTGAAACCGGGATTGGCAGCAAAAAGCCTGAAACGGAGCCCTCCCTATTTTTGGTCTCACTAAATTGCCCTTTTTGGTGTGTGAATGAAATGTGTGAAAGGTTGTTTTTGTTGCCCTCGAGGACTGGCGACCTGGGTGTGCCCCGTTGTATTGCTGCCATTGTTTTATTTGAAAATTGATTTCGTTGATTTTCCGGGGGGGGGGCCCCCTAGTCTCGAAATTGTGTTTTGACTGTCTGGAAAACCTGAGCGCAGGTGCACCTAAAACTGACTGCTATATAACCTCATGGGAAAATTTACCATTTTTTTTGTCTTCAAAAAATTTCTTTTTTTTTATGTTGCCGGCAGGGTTTTTGGGGTTTTAAAAATATTCCCCATAGATAAAGAGAAGGGGTTTTCGTATTTTTAGGTAGTTGCCAGAGTATTTAATAGTCAAAACAGAGTGAAAATTTCCCCCAAAAACCAAAAGGGTTTAAAAGCATAAAAAAAAAAAATACACCCCTTTATGGGGTTTTTTATGGGGTTGCATTGTACCCTACCCTTCCTATTTTTGCTAGTGTGGGGAACCCCATTAGCAGCTTTACTCATTTTACACCCTCTGGTTCCTGTCCAAGACACACCTGCTTCATGGCAAAAAGAATTATTTATATACACATCACTGGTCTGCATGAGTCACTTAAGTCTATATTAGACCATTACTTCCAGTAGCCAAATGTGGTTATTAACTGTTTTTGTCACATTCTGGCCTAGTTTAGATGGATAGTCTTCAAAGGGATTTCAATATTGTGTTAAGGGATACTGGAGTAGGAACATGTCTGTTGCAGAGAAAAAAAAGCACAATTTTCTCCTGTTCAAAAAATTTAAAAAAAAAGAAAGAAAACTTTTGAATTACCTATATAGAAATAAAAAAACAACAAACATAAATAGATCATGCTATCAAGTAGGCTGCAATTATAAATCAGTATTTAACTGTAAAACAACAATTCCAGTTATACAGCCATAGAGCTATTTTGTTTACAACATGTCCATGAAATGTCCAAATTAGGCCAATTTGACAAAGTGCTATTCTTTCCTCCAATTGACTTGACTCCCACCAGTCTGGACAAGTTGAGTCATTGGAATCTGATGAGCTCGTTTATCTTAAACACACTTTTCTCTGCTGCCACACAAAAGAGGAAAACAGGAAAAAGAAATAAGGAATTATCCAACATACAGTATATCTGTGATGATTTCAAACTCGTTTGTTGGTTTCATGGAGGACCACCTGGAAAATTCCTTTCTGATAGTCTATAAAGATCTGACCACAGGAAACACAAAGTATGCTGCAGCCTTACAAATCGTTTGTGGTTTTATTAATGATGTTATCATCTTTTCTGAGTTTTGTCACACAGTTTGGAACTAATATTGATCTACCTGGACTTCCACATTCTGTAATCTAAAGAAAAACCAGCCAAGTGTAGGTCGGAAGAAGATGAAGATGAAAATAAAATCAAATACTTAAATACCACAAAAGACGGAGATAATGACTTTAACTACAGCAATGTTTTCTATAGGGCAGATATATCTGCCTTGCTTATGACATTAGCTAGATGTTACCTCAGTATATGACCAAAGCGTAAACCAAACATCAGTAGGGTTCTTCAGATAAGCTTAGTGGTGATTTCATTCCACAGGGGTAGTGAAAATTAGATTTAGACATGTAAGGTAACATCTTAACACAATAACTGGATTACAAAAAGGTCTGTCAGGATGACAAACATTAACCACTGCAGCTACACACAGAGGTAATGGGTGTGATGTGGAAAAGTGCTTACATGCTATATATAGAGGAACTCCAGGAAAAATCATAAAAAAATTGCAAATCTGCAAATCCCTGACTGATGCATTATGGGTATTCGAATGCACATTTATATGACACACTGACAACCCTACATCTCTTTTCCAATCTTTTGAAAGTAACAATCATACTTTTCATTCAGCCCACATTTCTGTATTAAAACTATTTATTGGTCTGGTATAATATATTAATCATAAATGTGGTGTTTTCATTAGTTGTAAGCAGAAAATAGTCATAATTATCAGAAATAAAGGATTGAAAACATCAGTCAGTGTGGAATTAATCTATATAAAATGTTTTACTTAGAGAATTTAGTTACTTAAATAAATTAACTTTTCAATAACATTCTCATCTTTTTTTCTACTCTTTTTTTTAATTTAGCGTTTATTTAGGTGGGTTAATGTCATTGAGATAAAAATATCTATTTTACAAGAGAGACCTAGTCAGTAAGGCAGGAGCCTTACATTACTAAGAACAAAGAAATAAAACTTGCAATAAAAACATTGGTCATATAAACACTTGCACACAAACAGGGTAGACTGCAATGATCTCAACAGAGCTAAGTAATTCAAGGCCACCAGAGCTTTAGATTGAAAATCAGTTTGTAAATGATTCCAAATATTAGGAGCTAAATACTGGAATGACTCCTGCCTAGTTCAGTTTGAACATTGGGAACAATAAACTGTAGAACATCCAGGGATCATAGATTAAGGCCTCCAGTTTGCTTTGTTAAAGGACAAGACAGGTAAGATGGAGTAATGCCTAAAATTAATGCCTTAATTTTTTAATTAGCATGCCAGGTAAATAGTAATTTTAAGCAACTCAGAGGTGGTAGATAAAAGCAGTAGAGAAACTCACTGTCCAACATGTTTTGGCTTCTTAAACAGTCTGGTACTTACTTACATGTGAGGATTTCATTCCACTTGACTTACATCAGATGTTATTGACCTGTGAAACCATGGTCTTTCACATCAAACAACACTGTCTCCTGAGTCAACACGGTGTGCCACGTAAGCAGCACAAAATTCTGTCAATTTTGATTGGACACTTTTTATGTTTTACACATAAAAATCCCATTAAACTGAGATGGGTGCTGTGGTGTTAACTAGCAGTAGAAAAACTAGCAAAAAAGAGTTTAGGAAAACTAAGTCACGACCTTCTTCCAGCAGAGATATAGTATAAGTATAAGTAGTAACTAGTTAAAAAGCCAGCTTCTGTGAAAAACCAAATCCAGTTGAAGTAAAACTTTCCTCCTCATAGGAAGAAAATCATTAATCTGCAAGAGTAGTGGTTGTACATGAAAAACTACAAGCAAATCTTCACCTGCAGTGCCTTGCCAAAATATTTAAACCCTTGAACACATTTAAAATAATAGCCACTAACCTAAATGAATTTTATGAGGATTTTATGTGACTGAGAAAAAGGAATGTATAACTGTAAAATGGAAGCAAATAGATAAACATCTTTCAATATTTTACCAAATAAAAATATGAAAAATATGGACCGCACCCCGATTCTTTGCAGAACCAGCATTTTTTCTTAGGCTCTAAGTCATTTGGAATATGTTTCTGCAAGCTTTGTACATCTAGACACTGAAATTTTTGCTCAGGCCTCTTTGAAAAATAGCTCCAGCTCAGTCAGATTGGATGGACAGCATCTGTGAACATCAGTTCTTAGGTATCGCCACTGATTTTTAGTTGGATTTAGGTCTGGAATTCGTCTTTTGGCTGTTTCATGTCTTGGTCTGCTGTTTTCCCTGGTTTTCATGGTGCTGCTTGTTCACTGATTTTCTCTAACAAACTTTACAGACATACTAATTTCTTTTTAGTAATTACATGACTTCTGAATGGAACCTGCGGCAATAACGTTTATTGAGAAGTAGAATAAACAGGGTTGAAAGCAAATGTATACCACATTTTACAGATTTTTATTTATTTATTTATTAAAAAAAACATACATTTTTTCTTCCACTACCAAATTATGAGCTACATTGTATTGGAATATCACAGTTTTTTGCTGTAACCTGACAAAATGTGAGGGCAAAAGTGGTATAAATACTCCTAAGGCCTGAAGACTCAGACACATACCACAGGTTCTTTTTTATTCAAATAAATTGGTACAAAATGCTGTCTGGTGATAGCGGTCAAGTTATCTTTGGTCACTTTTTTTTTTTGGCACTATTGGCAAAAAAAAGGCACATATAAGGCACTAGTGGCCTTTATTTTATAATTTTCTAATAGTAAGCAGACAGGAAATGGTGGAAAGAGTTGGGGATGGGTGTGCAGAAAATTTGCCAGGGCTGGGATTTGATTCCACAACAGCCTGCGTTGAGGACTAAGGTCTGTGTACATGGGTCGCACGCTTAAACCCCTACACCACCAGCGCTACACCCGTTATTGGTCAAGTTTAATATCTGAACTCTTTGGGAAACAGAACAACTCGAGAGATATTCTCATTTAAAGAATGTTTCCCATAAACAGAAAGTGAATCATTTTAAATTATTTAGAGATATTGTAAAGCACATATTATGTATATAAAAAACAATATTTACATGTTAACTAGAAAAGCTGTAGTTGAAAAGGATTTAATGTAGACTTACGCTTCGTGCACCGCTGCGATCCCTGAGTTTTACTCCATCCATGGCAGCACTGCCCTCCACAGACATTCACCCTGCACACAAAAACAACCAGAAGTTAGTCACACTGGCGCAAACAGGTAACACAATGCCAGCACAGAGCAGCAGGAGCTAACTGATGCAGAAATATGTAGTAATTTGAGGACACTCTTTCAACAGTGGCGTTGTGTTATAGGCCGACCAAGAAATTTCACCTCACTCTGATTGCCTAACCTTTGAGCTTATAAAGATGTCATTTCAATTCACCAGTTTGTCAAACAAATAATTACTGTCCTGACTTACACATGACACGAGAAATCTATACAATATGTTGTTACATTTTGGATGGGCTGCAGATATGAACTCTGCCTGCAGTGTTTCTTGACTCTTGACTTATAAGGCAAGTCATGAAACATATTTTTAAGACGTTTGGGTTATAAAAAGTCTGTAATCTGGAACACCAATACAACGTTCTATTCAAGCAATAATAAATACAACATTAGCAGAAGTAAAATGGGGCTGAATTATTTAACACTGTATTGTAATGTTATAATAAGCACACATTTTAACAAGAAAACCATGTTGTCATTTAACTAAAATTATTTCAACATTAAAAAGATAAAAACAAAAAAGCATAGTTTGCAAAACTAAACCCACATCATCTCATATTGTGTGGTGGAACAGGACCAAAATACAGGCAGGAGGACGGGAGCCACATGGTGAGATGACAAGATTTATTGAGAACTGAAAAACACTTACATGGGGAACACAGGCAGGGTAACAGGCAAGAACACAGAGACGTGGAACTAGGGATGTGAGCAGTAGCAAAGCAGAGAATCTGGTGGTGAACAGTGAAAACCAGGCAACTTAAATACTGAGGGAAGTGGCGTGGGAACCAATGAACTGGGAGAGGAGCTAATCAGGAGAATTTGAGACAGCTGAGGACCAGGGAACCTAAACAATACAGAGGGAGAATGACTAATTAACCTGATGAGCATGGAGAGCAGGGAGGTGACCAGAACACAAGACAACAATGACTAGACTTAACATAAACAAGAGGAAACCAGATCTATCAGAACATAACTAAATACGTCTAACACCGCAACCCAGGAAGCAACAAATCTAAACACACAAAGTAACAAAAACTAAACAGAAGGAATCTAATGAACATGAATGAATGAACAGAAAAGCACCTGGCTGAGCAGAAAATAAACACAAAAACCTAACAGAGACAGCTCCTGACAGAATTATGCTTCAGTTTATCCAACAGAAGGTATTTTATTTGACTCCAGAATACCTTGGCATGAAGAGAAGTGAAAAAATTGATTTTTCCACTACACCAGATGTCAATTTCACCAAACCTTTCTAGTATCTAAATACACAGACAAGGCTGACGAGAGCATAGTGAAGAAAATGCTTTTACAAACAGAACGGAAGGGCCAGAAAAGGATGAGAACAGAGGATCTGACATGCAGTTACTGAACCGGATGCCACACAGGTGAGTAAATGAGCAGATGGAAAACAGCTGTGGAACAAGAAGAAACTGAGGCACTGAGATAAAATCAATACTGGTAGCCTAAAGCACAGAAGAAAATGGAACACAATGATGACACAAAGGAACCAAAACAACCGAAATAGACCCAACGTTCAACGAATCATGACAAACCGCTGATCAGCTTGTTGCATGTTTCCACTGACGTTTCACGATTTATCTTTGGTGATGACCTTGACCACCACCCTAAGCTAGAGGGTTAAATGAGTAAGAACGCAATGATGGGGCTTTAGTTTCCATGGCATCATTGTTCCTAAGCCACTGGAATAAAAAGCAGATAAACAGTGTCACATGGGTGGAACAGTTGCACAGATCCAATTTAAAAGGTGGGACACACTAACCCATTCATTTTTAAAGGGCAGGTTTTCCCCCACCTGGAACCAGCAGTCAGTAATAGTGACTTAATCATAGATTGGCCTTTCAAAACAAAACCTTCCTGATGCCTAAAATCAAAGTATTTTTGACCTTAGTCTTAAGCCAATGTGGTTTTCATTCCACGGCACGTTACTACTGACAAATGACAGAGCAAAAAAACACCACCAGCATAGTATTTTAGAGGGAAATGAAGACAGTACACACAATATGTCAAAACTCTAGTTAGTTGAATAAACGTCTCCTTGTCCTGACTCAATAACCACCATTTTTGGAGTTTTACATGGGATAGCATGAGAGGCATATCCTAATGGGTCTCTGCATGTAATCATGTAAATCTAATCATCTTATGTACAGTAACTAAATGTTTCTTACATACTCTCCTGATATTGCATATTCACATTTTATCAAAAATGTTCAAACACTACCTACTAAGTGTTAAACAATATCTAGCCTGTTTTAGGGTTATTATATTATCACATAGGAATCTTTTACGTGTAGATTTAGCTATGACATGAGAAACAGAAACAGTTTTAAAAATGCCAGATCGCACAACACAGGCAGCACCAGCAGTAGAACTGCAGCACCAAAACCATACTTACAGGGGCCACAGTGTTGAGCAGGTGCAACACGTGCTCATATTTCCAGATCTTTGAAGCATTGTGGAAACAGGTAATGACCTTGACATGAGTAATTTGCTGTCAATGGGGGCAACAGAAACTCACAGCTGTACCGTATTCACTCCTCAAAAATTAAAACATTTTCCCAGGCTGCAGAATGAGCAGCTGGGACCAGACTGCTGGACCACACACAGTCTGTAGCTGCCTTTTTTCCTGGTACCCCCAGCAGGTTGTTGTTGGGCCTGCCATAGGAGGGAACAAGGACTGAACTACACAAACAAAAGGGACTGGAAAAACTCTGAATCCCAGAATCCACAACATTAGCCCCTTTTCCTCCACATCTCCCAGGAAGAAGGAGTTTCACAAAAGGAATCCCTGTTAAATCAGAGACCTACAAACTCTGCGCAGAGCTCGCTGACCAAGTAAAAGACATCTTCGATCTACCTTGGATCCAATAAAGTACAGTCTACTGTGTGATATCTGGTGACTGTGCCCTGGCCAAAAATAAGACTAACCACCTTAAACTTTCTCTATGAGCTTCTGCAGAAAAGAATCTAAGCCAAAGAAGAAACACCGTTCCTGATGAAGTGGTTTTCCTAATTGCCTAAAGAAGACAGCAAAAAATCCGTAGCTCTGCACAACTGAAGCATCCAGTATGAGCAGAAGTTTCCATCCCAGTTGCTACTGAGAGAAGTCGCAATGGCTTCTTTGTTCACTGCCTGCCACACAACTTACTGCCACTATCGAATGTCTCCCTGTTCTTCAGGATGGTTCACATAAGAGGTCGTGTCTGGGCAGAGAAAAATGGTTTAGAATCAATTGTCCAAAAGCTTATTGATTTCTAATTTGGTAAATATTACTTTTAAAATAATACTTTATTAAAATAATATTTTTAATTTGAACTAGTTGATTAAACACATAGCAACTGTTGTTCTTAATTACTTTTAAAACTAATTTGACTTCATTCAAAATTCTTAAAACAAACCTTGATTCTGAAACAGACACCTTGCACACTAAACTGTGATAGCACTTCATCATTTTATTGGTTATGGTTCATTCATTTGTTCCTTTTTCTTCATAGTTTATTAGTTTTTGTCATCCTTTTCATTTTTACTTAGCAGTTTCAGTTGAATATTATTAGTCTAGTAAAAGAGTTTGTTGATTGAAGTATATAACTTGATGTTGAAGTATTTTGTTAATAAATTCTTATATTTTGTAGAGAAATTGTTTGCTTTTATTCTATATATGTGCGCAAGGCTTGATGTTTGAGAATGCCAGTGCACAAATTCGTTCATAATCTATTGTTCTATAATACCACACCTCATTAGGCAGGCATTTATAAAACAATAACTGACAGGGACTGAGAGATGTTTGGCTATTAATTAGAATTAATTTTATTCTAAATTACAAATTTTGCTAATAATTGTCTTTGGCACTTAATAATAGTCATTCATAGCTAGACCAAACCTATTACTGCACAACACTGAAGATGTGACACTTTGACAAAATGTAAAGTCGTCAGTGTGCAGCTTGTCAAACAGTGTAAATTAGCAAACAATTTTGACAATTGGAATCTCCACAGACTCCAAAAGGACAAGTGGACCCCCGTTAGCCCCAAAAGACAAACCCAAAACTCTTTTCCCCCAGACCTCACCCCCCTCTCTCTTATATCCATTCAGCCCAAACACCCCTCTCCTGGATTTCACTGACATGAAAAACCTGTCAAGGCCTGAAAACCACTCCCCCTGCACCAAAATCTCACATTTTCTCCACAAAACCCCCATCATCATCTAGTTTCTACCAAAAGTGGCCAAATCCCCCCATCTGCTATACATAACCGTCTCCTTTGCATATCAACGATGACAAGCCTGTTTGTGTTGAGGAAAAAGTTCTATGATATGCACAGGGTCCATTTGGTAAGACTGCTGAATGCTGAATATCTCTGCGCTAATACATAACAGAAAGAAGAAAGCTAATAAGATAAGAAACGGTAGACAGAAATAAAACCTAAAATGTATTCCTTGTCAAGTGCATTGCCACAGAAATAATACCAGCCACTAAGTCACTTAAACTGGTATTATTAAACATTAGATCTTTATCAGGAAAATCATTTTTATTCAATGATCTTGATGAATAAAATCACAGTAGTATTTAACAGAAACATGGTTAGACGAAAATAGTGAGACATGTACAGTGACAACACCTCCCAATTTCAAATTTCTAATCGAGAGCATGGAACATCAGAGAGGGGGAGGGGTGGCCACATTGTTTCATGATTCGCTAAAGTGTAAAAAGGTGTTCCTGGGCAAATCTGACTATTTTGAATATCTGGTTGTCCAGGCAAAGTAATTATATTTGGACCAAAGGAGGAGCGATCAAGGGTCAGGACACAACTTCCACAGATCAGGCTTAACATCTGGGTGTAGTGATGGACTTAGACCTGAACCTTCAGAGGCACATAGATACAATTATTAAGTTGGCCTTCTATCACCTCAGAACATTTCCAGAATTAAAGGACTAATGTCCCAACAGGATCTCAAAAAAATCATCTATGCATTTATCTTTTGTCAAACTGATTACTGCAACAATGTTTTCACAGGTCTGCCTAAAAAGTCGATCACACAGCTGCAGCTGATGCAGAATGCTGTTGCCCTGCATCCTCACTAATCCTAAGAGAGTAGAATACATCACACCAGTTTTATAGTTTTTTTTGAAGTCCTTACACTGGCTTCCTGCATCACAGAGAATAGACTTTAAAATACTTCTGTTAGTTTAGAAGTCACAGAATGGCTTAGCACCAACATTAAAGCCACATCATCTCATATTGTGTGGTGGAACAGGACCAAAATGTTGCTGCTGTTTCAAGCTTCCAGACCACTCAGGTCTTCTGGTTCAAGTATACTCTGCATCCCCAGAATCAGAACCAAACATGGAGAAGCAGCATTCAGTTTATATTGTAAACATGTGGACCTGTTATCTTAATGTGCACAGTATGGTTCCTATCTATGTGCATGCGTATTACTACCAGGTCTGATGTTGTTTGTTGTTCTGGTTTCAAGGCTCACGTTCTGTATGCTGCCTGGTGTCGAGCTGGTTAATAAACCACGTTCAGATCAACTTCCTGGTTTCTCTCATATGGTGAACATACAACATGGTGTCAGAAGCAGTGCCCCAGGCACTGCATAGCTTACATTTCTTTTTCTGACCGGATTTTTTTTGCCGTCAGATGTGTTTTCTGGCAAGACGACAGGGAATATGGCGGATGGATTCCGGAGACACAACCTGCTTGTGTTTGATGGTAACATTGCCGAAAATTGGCGCATCTTTGAACAGGAATATGAGATTTTTGTCTCAATGGCACACTATGACAAGCCAGCGCTAACAGCGCAGATTTGGGGATCTGAGTGAAGAGCTAATTAGAGAGAGACTAGTCTGTGGCATCAACCATGACAGGCTGAGAAAAGTGTTACTGCGTGATAGCGATCTGGCTTTAGCAAAGGCAATTTCTGTATGCCATATTCATGTAATGAGTGAAGTGCAGAATAAAACCCTTTCTTCTCCTCAACAGTCTGCCACAAATGTCGATGCTGTCATGGCCAAATTTTCAAGAAAACAGAGAGAAAATAAAACAGAAAATCAGTGTGTAAAAAGAGAACACAGCGTATCCTTGGCTGTAATAACTGGGGTGGTGCTCACGCTGCTAAGAAAAGTAACTGTCCATCTTTTGGGCAGCAGTGCCATGCATGCAAAAATCAGAATCACTTTAAGACACGCTGCAAGTCCAGACAGCCTATTCTGAGTACACAAAAATCCGGTGGAAGTGTTCATCACATAGGGCCAGACTAAGCTGATTATAGTGGAGATATAGTGGAGTGTTCTCCAGAAAATCATTTGATTGCATAAAGGCTAATGAACAGGTAAAAACATATTCCAAGTCTGTGAACCTAGTAGCTTATGGTGATAGCAAGACTGAAACGTTAGGTGTGACCAAGTTACAGTCTTTCCTTCATGGACAATCATACACGTTGTCATTCTTTGTCGTTGATGTAGATGTTCAGCCAAGGGTGTAGGAATGAGTTAAACATTTTGGGGGGGGGGATTTGACACATATTGGAAGCATTACAGATCCATAAATGGTTTAACGTTTTATTGGTCAAAAATGCCTCAAGACATTACATATGGTAATATACAGCATCAGGATTTGACTTACAAAAGATTAAAAAGCAGCATCTGTTGAGGCTTTTCCTCTACGTAATGATTTTTAACAACTGATTTGCAGATGTGTTTAGGCTCACTCGTACTCGTACTCATACTCGTCGTCTTCCGCTTATCCGGGACCGGGTCGAGGGGGCAGCAGACTCAGCAGAGACACCCAGACGTCCCTCTCCCCAGACACCTCCTCCAGCTCCTCCGGGGGGAGCCCAAGGCGTTCTCAGGCCAGCCGAGAGGCATAGTCCCTCCAGCGTGTCCTGGGCCGTGTCCTGGGCCTCCTCCGGGTGGGACGTGCCTGGAACACCTCCCGAGGAAGGCGTCCAGGAGGCATCCGGTATAGATGCCTCTGGCCTCTGACTTGGAGGAGCTGATCTTCATCCCAGCCGCTTTACACTCGCCTGCGAATCGCCCCAGCGCATGCTGTAGGTCTTGGCTAGAGGGGGCCAGCAGGGCCACGTCATCTGCAAAAAGAAGATACAAAATCCTCTGGTCCCCAAACCAGACCCCCTCTGGCCCTTGGCTGCGCCTAGAAATGCTGTCCATAAAAGTTATGAACAGGACCAGTGACATGGTATGGTAAAGATAAAAATATGGTTTCTAAATATGAATTCACACGAATTTACTGAACAGAAAGAGCAATAGCATGCAAAAAACCAGAAACTTGAAACACATTGAAGGCTTTAATATACCTTCCAACTTCAACTTTTTGATAGCAGCAGTAAATGATGTTGCTCGATTTGATGAAGACAAGACAAGAACACCTACAAAACTCCATTCTTGGCTCCTACGTTAGGTCATTCCCTAAAAAAGATAGCAGATTTTCTTGTTTGTGCGACACAGATGGCAAAGTCAGACAATGAACAATTTATTCAGCATATGAAGAGGACCAGAGGTCTTTTGGTGAAACAGCTTGTGCCATCACGTGCTTTACAAACTCTGAAAGAAGCTAAATGTAACACAACTCAGCTGCTTCCATTCACTGACGATGTCAAGAAGATGAACATGTACTTTGATGAGTGCAGAAAAGAATACCAAGGCAAACTTAGGGATAATCCAAAAAATAACTGGTCAAATGTGACTCTGTGTGAGGTCATCCTGTTCAATCGCCGAAGAGAGGGTAAAGTATCCAAGATGCCTCTAAGTGCTTTCACCCTCAGGGACACATCAGGAGTGCACTATGATTTGGCAGATGGACTTTCAGAGTTGGACCAAAAGCTTTGCCAGCATTTTCAGTGAAATAGGAGGGAAAAGGAATAGGAACGTTTCCATCCTTCTTACACCAGACATGCTATCCTCTATGGAAGCCGTAGTTGCACATAGGCGGTTCAGTGGTGTGCCAGATAAGGATCCCTATTTCTTTTTAAGACCAGAGGCTGAGACTCATTTAAGAGGGTCAGATGCCATAAGGCAGATTGCAAGAGGTTGTGGTTCCAAAAATCCTGAAACTCTGTCTTCAACCAAGTTGAGGAAACATGTGTCATCTCTATCCTTAGGGAACCCTTCAGTTGGCTAAAGTGAGCAAGGTGATGATTGTCCTGGAACAAGGCAGACTGTCAGACTTTAAAGGGATGAGCATAGACCAAATCCAAATAGATCCTGTGATGGAAATTTAGAAAGTGCCTTTTGCCTTCTGAGCGGAAACTGTGTCTGGCTTAAACAAACTTTTAAAAGATTTAAAATTATAAAAAGGCCCTGCTAATTAGATTTAAAGATAGAACAAACAGCGTAAAATATGTTGCTGCGGTGAGCAACAGTTCGCATGCCAGAGTCATCTCCCTTGGTGGTTTAGATTGCCAGTGGGCTACTTCTCACCGCACACAGCCAAGATCCCTCCTTGTGGGGTCGAGGGAGGCTCTCCTGGCTAATTAGTAGGGATGGAGGCAATTAGGGTGCCAGGAAACTCTAAACTCCTGTGGAGATGTCTGCAAATTTTAAGGAGTATTCCCCCATTACCCAGAAGTAATGGGCTAGACGAGTTCTAAGGTAACACCTCCTCCTCCTCAGGGAGAAATGTTTGACTACATTTTAAAAACATATGGACCAAAAAGCACAGAGTAAGTAAATGAATGGGTTAAAAAATTACATTTTCCTGCAGGAGGTTTCTTTCGTCCTAAATATTACAATAAGTGGGAAAAGAAGGTGCTAGTGAAAGGCGACATTAGAGAAGAAAAAGAAAATGGTATACTAGACGTTTTTTTTCTGCCTCTTAAACAACACACACACACACACACACGGGATGTAAGCGCAACCTCCACGTTTTGAGTCAGAAGAGAAACAGGCCGAAGGAAAGTTCTCCCTCTTAAACTGGACAAGGAAAGAGTGGATGTCCCATCAACAGGCCTGGAGAGGGTCTGGGTTTTTGGACTGATGGAGGAGTCTGTGTCATGAAAGTCCGACTCTGGAGCGGTCAAGAAACTGAGGGGGGTAATGTACAAACACACACATTTGCATATATCTTTTCTGTTTTCTGCAAGGAAGAAAGCTTATTAACTGATGCTCATGTGACACGCTTGCTTGATGTTGACAGACATAGCAGGTTAAGATATTATTTTAGGGTTAGAAAATCCTCCTCAAAAGGGTGATAACTTACGCTCATTTGACGTTTTCCAGTTTTTTTTTTTTTTAGAGTAGCAAGTTCTCTCTCTCGCCATGCTAGATTTAGAGTTAACCATTTTAGTTGTTAAAACATTATTAAAAGACAGAGGAAGTTTCAACACCTTGAAAACACAGCGGTAACCATGTGTTTCCATGTCAGCTTTAGGACAAGACAATAAACCAGTGGCATTTTCAAAACCCAACGCATGCATAACACCTCATGGGCTCTCCTTCAGGCATTTTTTCCCCCTCTCCATATTTATGCAGCATGTTGATTTACACTGTACCCTTATATCAGGTTCTGACAAAAACTATGAAAGGCTTGGCTCCGCAGTTTGTTGACCCCACCAGCTAAAACCTTTCAGAGTACTAGGTTCTGTTAAACATACTTTTCATTAGAAAAACCTTTAAAATAAGAATGAAATCTTTCCATGGGTTATTTTTTGTTTGTTTCTGAAGGTACAAAAAAAATCTACTTGAACAGTGGTATCACAAAAACACTAATCTAAAGTTCTCTAAAAGACTTTGCAGTTCTTCCAGAACTATGGAATTATTTTTCCCGCAGTACCAATTTTTGAAGCACTTTAATCTAAAACAGATCTGTGTTTTCTATTATAATATTGTCGGAAGCTTCTTGAACGCGGTCAACAGCAAATATGATGAAGGGCTAATTAAGAGCCGTGAACTAGTAATTGCCACCCCTAAATCTGATTATTGTCCGTGACAGAACTAATACTCTTAAGTCTGAAGATCCTTACTCCAATCTTTCAATATCTGCAGAAAGCTGGCATCAATGTTCAAAGACAAGATAATTTCAAATTACTAAGAAATAAAATATTGGAACATTCATTAGCACTTGAATTGTAGAAGAGAGGTCCTAGAAATAATTTTCTCACCAACTCTTTACAATTTGATTAAAGATGAAATTTTGGCCATTTTTGTCTCTGTAAATTTCATATTTACAATTTGATCAAAGAAGAAATTTTGCCCATTTTTGTCTCTGTCTGTGATTTTTTGTCTTTGTTTTTGATGTAATGAATGAATGTTTGTTCATGTGTTGCATGACACAATAATTGATATTTAAAATAATGTTTCCTAACCCTGATTGATTAAAACCTTGAGTTTTCAGGAGAGTTAAGAAGCTTCTTGTTTCTGAGGTAGGTGCATGTTAACAGTTTTGCAGTTTAAGGTACACTAAGATGGGTTGGAATGATGGAACTGTGGGGACCGCCCTCAGCCCACCCATAGACCGCCAGTCAGAGGTTAGTTCATCTGGCTCCGCCCAACTACCAGCTTTGTACACCCCTCAACTTCCATGGAAACGCTCCACACCTCCCTTCCTGAATTTAACAGTTTAAGAGACAAGAGAGGTGGTTGCTGCGCTAAAAGCATGTCTATATAATAATTAAGGACAAAGCATGACATTCAGACTTCTGTGTTTTACTATTAAAAGGTTAATGAAATAGTTTAAACTTCTTTAAAGAATTAGTTTTGCATGCAGAATCATTGGTGATTTATTAGATTGAAAGCTTTCCGGGGTTCAAGTTCAAGATATTCCAAAAGTAAGGAATATATTTTTGATAAAGAATCTGAGACATGCCTCCATACTTAGTGGGAATTCATGATTAGATTCAATTTGAAAGGTTTATGCATCAAAATTGCATCAAATTTTCATAAATTTAATACTCATCTTTATACACGACAAATCAGGATATGTGACTTATTTCTAAGTGAAACATTGATGAACAACTGAAGTTTGTGTTTTGTTGTTAATGGAACTGAATTGCAGTTAAAAACAACTAGATTTTTGTTATTGTTTACGGCAAATTCACAGTGGTAAATAGTTATGTCAGAATTAATTTCTTTTAATTTTATGCAATGTGATCCTGGTTGCTATTTTTTTTTCACACATTTTGAAATTGCAGCATGGCTTGGACAGTACGTCAAAAGGGAATGTCAGAGTAAAATAACACTGGGTTACAAACGTTTTAGCACTTATGGGGAAAACGTTAACTCATATCTCCAGTAGGGATTAAGTGACAATGTGAGAGACACTTTGTACTTTGTTTTATATATCTGGTGCCCAGCTACCCAAGGCCACATTCTGAAAACCTGTCTGAATGTATGGTATTAATTCTTTTGAGAAACTGTACATCTCCATAGATTAGAGCATTTAGAAATTTCTTTGAAATTTTCTTTTTGTATTCTGAAACTATGGAAATAATGTAATCAGGCCTTCAACAAACATCATATGTCACGTTTGTAATATTTACAATATTTAGCTGATGGTCACCACTAGTATAATGTTGGAGTCAGGAAATTAATTCTCCTTTCAGCTATTAGTGGCTAAGAGCACAGCTCACCGTTCAATCAGCTGATCACTGCAATCGAGACATCAGCACACGAGGAGGACTTCTCTTTACAAGTTAACCCAAATTGCACATTTTGTCCATGAAACTGCTGGTTTGATCTTCATAAACACTCAATGCGCATAAATTTAGGCCCGAGCAGGAAAACTGCAAGGGCCTATTGTAATCGTAGGATTTCTTATTATTCTTTCTTTCTTTCTTCTTCTTTCTTTTTTCCGCTGCATCTTTGCGGGGCAATTTGGGGACTTTGCCATGCACAAAAACTCACACGATTTAACCAAAAATTGTCCCCTGCGTGAAATTCTTGTTCCTTAATGTCGTTGTCAGTGGGCGTGGCCAAACGGCTCTACAGCGCCCCCTAAAGTGAGATAGGCCAAACCGTAAGTCATAGAGATCTGAAATTTGGCACACAGGTAGAGCTCCTCAAACCAAGAAAAAAAGTATCTTGGGGGTATGCCCTAAAACACACAGGAAGACGGCCATTTTGGGTCAAAGGTCAAGTTTTTCACTTTTACTCACCTTGAACTTTAACGAACTCCTAGGGATTTTGATCTATCGGCTTTATATTTGGGGAATATGCAGTTAAGGCATGGGGGATTAAAAGTTATCAAAACCGTGAGTTTTCGGCCATGTTTAGGGAGCGTGGCGGGGGAACGAAAATGGCATTCGTGCCCAAAGTGAAAAAATGCAATAACTTTCCCAAAGAAACGTCAAATCACACCAAAGTTGGCATGAGGGAGGACCTTCAGGTTCCCGACGATCCTATGGGGTAATATGCTGACATCATCAAAGCCACGCCCACTGAGAACAGGAAGCCACTTTTTTTACTGGGAAAGGTCGCTATCTGGCTGTCTACACTCAATCAACTTGAAACTGTGTCAGGTGACTGATAAGTAGTGGGTCTAACTTCGTTTGAAGCAAAGTGACTTTTTATAAAAGGGCGTGGCCGTGGTGGCCCGGCGAAGTTGGATGTCACGCCATGGCCATACGTTTGGCTCTAGTTTCAACATAGATCATCTGATCTGCACCAAATTCAATATGATTGATCCTAGTCCAGTCCCCAACAGAGATCTGATGACATATTTGGTGGGCGTGGCCTAATTCGTCCACAGCGCCCCCTAGAAAATTTTAAAAAATCAGCCCCAAGCCATGCTTTGACCGAGGATTGTGAAATTTGATACACATATGTAACTTATTAGGACCTACAAAAAAGTCTCTTGGAGCGTTGGTCCAAGCCCGACAGGAAGTTGGCCATCTTGGATTGAATTTGCCATTTTGACCCCGGTTTTGCCCCTTCTTGCCCGCAAATCTGAGCAAACTCTTCCTACAGCTTTTGACTTGAGACTTGAAAATCACAGAGTATACTCTTAAGGCATTGGGGATCAAAAGTTATCAAAAGCTTTTTGCTACATGAAGGTATGTGGGCGTTGCCAATGCCTCAAAATCTAACTTCTCGCCATAAAAGACGAAATTGATATAGCTCCTACAAGGAAAGTCACAGACAGATGAAACCTTCTGAGATTGATCTGCCTCTAAGCCTGAACAATATTCACTGATCAGATGCTGACATCATCGAAGTCCCGCCCCCTGAGAACAGGAAGTGTCATGTTTTCCTTTAGAGAGTCAATTTTTGATGTTCTTCACCTAATCAACACGAAACTGTCTCCAAAGACAGATAACACAATGGTCTAACTTGGTCTCCAATACTGACAGGTTTGGCTGGAGGGTGTGGCCGTGGCGGCATGGCGAAGTCTGATGTCATGCCATGGCCATACGTTTGGCTCTAAATTTCACATGCATGGCCCGATTTACTCCAAGCTCAAAATGGTTGATCTTTGACAGCCCCTAAACAGCTCTATTGGATTACATTGGAATTTGGATCAACAGCGCCCCCTAGGGCACTTCAAGTGCTCTATCTCCCTCATACATCATCGGATCCACTTCAAATGTAGTATACATGATCATGAGTTAATGATGGACATGTTGACACAGTCAATAGATGACATCACTTTAGCCCCGCCCACTCATAAACAAATGACTGTAGCTTCCATTAGGAATGTCCGATTTACTCCAAACTGATTATGGTTGATCTTTGTCAGCCCCCAAACAGCTCTATTGGATTACATTAGAATTTAGATCAACAGCGCCCCCTAGGACATTTCAAGTGCTCTATCTCCCTCATACATCATCGGGTCCACTTCAAATGTAGTATACATCATCAAGGATCAATGCTGAACATGTTGCCACAGTCAGTTTATGTTATCATTTCAGCCCCACCCAAAATAAACAAGTGAGTGCAGCTTCCATCTGGAAGGTCGGATTTCCCCCAAATTTTGAATACTTCTCGCCAGACCAGAATTCTGCATGAGTGAAGATCATGACATGACGCTCACAACGCCACCTAGAGGTGACATTTGGAATTGAACGGCGGCCTCGTTGGCGTGCAGCCGGGATGCCAGGCTCCCGCGGTCGCTGCACAGGCCGAGTTGCGCTGAGGTCCAAGGGCCTTCAACGCTGCTTGCAGCTTTAATTTCCTTTTATTATTATTGTTAGGTAGTCATTTTTATCCCCTTTGTGTAGGATAGTGCTTGTTAGTTAGGTGAAGGTTTTTGGACCAGAATAATGGTATATCAGAATGCTATGGCTTAAATAAAAGTTTGTGCTTATTTCATGCAAGAGTGATTTATCTGTCAAAACAAGGTCGAAGTTCCCCCACCTTCGATGAAGCGGTTGAATAAACAGTGACATTTTTTGCCTCTGGTTAATAATTTATCAATTATTAATGATGAATAGGTATTTGTAATATTTAAGAGCTTTGAGCCCCTAACACCAGAAGATATCTCTGATTTGTATTCAGAAGTAATGATTTTTGGTTAAGAAACTTTTTTCCTGAATTATGATTTTTAATTATACTTTTTGATAAATATTAATTAATCAATAATCATAATATTAACAATTTGTATTTATAATTTTTTTTTACCGTGTCCACTTTCACAAGTGGAGCTTTACAGCTACTGTTATAATTCTCCTCTTGATATTTATAAAAGAAACTATTAGAAACTGCTTTTGGGATTTTTTCAATTGCAATGGACATGGAGATGGAAATAAAAATGAAAAAAAAGAAGCAACAAAGAGAGAGAGGTGGGGCAAATGGGAAAAAGGGAGAGAAGGAGAAAAGAATAGAGGAGAAAAAGAAGGCTAAAGAGAATACAAGATAACACACTAGAAGACTGCTTCTACACCTGCAGAAACATATATAACAACATCATTGTTACCGAAAAGTGCACGGTACTAATGAATGCAGGATGTATTTAGTGGTAAATTCGGCTCAGTATAAAATATCTGTGTATCTGTTAACACCTGAATCTAAACACCTGGGTGTTAGTGTGAGCCTGCTTCTGGATACAAGGTTTCTCCATAAAAATATGCAATAGCGAGTGTGAGGAGCCACAGACATCCAAAGGCCCCCCAGAGAATGGGAAACCCGGGAGGACCACCACTGGGACTACCACAACCCTCCCAGAGAAGAGCAGAGGAGAGCCACAGTGCAGAAGCCCCAGGGAGCTGCAGTGACAAGCCCACAGGCCCCGACAACAGCAGTCTACGCCAGAGCAGATCCCTAGACCCAAGACCCCAGAGCACATTACTCCCCAAGGGAGGCCTGAAAAGGCCAGTGGGCCCCGGCCCCGGTAAGCAGCCACCGGGAGTGGGCCGGCACACACCAAAACACCTAGCCCCGGACACCACCAATACGCGAGTGGGCAGAGACATCAGCCGGGAGGAAATGTATTTATTTTTATCGTTTCATGCAAAATACTTTAACGTGACAATGTCACACAGTAATGTTAATACCGCCACAGCGCACTACACTGATGGCTGGAGGTAGATCTTAAGCCGCCATAGCTCCAGCCATCAGTGGAAATACAACTACTACTGTACTGAGTAGAGAGAAGTGGAGCAGAGTAGAGAGTGGAGCAGAGCCGCGCTGCCTAAAATGACCCAGTGGAAAAGGGGCTTAGCTAGCATGCAGCCTTGAGACAGACAGGTGTGTGAGGGTGAGTTTTTTCTCCACTAATTTGTTGCATAAACTGACAAGTGGAGGATGATAGTAAATGACAGATCTAGGTCAGCCATGAAAGACCAGAAGCTTATTTTTAATTTAGTCACACAATTGGACAAGTAGGGTAGGACGTCTGCCATAGCTGTTGTTCCCAGCAAACGTGAAAAAAACAAACCCAAAACATGAGGTGTGTTGAATGACAGGCGCTTAATGACTAAGTTCTGATTCTTGCAATGACAGAACTTTTCTTCAGCTAGTTGCACACAAAGTGCAAAACATGGACCAGGTTGCCAGAGCTTTTGGCACCTGCTCCCACAGGCTTTTCCATTTCTACCCACTGCTTCCATCTAAGCCCAGCGCCATTTATTCTCTGTGGCTTCATAAACTTGCAGCCCATGCTAGGTGTGGGTGTCTAGTATGTGCAACAGTGACATTCAGCAGCACACGCTGGATCAGAATGAAAGTCCTGCCAAGACCCAATTGCCTATCTTGTGTGGTTGGAAGTAAAAGCTGTGCTTCTGTTAGATTCAGAGGAATGTCTGTTTAATCTCTGGGCAAACCCAATTTTTTTCCCCCACAGGTGCCGGAGATCTGGCATGGCACCGGAGTGCTATCAGCCCTGTGAGATAATATAAATCTACATGTATATGTAAACTTTATGAAAGTTTGTAAGACCTTTAAATGTTAGCCCATGTTAGCAATGATGCTACCAACATCACTTTACTACTCAGAAACTGGACCCATTCTGTCCTCCACTGCCTCAGCAGCGCCAGCTTAGGGGCCAATTGGCCACAATCTTGCTTGGATGAATCTCAAACCTTTCGGTGGTTTCTTCGATCCATGCAGCAATGTTTGGTCCAGTGTGCCATTCATCATGTGGCATGGTTGTTAGGCCAAAGGTAACAAGCTCCTAGCTGTCACTTACCAGGGTTCTGGCCAGCGCTTTCAGAGGGCCGCTACGCTAAAAGTTGTGACCGCTACGCTGAAATTAGGCCGCTACGCATATTTTTTTAAGAGCGTATCGGCCCTTTGACTGACATCTGGGCTCCCCCTGTGTGGTTTTCATGTCGGATATAGCGCATGCACTGAGTCTGTTCCCGGTTCCTTTCACCCTACGACCCTGTGCGACCGCTAATGGTAAATCTTTATAAAATCAGCTTCGAAGGGTGGGTGTAAACGGTGTCATATCATGATGGGCCAGCAGAAGAAAATCTTTTCTCGTAACAAGCAAATTGAGGATGCCCTCTGTGAAGATTTCAGCAAATTGTGGGCTGAAAGTGCCTCTCTTCAGGATGAACTCATCTACTTGCCTTTGATGTACCACTAAAATAAAACACAACAGAGACCTGTATTCGTTGTCGTCGTCGTCTTCCGCATTATCCGGGACCGGGTTGCGGGGGCAGCAGACTCAGCGGAGACACCCAGGTATTCCTCTCTCTAGACACCTCCTCCAGCTCCTCCGGGGGGAGCCCAAGGCGTTCCCAGGCCAGCCAAGAGACATAGTCCCTCTGGCGTGTCTGGGGCCGTTCCCTGGGCCTCCTCCCGGTGGGACGTGCCTGGAACACCTCCCAAGGAAGGCATCCAGGAGGCATCCGGTATAGATGCCCGAGCCACCTCAACTGGCTCCTCTCGATGTGGAGGAGCAGCGGCTCTACTCCGAGTCCCTCCCGGATGGCCGAGCTCCTCACCCTTTCTCTAAGTGAGTGCTCGGCCACCCTACGGAGGAAGCCCATTTCAGCCGCTTGTATCCGGGATCTCGTTCTTTCGGTCATGACCCAAAGTTCATGGCCATAGCTGAGGGTAGGAACGTAGACCGACCGGTAAATCAAGAGATTCGCTTTTCAGCTCAGCTCTCTCTTCACCACAACGAACCGGCAAAGTGCCCCCATTACTGCAGCAGCCGCACCGATCCGTCTGTTGATCTCCCAATCCATTCTTCCCTCACTCATGAACAAGACCCCAAGATACTTAAACTCCTCCACTTGAGGCAAGAACTACCCTCCAACCTGAAGAGGACAAGCCACCTTTTTCCGGTCGAGAACCATGGCCTTGAGCTTGGAGGAGCTGATCTTCATCCCAGCCGCTTCACACTCGGCTGCGAACCGCCCCAGCGCATGCTGTAGGTCTTGGCTAGAGGGGGCCAGCAGGGAGACCTTGGCGACCCAATCCCCGAATGCTTAGGCTGGGCTGGCTCTAGGGAAGTGGAATGTCCCCTCGCTGGGGGGGGGGGGAGGACCCTGAGCTTGTGCAGGAGGTCGAGAGATATCGACTAGAAATAGTCGGGCTCGCCTCCACGCACAGTGTGGGCTCTGGAACCCATCTCCTCGAGAGGGGCTGGACTCTCTTCTACTCTGGAGTGGCCCACGGGAGAGGTGGCGGGCTGGGGTGGGTTTACTTGTTGCCCCCGAGCTCAGCCGTCTTGTGTTGGGGTTTACCTCAGTGGATGAGAGGGTCGCATCCCCATGCTTTCGGTTTGGGGACAGGTCTCTGACTGTCGTTTCGGCCCACAGGCCGAGCGGTAGTGCGAAGTACCCGGCCTTCTTGGCCTCCCTGTCGGGGGTGCTGGATAGTTCCCCTCCCGGGGACTCCATTATTCTGCTGGGGGACTTCCAACACCCACGTGGGAAATGACGGTGACACCTGGAGAGGCGTGATCGGGAGGAATGGCCTCCCCAATCTGAATCCGAGTGGTGTTTTGTTATTGGACTTCTGTGCTAGTCACAGATTGTCCATAATGAACACCATGTTCAACCATTAGGGTGTCCATCAGTGCACTTGGCACCAGGACATCCTAGGCAGGAGGTCAATGATCGACTTTGTTGTCGTATCATCAGACCTTCGGTCGCATGTTTTGGACACTCGGGTGAAGAGAGGGGCTGAGCTGTCCACTGATCACCACCTGGTGGTGAGTTGGATCTGCTGGAAGAGCAGGCCCAAGTGCATGGTGAGGGTCTGCTGGGAAGGAGTACTTCGAGGACCTCCTCAATCCTGCCATCACGCATTCCCTGGTGGAAACAGAGGCTGGGGACTTGGGGTTAGACTCTTTCATCACCAGGCTGAAGTCACCGAGGTGGTTGAAAAGCTCCGCGGTGGCAGGGCTTCGGGGGTGGATGAGATCCACCCTGAGCACCTCAAGTCTCTGGATGTTGTGGGGCTGTCGTTGTTGACACACCTCTTCAACATTGCGTGGCAGTCGGGACAGTGCCTCTGGATTGGCAGACTGGGGTGGTGGTCCCTCTTCATAAGAAGGGTGACTGGAGGGTGTGTTCCAACTACAGGTGGATCACACTCATCAGCCTCCCTGATAAGGCCTACGCCAGGGTATTGGAGAGGAGAGTCCGGCCGATAGTCGAGCCTCGGCTTCAGGAGGACCAGTGTGGTTTTCGTCCCGGCCGTGGAACACTGGACCAGCTCTACACCCTCTACAGGGTACTCCAGGGTTCATTGGAGTTTGCCCAACCACATGTGTTTTGTGGACCTGAAGAAAGCATTCGACTGTGTCCCTCGTGATGCCCTGTGGGGGGTACTCCAGGAGTATGGAATTGGGAGCCCTTTATTGGGGGCCTTCCGGTCTCTGTACAAGCGGAGCAGGAGTTTGGTCCGCATTGCTGGCACTAAGTCGGACCAGTTCCCGGTGCAGGTTGGACTCCGGCAGGGCTGCCCTTTGTCACCAGTCCTGTTCATAACTTTTATTGACAGGATTTCTAGGCGCAGCCAAGGGCCGGAGGGGGTCTGGTTTGGGGACCAGAGGATTTTGTCTCTTCTTTTTGCATATGACGTGGTCCTGCTGGCCCCCTCTAGCCAAGAGAATTGTATTAATGATCATAATTTAAAGGCTAGGGATAATAACCTCTGAAAAACTATTTAACTGATTAATTTCATAAACTGATTTCTGCTGCAACACAAAAATAAACATGAAAATAAAACTAAATTTTGTTTTCCCCAGCCATTTTAAAAACACTCCCCTCCCCCAAGCAGTTAATTGTGGCTACATTGGTCCACGCGCAAGCAGTTGTCCAAATGCCGCACGTTTTAAATACACATATACACCTTCCTCTTGCTACCTCCAGTCTATCCAAAAAAATAATTAATGGCAGTTGAATTAACCTTTTATCAAAACCAAATGAAGGAGTTGTCAATCTTTCGCTGAAACTCAACTTACCCTTCAGAAGCTGGCTTTACTGCCAGGGCTGTAGTGTGCTTGCGTTTCAGATGCTCTTGCGTTGTTGTGGTGCTCCCATGATACAACAGCTGTGTGTTGCAAAGTCTGCATTGGACTTGTTTCCCCACTTTAATTTGTGCACAATGCTCCCAAACTTTTGAAAACTTGGGCCTTACTTTATTGACTCTTTTTCAGTGTTAACTGCAGTCTTCCCTTGTTCCCCCATCATTCAATTTTTTTTTAGACACACAAGCTTCTTTTTTTTCATCTTCGTTGTCATCTTCTTCTTCCGTTCTACTTCTTCCAGTCTTTTCTTCTCCTCCTTCTTCTTCTTCTCCAAAAAAGAAAAACTGAGCAAGGCTTAAGGCCGAATTTTCATTCATTTTAAGCTCTGTGCTTCTTGCTGCGACGGCTGCTAAGTGCTAAGTTACTGGGTGGTAAGGGTGGGATCAGCTGCTCACCAGTCATTGAGGCTATATTGCTCTCTACAGTCCTCTAAGTGAACTGCATCTGATATATAGTGCACCGAGACTTAAAATACTGAGACACGCTGAAATGTTTGTTTTGTTGTTTTTAAAAGTCGCTTCAACACATTTTGTGTCAACTTTTTTTCATAGTAGACGCTATCGATTATGTCGACTAATTGTTGCAGTCCTAATGCCCAACACACAACTAGAAACAATGTAATTTCATTGGTCCTGATCAGGAGGCAGTCACAGCACCATAAAGACCTTAATATGCAAGAGTAAGTTGGGATCATAGAACAAGAGTGAACAGTTAACCAATCTATAGCAAAGACAGCAAAAGCAGAAACACAAGTAAGAGGGATTAGCAGACATGGGCAACTTTACCCAGATGGCAGATATAGAGAGATTTTGGTCTTTTCTTGGTTATATGCTATATGTGGCTCAGTTCCACACATAGCTCAAATTTATATGAGCTGAATGTTGCCTGCAAACAACATGCTGATTGTAAGGTGAGTTATCACCCACTTCAACCAACCAGCTATTACTTTAAGTTGTGGCACAATATATATGGACCACAGCTGGAAACAGCTAAGATCTGTATGTGTTTCAGTCTTTAATGTTTAGGTCAAATTTGTATGATTTACTTTAAAATTATTATGTTTCAAATGTTTGATCCAGCACCATATCTAGTGTAATTTTTGATGTAGGAATAATTTCTATACTGATACCAAATTTAGATGATTACATTTTACAGTGCTTTTGTATAAGCACTGTAAAAGGAGTATCGATTTGGGAAAAAAGGGTTTCTTTATATTTTATTTTTAAAAATGGCAAGTTAAAAATTATTTATACTCCCCTTCAATAATTAATGGAAAAATATTTATTGGCTGTAGAGGAATCAAACCTTTCATATAACTGCTGAGCAGTTTTTGCATGTTTCCACTGGTATTTTAAAGATTTACCACACAACTACTTCAAGCGGCAAGTGAGTGACCAGTTGCAGCTCCTGAGATGTGGAATGACCCTACCATTGCAAATTAGACAGGCCTCTTCTCTCTCTGTTTTTACATCACTTCTTAAACCTTATCTCTTTGCTCGGGGCTTTTGATACCATTTGAGATGCTAAATGCATACTCTATTTTGTTGCTTTACATCTTTTATTATTGTCTGATTGCTCTTACCTGTTTTATGTTTCTTAGTTAATTCATCTTGGTGTATTTTTAATATGTATAGCACATTGGTCATGTATGGTGTTTTAAAGTGCTTCATAAATAAAACAGGATTGGATTGGATTAGTCTTGCAGCTTCCACATTTCATTTGATTCAGGGACGTCTTTTCATGTGGTCTGGGTCTAATTTGGGTGTCCTATTTGGGCCAATTCTGGGCCACATGTCTCTGCTATCAGTCTTACCATCTTCCACTGTGTAATTTGAAAAAATATGTCATCAGCATAGTTAGTTGGAGATAGGGATCATGACAAAGAGTTCAGCTGTATTTCATTTCTTAAATGGAAGATTCCTGACACAAGTGGTACAAATGTGCTCATGTCAGTGCTACCCTTGGTTCAGCTACCACAGCTGCCTGTTCTTAAAGCACTCAGATCCATTATGAGAAATTGATTTGTGTTTTTTAAATGACAAAGCCATGATTAAAGGGGGATTTAGGGTTATCACAGAAATATTTGAAAGAGCTTTTGATCCCTAAATTTAAAAAGACAGTAATGCTTGTGAATTTGTCCTGAATCTTTATCTAAAGCTGTAGCTGAATGCTAAGCTGTCCAAAAGAAACTTCAACCAGCTCCAGATCTGAGCCTCAAATATCAACTTTATTCTGTTCATGTGGTTTCTGATAGATGCCCAGACTTCTTAAAATAAGCTGAAACAATATTTGGTAAATACTTTTTGCAGCTTGTTGTGAAAACCTGCACTGTGCCATGTATTCACTTTGGTGTTTGTGTCTTATCTGGCACCTTAGTCTGTCCAAATGGGAATAACGGTGTTGTGGGAGCCAATTTTAGTTCATATATGTGTGTGGTTTGTATAAGTTGTATTTCTTTATTAAAATGAATAATCAAGATGTAATTTCATTTAGTTTGTTAAACTGAAAATCATTTCATTTATCTTAACATTAATTTAAGGGCGTTATTCTGTAAAAGTCATATTTGCTAAGTTCATCATAGAGCAGTAAATAAGTTACTGTCTCTTTAAGAGAAGTGCAGGGAGGTCTGGGGTTTTTTAGTAGAATGCAAGGCAGTTGAGGCTTATAACTGAGCAACATGTTTTTTTTTTAAATATATATATATATATATTTATTTATTTTGCGGCACTAAAGGCCTTTATTTTTTCATTTTTCTGACAGTAGGCAGACGGGAAAGAGGGCAAAGAGTTTGTTCATGTAAATGATAAATTGACATATTAGGATTGAAGACAACAAAATAACATATTTTGTAGTTAACTTTTGCAAGTACAAAGTCCCCCGGAAATGACGTGAAAGGGGAAGTTTCTGGTCATACATTATGTGAGCGTCAATTATAAACTGTTCAGGTAGAAGCCAAGTTGCGTTGAAAACAGCGTAAATATGGTGAAATGGTGCATTGCTACGACAGCAGCCATTAGTGTGCACTACTTTCCTGAAGCAAAGAGGATCAGAGCTGCCTTGATCAGAGCTGGAAAACTGACGAGGAAAAGATGGGCTGGTCCCACCAAGCACCAGCCAGTTGTGATCGGAGGACTAGTCAGTAACCCAATATAAAAAAAATTTGCATCAGAAATGATGTCAGAGGTTGTGATATCTTCCAGACGAAGGAGAATGTTGAAGCAGAGTCTATAGCGATGCTGTTCAGAGCATCTGATGGAAAAGATCGCCAAAGAAAAAGTTGCTGCTGCTGTTGCTAAACGGATCAAGGCTCAGCAGGTAAGAACACTTCCTTGTTGCAAAAGTACATTTAGATATCAGCAGTTATTGTTAATAGTTTAAAATCCGAAATGATTATTTTTATTAATAATAATATTCATAACGCAAAATTATTATTATTTTTAAAATAAGATAAATTACACACACATCCCATATATTTAAATGTTTCTCTAAAGATCCTGATATAAAGTTTAAAAAATTATTCACCAGGTATGAATCATCCCTTGTGTCTGCTGCTGCTGCTCCATGTTGATCACTTCGCCCCCAGTTGTTTTAATCAGTGCCGTATTTACTGTAACCCTGGATTTACACTGGATCTGTATCCGGTCCGGTCTGCTGCGAACCCCGGAAGTTCTCCAAGAACCATACGCACATCACACAATAAAAGCCAGTGATAAATGCGGTAGCAAGTCCAAAACGACTCATTCTGCGGAAGTTAAACTGCTTTATTTTCATTTTTGCATCCAGATATTTTCATGTGTTTTGTTCTACAATGGGTGAGTACACTGAGTGCAGCAAAGCTATATTTGTTGCTTAGTTTGGCGCATTTAATTTTTAATTGCTGGGTTTAGAATACCTTGGTTAATGTATATAGCCCGGTAAACTGTTAATACATACACGTGAATATATAAATATACGTTGTGTGTATTTATTGATATAGCGAGATCAAGTCTGTCTTTAGTGAATTATTTAAAAAATCCAGATGTTGTGCTCGTTCTGTTTCCTGGTGGTGTGGTATGATTCATGCATATTGACTCCGGCCGTGCTCTGCCATCCAGCAAAAATACACTGGTGGATTTAGATGGCCCTCCGTACGTTGCAGCACTTGTGCTCTGCCATCTGATGAAAGCTGACTTTCTTCTCCTGACTGCTGCGTCTCTCTCTGATAGTGACTGAAATGTATCTAAAGAAATATCAGATTCTTCGCTGCCGTTTTTGTTGCTGGCCATTGTAGTAGCAGTCGGTTTACGTGCTGGGGTTCCTCTTTGACGTCATAAAAGAGCGCAATGAAATTGCTAAGGGGTAGTCTTTTTTTATGAAATGTATGACCATATATCTTAACAGCTGTTTATTCCAGTGGCATGAATTTACTTTTTAAAATATTTTATCAATGTTTCCTTTCCATAAATGTAATTGGATTTATCATGAAAATTCGATGTCACAGGCACTTTAATAACAAAGCATTTTCAAGTTCCATCAAGAAGTGGTCAACATTCTTTGATGTGTTTAGGGGAGTGGTGGGTTAGTGGTTAGAGAGCAGGGCATAAACGTCCTGGAGAGGCGACAAGTACCCTGGTTCTAATCCCACAGCCTGCCACTCTGGGTCCCTGAGCAAGACCCTTAGCCCTGAATGCTTCCTGGGCGCCACACAATGGCAGCCCCCTGCTTCATAAGAAATGGGTTAAATGCAGAGGACAATTTCTCCATTGTGAGATAAAGTCTATACATATAAATCTATTTAAACATGTCTTTTGGAAAAGTAATGCCCACTGGTAATTAGTTACTTACATAACATTGTAAATGTTACTTTTCTGAAGAAGAAACTAGTAAGTATAACTAATTACTTTTTAAAGTAACTTGCCCAACACTGCTAAGCACTACCATCAAAATTGTAAGGGATTATGATTATTGATTATAAATATTTATCAAAAATTATAATTAAAAATCCCAATTTAGAAGAAATAAATTCTAACCAAAAATCATTTCTTACGAATAAAGTTCAGCGATACACTCTGGTGGTGTGATTATTGGGCTAACAGAACTTTTTAATTACAATTTGTTCATTATCATTAATAACTGATAATTATTAACCAAAACCATGCCAAATGTCACTGGGCAATCAACCGTTTTACCGAATGGTGTAGAGTACTAACCTTATTTTGACAGATAATCACTCTTACAGAAAATAAACACAAACGCTGTCTCTTTATCTGCGTGAAAATTTATTAAACCAATTGTCCCTCTTACAACCGACTATTCTGGTCAACAATTACCACCTAATTAAGCATGCACTATTCTAAAAAAGGGGTATATTACTAACTAAAAATAATTTTTAAAATCTATGCACACTGAGTGTCTATGAAGATCAAACCAGTAGTTTATGGACAAATGAAAATAACACAACAATTTGGATTAACTTGGAAAGTGGAACAGAACCACTACAAGATGAAGCCTTTCTCCGTTGGTGCATCTTGACAGCAGCTATCAACTGGTAGAACGTGTTAGGAATAACCTTGCTTACTATTACTTATAGATTAGATAAAGTATAAATGCTAATGTTTTCACTTTTCTTAAGATAAGATTAGAATCCTCACTGACAATGTTAGGCTCTGTGCAACGGAGGAACCCAGAATGCAGACGAGTAGGCAGCATGACGGTAGGTAAAAAGTAAGCATGATGGCAGAATAGGTAAAAATCTCCAAAGCTCACTGTCATGGAGCTTGCAGCACAGGTGGTGCAGAATAGGGTCTAGTGTTGTGAGGGGGGTTAAGAGATTTGGGTTATGCCTGGGTGGATATCGGGGATTTGGAGGTTGGGTGCACATGCAGTTGCCTGCTGGTGCCTGGGGTCCTGGCTGCTCTCAGCTGCTGGCGGGGGGCTCACTTCGCTTGGCTGGCCCCTGAAGTCCCGACCAGGGCGGGCGGTGGGGGCTATGGCAGGAGGGCCAGAAACAAAAACAACCCGACCAGGGCGGGCGGTGGGGGCTATGGCAGGAGGGCCAGAAACAAAAACAAAGTTCAGGCGGGCGACCGGGAGGTCGTCCCCAGCAGGCACAGAGTTCAGGCGGGCACCAGTGAGCCAGGGCCTCATAGACAGGCTGTGAGCCAGGAGAACCCTCGGAGCCTGAAGCGGAGCCTGAAGCAGAGCCTGGCGAACCTTCAGAGGCCGAAGCGGCGCCTGCCGAACCCTCGTCTCTGGGTTCAGAGGCCAGAACGAGGACAAACTGTTCCTTGAACCCTTCAGGAACAGGGTCCGACGGCGCTTCCTCCTTGAACCCTTCGTCTCTGGGTTCAGAGGCCAGAACGAGGACAAAACTCTCAGTGGCGTGAACAGAAGCTGAGGCATCGCCGAGACCCTCAGTGGCGTGAGCAGGAGCTGAGGCGTCGCCGAGACCCTCAGTGGCGTGAGCAGGAGCTGAGGCGTCGCCGAGACCCACAGTGGCGTGAGCAGGAGCTGAGGCGTCGCCGAGACCCTCAGTGGCGTGAGCAGGAGCTGAGGCGTCGCCGAGACCCTCAGTGGCGTGAGCAGGAGCTGAGGTGTCGGCGAGACCCTCAGTGGCGTGAGCAGGAGCTGAGGCGTCGGCGGGACCCTCAGTGGCGTGCGCAGGAGCTGAGGCGTCGCAGAGACCCACAATGGCGTGCGCAGGAGCTGAGGCGTCGCAGAGACCTTCAATGACGAGACCAGGGGCTGGGGCGCCCCTCTTACATCGTCCGCTGCGGCGTGTGGAGGAGGTTGAGGCTGACTTAGGGTCAGGCCTGGAGTCAGGCTGTGGTGTGTCAGGCCTGGCAGAGACAGGCTGTGGAGTGTCAGGCCTGGCAGAGACAGGCTGTGGAGTGTCAGACCTGAGTTCCGTGAGCACCCCCCAGAGGAAACCAAGGAGGTGCTCAGGACCTGGTCGTGGAGGCAGCCCGCCCACGGGCCCCTCCGGAAACTCTGCAGCAGGCTGTAGACCTGGCGTGGACTGTTCTGCAGCAGCAGCAGCAGTTTGGAGACATGAGGTGGGCTGAGCTGCAGCAGCTCTCTGGAGACCTGACATGGACTGAGCTGCAGCAGCGCTCTGGAGACCCGGCGTGGGCTGCTCAGAAGCAGCTCCCTGGAGTCCTGGCGTGGGCTGCTCAGCAGCAGCAGCAGCAGCAGCTCCCTGGAGTGCTGGCGAGGAAGGAGGTGGGCGGCAGTAAAACTGTCTTACTGCAGTCTCATAATCCCTCTCCATCTGCATGATCTTCTCCATCAGCTCAGGAGAGGAATACACGATGCTGGTCGTCCTGAAGCTGTTTATTTGGCGTGCAAAAAACCTTAATCGCTCCTCCAGCTACTCTGGTGTTGCCTTAGAACACCGGGCTGAAGACGGCATGGGCGGAGCTGCAGCGAGCCTGGGAAACTTTACTGTGGCAGATGAAGATGCAGGAATACTTGCTGCAGGGAGCCTGGGAGACAGTGCTGTAGCAGTCGAAGATGCGAGCTTGCTTGCTGCAGCCCTCACGTCAGCTGGCAGGGAAACCCCCTCCTCGCCAGCCGACCCACAGGAAGGTGCTCCACGCCGGCGTTTCTTGCGGCGGGAGGAGGGCGAGGACTTCACTGCCGGACCAGAGTGCGCAGCCAGGGAAGCACGCGGAGAACGGTGACGAAGGGGACCTGTCCCCGGACATGGAATCGCCAACCTGGATCCATCATAAGCCGGCTGCGGCACTGACAGCCCTGCATTACGGCGCAGCGTCTTCTCCGCCTCCCGAGACAGGAAGGTAAAGAGGTCCATGGAGCTTGCCTGGTGCTCATCCGCGAGGTCCATCATTGCCGGAAACATTCTGTTAGGCTCTGTGCAACGGAGGAACCCAGAATGCAGAAGAGTAGGCAGCATGACGGTAGGTAAAAAACGATTTAATAAAAAAAAAAAAAACTCTCTCTCAGAAGAGGCAGGAACAAAACAGAAGCAGGTTGGCTAGACAGGCATGGCATGGTACAAAAAACAAGACTTGAGCATAATTTGGATAAACAAGACATGGTTTGAAAAATGTTTCCGCAATGACTAACTGAACAGGTGTGTATATATGGAGTGAAAACCAGGTGGAGCAAGGAGACAGATTAACTTGGACGCAGGTGAACCGGATAAAGATAATTAACAGACAGAACGTGGCTGGAGCAAGAACAGAGACTCATGAATACAAACAAAAACTAAAGCATGACCAAAACCAAACTTGACAAAACATGAACAAAACTAAAACATGACCAGAAAAATAATAAACAGAAGCATGATTCAAAAACTGAGAGAGAAATATAAGAAAAACCCAGAAACCAAAAACCAAACAACCCCAAATCATAACAGACAAATGATCTACAGTCTGACATAAAGTTTAGTACATTGGGTTTGATTGTGGGACAGTCTGTAACTGGGTTGATTAGATTTCTGCAGCACACTTTGATTCAGGGTTCAACACCCGCTATTACACACTCTATCAGATAGACACCAGAATGGTGAAACATAGTCTACTGATAAACACTGAGGGAGTGTACATCTCTTGTAGGGACTACCAGACATAAAACCCATGTGTGACCTTCTTTCGGGGCTGTTTCGTCACCGAGCGGGTTAAGGACGGGATCCATCAGCGCTGATCTCTGTACCCTTTCCTCTGCCTTATTTAGAATACAAGTGTTGAGAGTTTAGAACAGTTTGAGACTCATTCCTTTTAAGAGAAAGTGGAGAACAGTGAAGATGCTTCTCCACTGCGGACATCCTAGTGTCAGCCAACCGGAGACAATTTATCACACATGTGCAAAGTAGCCAGAGGACAAGGACAGCAGATCTATTGAGATTCAGCACTGGTTCAGGAGGGTTTTTTAAGACTAACTCTTGAACAAATGATGCCCTGCCATTCAGCTGTCATCTCAGTGGATGATTCCCACCTCCTGCTGTGAGTAATTGTTTCTGCTGCCTGTGCCCTGGTGCCTGTGATGTTATGCACCTAGGAATGAGTTACAGTTTCTTTTCTTGTTCTCTTGTTTTCCGAGCCAAGAATGGGAGGGCTGCAGTAGAACTGTGACTCTGTAAGAACTGATTTACAGGTTGATGTCATCACTGCAGCTAAACTGTTCATGTGTGTAACACTTCCTAGGAGGACTGCAGTGGTGACCAAATTATCCTAGCTGACCCAGACCTGGTGAAGGACAGTTTAACTTATTGCATTTATTTTATTTTATCTATCATCAAGCAGGAACAAATTAATTGCTACTGTGTTTATTGGTAAATTGTTGGATATTTCCTCCACCTTTTTTTGAAGTGTCGGTTGATTTATCGGTTGATTTATTTTGTTCACTTTTATTTTATTTATTTTGGCAACCAAAATAACAAAAATAAATCCCCAGGGTTTTTGTCCTGGTTATTCACTGTTTTCTTGAGTTCTGTGTGCAGAGCTTTCCTGAAGTAGGGGCCCCCTACCTTTCTGACCAGGTGAAAGAGAGAGGGAGGGTGCTGTTAGTTTGACTTCGGGTTGGTGTTTCAACCACAGCCAAGGCCCACTGTGATATATTAGCAATTTAGCTTCACCAGTTCTTAAACTTTTTTAAGGTACCGAGCCCACCAGTTTCATACGCGCATTCACTGAACCCTTCTTTAGTGATAAATAAAATATGATTTTTTTCCAAATTTAAGACATAGGTGTGTTTTTTTACTGGTGCACAAAATGAGCCGTACATGAACATCACCTTGCTCAAAGAACAAAACCAACACAGTGCATGAACTCACAACAAATTACGGTATTACCTTATTCTGGCCACAAAAAAATATTTCGGCCCAATAAAAGAATTTCAGCCCAGAAAAATATTTTTTACTATTTTACTAATTAAAAATAAATTTGGATTTTTTAAGAATTTAAAAATTTTTAATAACTTACTTTTTATAAATTTTAAATTCAATTTGTTTTTTGTCGTTTTGAATCCACAAAATACTTTTATGGGGCCAGAATAAAGCATTTCCCAAATTACAAACCTGCAAATCAGTGTGACTTCTGCTGTTTTTTGTTGGGAGACAAGTTTAGATATGCGTGGCTTCACCTTGGCAAGTGCTACTCTCATGTCAACTTCACAGCAAAGTCTGTTCCTTTTCTTCGTTTTTATGTCCAGCATCCTCGAAAAGGATTGCTCGCAAAGATATGTTCCAGGGCTTTCTTAGCAATAACTGGGTACTTTTCCATTTGTCGACACCAAAACGTTGAGAGTGTTGTTGTTCTGAAGAGCTGCAGTTGAACCTGGCTCTGCTGAATTTCAATGATTTCGTCGAGGTATTCATCATTGACATCCGCTGTCTCAACAGTAAACGTAAATGGCTGTCTCACCCATGCTGGATTTGACTCTCTTGTAGGGAAATATCCGTCGGGAGACTTTGCAAGCTCATCTAAGTGCGTGGAAATTGTTTGCTTCAGTTTCATGGGTACAGAAAGTTATTGTTCTCTGTTCATCGTTTCCATAACAGTAATTTTTTTTTAAAAGTCTTCAGGTTTTCTTCCGCTTCCATGATATTTACTCCACCACTCTGCATCTGCTGATTGAGATGATTGAGAGCTGCGAATATATCAGCCATGTACGCTAAAATCACAATGAATTCAGGATTTTTGAAGAAATCTGCATGACAATGTTGCTGCTCTTGCAAAAAAAGGGCTAATTCGACACACATGGCAAAAACACGATTCACCACCTGTCCCCGGGATAACCACCGAACATTAGAATGGTACAGGAGTACCTCGAATTCAGAGCCCATTTCTTTACACAGCTCACTGAAGATGCGGTGTCTCAGACCACTATTTCGCACATAGTTCACACATTCCACCACAGTTTTTAATACTTCTGCCATTTTTGGAGGCAAGGTTTTAGTTGCCAACCCATGCCTGTGCAGAATACAATGCGTAACAATGATGTGTGGTTTATCGGCTTTTACAAGCGCACCAAAACCAGACTTTCTTCCCAGCATGACTGGAGCTCTGTCTGTACAAACTGCAGAAACCATATCCCATGAAAGATTGTTGTCTCTGAAGAAGTCATCCACAAGCTTCTTTACATCGGCTGCCTTAGTTGTTGTTGTAAGAGGCTTACAAAATAAAAAATCTTCTTTTATCATGTCTTCTTTCACATAGCGCATAAAAACAGCAAGCTGGCTTAGATTAGAAACGTCTGTGGTCTCGTCAAGTTGAAGGCTGAATTTTGCCGGACTTGGCCCTTTCAATCTGGCTCGTTTTACCTTGAATTCAGCAAGCGTTGTGTTCTTGTATTCCCCAACTCCATGCAGCTTCAAGAAGTGTTCCTTTAGTTTTGCCGGTGGGAGACTAGAGTTGCTCAACTTGGCATTGCATATCATGCAGATAGGGCGCTGACTCCCATCCCGTTCCGTGATACACGTAAATCCATGTTGTACATATTCGTCCGACCACTTTCTTTTTTTGCTCGACATATTTAGTATGGATTAAAATATTAAGAAAGAAACCACACGACGTACAACTACGACAACCGTTGACTACTGCACGCACTAAATTCCCCGCAGCACTGATTGGCCAAGCAATGTAATGTGATTCTCTGCAGCAAGTGATGGCCAAGTGATGGCCAAGATGGCTAGTCATCACGACTTAACACAAGTGTGTCTTTACCTCCGCGGCAGAGGCTCCGCCGTACCCCTGAGACCGACTCATTGAACCCCTAGGGTTCGATAGAACACAGGTTAAGAACCACTGAGCTAGACACTGATTCAGGGAGGTAACCACATATTTACTGTTGTAGGTACTGGGACTATTTGTGCTTGGGCAGTACAGACTTAGATTTTGTATTCTCCTAACCTTTCAGGCTGGGCTCTTATTAATCACCCTGACCTAGCGGAGGCATTCCTCCGCTACACTAACAGCTAAGGCTAAACACATGATTCAGGTATGGCTAGTTAAGAATCATTTATCTAGAAAGGTTGTTGATTCTTATTCAAAATAATATTTCCTTAAATATTATTTTCATATTTCCTTAATAATATTTTCTTAAATATTATTGTACTAAATAAAGACAGCTAATCAAACACCATTGAGAATTAGTCGTCCAGAAGGTTGCTTTTATTCAGAAAATCATTCTTTGAAATGTTATTTTATTAAATAATGTTTTATCTGATTTTGCATTGTGATTGGTGGTTTGAAGGTATACCAATTAATGTCTACGTTGGTTCAAAGACTAACTTAACTAAATGTCCAGATTTCTCAAGAGAATCCTTGGTTCTCAAACATAAAGAACATTGAATGTTCTTACTATATATGGTTCATTGGTCTTCCTTATTCTTTCATTCTGCCTGGTAGTTTTAATTGAATTGTTGTAGTATAGTAAAGAGTTTTTTGTTTGAAATATGTTTGACTTTGAGTTGAATTATTTTGTTAATAAATTCTTGTATTTTAAGAAATTGTGTTAATTTATTCCATGTGTGTGCAGAGATTTGCTGTTCAGTAATGCCTGAGCTTGTTTCACCATTTTTTCCTATTGTCCTAATACCTCCGCCTTATTTAGCTGGTATTTACAAGACAAAACTTAACAGACCCAATTATTATTTAATTAAATATTAAATATAATCATAATAATAATCACAACAACTGAACATTTAACTTCATCAAATTTTTGTTTCAGTTCTGCTTTCAGAATTCCAACAGATGGCACCATTTTGTACTAAGCTTTCCTACTCTCTCACCATTTTATCTTTCTGGATTACTTTTAAAGAAATACATAACAAAAATAATCTTTCTGAAATAAAACTGAATTGAATTGAAATACGTTTCATATTATATTAATGTCTAGAAATAAAAGTAGGTGTGCTTAAGGCTATAGTCAGAATTGTTTGTGTGTTGTTGTGCAGACTGACTGCTGCATAGTCCTCTGGTGTTCTGGCAGCACATCTGTTACAGACAGTAAGTTTAAATTAGCACAGCGGTACATATCCACAGCACCACAGACTGAACCACAGCAGTAGCCCCAGTCTGAGCACTACCCCACGAACAAACACAGCAGCTGCAGCACAGGCACACAGCCAGCATCTGGACACTGTCTTAAGACTTTTTGGTAGCATCTCATCATCCCTCATTTCCATGGGATGGGAGAATTTACCTAATGAAGCAGTGTATTGGCAGGATGAAAGTATATGTTATAAATGATATGGCAAAGCATTGCCTTGGTTGCAGGTGTCATCATTTTAAAATGGGACAGTTTCTATTTTCTATCATACTGTTCCTATCGTTCCATCAAACCATATACGTCTCATTAAATATGAGATTCCAGAGAAAGTGTGGTAGTGACTGGGGGTTTCTCTGCTGTATGCAACAAAGAATAATACAGCACAGCCCCTCCCATACCTGTTGCTGTGCAATGCCGGTCAGCTGTCTGAAAGAAGGGTCCAACACTTTTTTTTTCCTCTAACAAGAGAGAGGTAACAAAAAACACGCTTGGGAAGACATGAGAGATATGTCTATGAAGCAGCTGAGGTAAGGGTGGCTACCTGAGCAGATAGTCCCAGTAATGAACAGTCTGATATCAGCGTGTTACTCTATAACAAGTAAACAGCAAAAAGTTTAAATAATGAGCTATTGAAAACATTTATATAACTAATAGTATATAAATGTTGTACATTAAACTGTAATGATCAATGTGTCTGATAGAAGCTGAATTTCGATATAAAAATCAAGAAACAGTAGTTTTGGATAACAACTTGATCAAAGCAGAATTTAAAGTTCACGCTTTAGTACTGATTTAACTGTTTTTATTTCAAAGAGAACATTTTTAAAAAGTTGCAAAAATTATAAAGGCAAAAAACATTATAAATTTGTCAGTGGAAATATGAAATTATTTGAGGTCAGCATGCTGTGTGAACCAATGCGAATGCTAGAAAAAGGTTGAATGTCTGTCCTGCCAGGTGCAGCGAGCCCTGGCACATCCACAACTGTGGCGCAAGATCACACAAGAGCTTCATGGAGAATAGAGGTGCACCAATTGGGCCTTTACCGGCCAATACCGATTTAATGTTCTCTTTAAGGTCTGACTTGATGATAACAAACGTCAAGAATAAATACGAATTCCTTCATGTAAACTTTGTTTTAAGTCAGGAACACATTTTAATGAAAAGGAAGGTGCCCATGTTCCGATAGAGCTGGTGTTTTTGAATGCAGCAGAATATGCAGGGATTACAAGATTTATCCCATTTATGCATCCCAGCATATGAACAGGACATCAAAGCAAATAAGATCTGATAGCTGATACATCTAATCTAAAGACCAAAACAGCAGGAAACTTTAGTTTTATGAAGTCTTGGAGGGACCCGTTATTTCCTCTTACCCGGACAGCTTCATGAGCTGGTTCTGTTGGTTCTGCTCCTGCTGCTGTGAGGCTTCAGCCGCTGGGTTCCCCATCCTGCGGTTTCGAACCTGGCTGCCAAGGTTTCCTGTGAGTTCTACATTATAAGCCAAAGGCTGTCCGGACTGGCCGTGGCGTGTAGAGATGGAGCTGACACGCACACCGCCTTCCCCTGGAGCCGAACCGGGCCCCGGGCCCGGACCGGGCTGCAGCACGTATACCCTCCTGAAGCCGCTCCGACTCTGCTGCCGCTCCACTGAGTCACACACAGGAGAGAGAAACAAACCGAAGGAGAGAAGGAGGCCCCATCTAACCCAAACCATATCCACAACTATCCTTGGAGAGGAGAAGAAAGTTAGCAGGAGTCCGTGTCCCACTCCTTTTACTTTTGACGAGCACGGGAAACTCCGGTATTCATAAAACTATTCAAATAAGCAGCAACCTCCAGCTCAAGTTGACGATCCTCTAGGAAGATAATGTCTTCCTTATGAGAAAAATGTTTCAAATTAAGCAGGACATGTACCGCCAGAAGAACTTGGAACGCGGTCACACTCGGCCTGCAGTCAGAGGAGCCGAGAGAACTCCAGCAGGGTTCCTCAGTTGGAGGTGAACGGTGTCAGCGCCTGCCTCCAGACATGACGTCAGGAGGGGGAGCCTGCACGCTAACCCCAAGAACGCTTTTTGGGAGTTTCTGGGGCCCGGGAGTGTCAAGGGACCCGAACCGAAGCCCACACCCACACACACCAGACCCACCCCATCAAAGCACCCACCCACTTACTCATGCATCGTGCTCACTGTAATGTGATACTGACTTCCAGCAAATCAGCAAAAACCTACCAGCAGAGTGGGTTTATTCCCAAAAAAATCTCCAAAAAGCGTCACCAAAGACGTTCACTGGGTCATAACTGTGCAGGTGATTTTCATAGATAGATAGATAGATAGATAGATAGATAGATAGATAGATAGATAGATAGATAGATAGATAGATAGATAGATAGATAGATAGATAGATAGATAGATAGATAGATAGATAGATAGATAGATAGATAGATAGATAAAGTTCAGGAGATAAGGACAAAGAATCCACAGTATTATACAGTATTGTGCAAAAGTTTAAGGCAGGTGTGAAAAAATGCTGTAAACAAAGAATGCTTTAAAAATGTTAAGTTAATGTTAAAGTGTTAATCATTTATTTTCATCAATCAACAAAATGCAGTGAATGAACAAAAGAGAAATCTAAATCAAATCAATATTTGGTGTGATCGCCATTTGCCTTCAAAACAGCATCAGCTCTTCTTGGTTCATTTGCACACAATTTTTGAAGGAACTCGGCTAGTAGGTTGTTCCAAACATCTTGGAGAACTAACCACAGATCTTCTGTCGATGTAGACTTTCTCATATCCTTCTGTCTCTTCATGTAATCCCAGACACACTCCATGATGTTGAGATCAGGGCTCTGTGGGGGCCATACCATCACTTCCAGTGATTCTTGTTCTTCTTTATGCTGAAGATAGTTCTCAATGACTTTGGCTGTATGTTTAGATTCGCTCACTTAGCATTTTGTACATTGATGAAAATAAAACAATCGTCATTTATATTTCTGAAAGCATTCTTTGTTTACTGCATTGTTTCACACCTGCCTTAAACTTTTGCACAGTACTAAATATCCCATGGATCATTAAAGACAGTCATCAATAAACTGAGAAAATATGAAACAATAGTGAAACTTCAAAAGACAACATTGAGACTTGGCTAAAGTTTTCCAAATCATCGTGTGAGGATGTGTTTTAGTATAAGGAAACCAAACTGGAACCTTGGGCCACAATTACAAAATGTAAGTTTGATCCAATAACAACACTGAACATTCCTAAAAGAACACCATACTTACAATGAAACATAGCGGTTGTCACATTTTGATCTGGGGTTACTTTTCTTCTGATGGAATTGGGTTTTTATTCAAGGCTCATCCACAAAACAGGACAGGTCCAGACTGCAACGAACAATCAGGTCTGCAGAGAGAATCATCAAAGCTGACCTTGCCTCTATGCAGGACTTATACAGGTCTAGGGTCAGGAAAAGGGCAGCTAAAACTCACACACCCTGTACACAAACTGTATAGGCTTTTACCTTCAGGTGGCGCTACAGAGCGCTGTCTGCTAAAACCAGCTGCCACAGAAAGAGTTTCTTTCAGACCAGACCAACACCATGCATACTTGGACTGATCTCTATTTTGGGTTAATGAATTTGTACATCCAATTACAAAGGGGTCGGCACCTCACCAGTCATGAACCCCATCGTACGCCACTGACATTGAGAATAGTGGAGTCTTATAAGTACCTGACTGTTCACCTGAACAAAATAAAATGGATTGGAGTCACAACATTGATGCTCTTTCCAGGAATGGTCAGAGCAGACTTTACCTGCTGAGGAGAATGGGACGTTGTCGAGTGTGGGAAGACCTTTCTGACTTTACACAGCAATGATCTGTTTGAAGAGTTTCAGTAAAGTTTCCGAGCTCATTATAGCACTGAAACAGCTCTGCTGAAAGTCACTAATAATATCCTCCTAGCCTCAGATAATGGACTTGTTTCTGTACTTGTCCTGTTAGATCTCAGTGCTGCAATTGATACAGTCAATCACAATACTCTCTTAGAAAGGCTGGAACATGCTGTAAGGATCAGGGGAACAGCACTAGGCTGGTTTAAATCTTATTTGTCTGACAGATTCCAGTTTGTTCATGCAAATGATAAATCATCTTCAAACTCCATTGTTAATTTTGGAGTACCACAGGGTTCAAAATGCTGCAGCAAGAGTTCTGATGAAAATTAAAAAGAGAGATCATATTTCTCCTATTTTAGCTTCTCTTCATTGGCTCCCTGTTAAATCTGTCATAGTTGATTTAACGAATTTGACCCACATGCAGAGAACAATCAGGAGACAATGATTTACGGTAAGAGGTTTTATTGAAGGTGACGTGGCAAGAGCAGGGAACTGGAACCGGAACATGGACTGCAAAATAAACAAAGTGGTAAGCAGGGAAATAATCCGCAAACTATTATCATTAATGATTATGCTGTCTTACTGGAGTAGTGGAGTGATCCGCCGGGGGGGTTGTGAACGAAGGAAGAACCAGAGAGTTGTTTACCAGAGGTGACGGAGAGTGTGAATACTGGTTTGCCAGGATGTAGGAATGTCCAGGGTTTACTGTAGTGGGTGCTGTTGAGGTAGGAGGGTGGACAGGGTTCGCCAAGGAGGTCCGAGGAACGGAAGAATCAGGAAGCTGCCAGCCGGGAAGATCCACCGAAGTAACTGAAGGTTTGAGTCCTTTGGTCATGAAGATGAATGACTTCTTTCCAGAAGATGATAATCCAAGAGGTGATCAATGCTGACGGCAACGTCAGGTTCAGGTAATCCTGTAAGGCACAATACAATAATTACTTGGGTAACAAAGCAAGGACCAGACAAAGAGCAATGTGGCTGAAGTAGTACCACTAAGGGCAACACTCTGGCAATGAGTTGCTGGCAGCCTCCTCCTTAAATACTCCTCTTGAGGTAATCAGGCAGATAGGGAACACCTGTCGCACCCCTCCAGGTTCCAACGCCATCTAGAGGCTAAACACAGTAAACAGCACCACAAAAATCCATAGCATAGATCCTGACAAAATCCAGAATAGAATTTAAAATTCTCCTTCTCACATATGAAGTCTGCTTTTAAAGCTAGGCTTAAACATTTCATTTTTAATAAAGCTTATAGTTATAAATGCTTAGGTTATCCGCTGTCAAGCTGAAGGAGTCCTATCGGCTGCGGTTGGCTTGTAGGACTCCTGAACCGGCTGACGGGTACCATGAGGCCAAGCGTGCTGTGGCCAGGGCTGTGGCAGAGGCAAAAACTGGGAGGAGGAGTTCGTTGAGGCCATGGAGAAGGACTACCGTTTGGCCTCCAAGCGATTCTGGCAAACCATCCGGCGCCTCAGGAGGGGGAAGCAGTGCCCTCGCCAACACTATTTACATTGGGGGTAAGAGGCTGCTGACCTCGACTGGGGACATTATCGGGTGGTGGAAGGAGTACTTCGAGGATCTCCTCAATCCTGTCATCACACATTCCTTGGTGGAAATAGAGGCTGGGTATTCGGGGTTAGACTCTTTCATCACCCAAGCTGAAGTCACCGAGGTGGTTAAAGAGCTCTGCGGTGGCAGGGCTTCGGGGGTGGATGAGATCCGCCCTTCGTACCTCAAGTCTCTGGATGTTGTGGGGCTGTCATGGTTGACACGCCTCTTCAACATTGCGTGGTGGTCGGGGACAGTGCCTCTGGACTGGCAGAGTGGAGTGGTGGTCCCCCTTCATGTGTGCTTCAACTACAGGGGGTTCACACTCCTCAGCTTACCAGGTAAGGCCTATGGCCTCAGCTTCAGGAGGAGCAGTGTGGTTTTGTCCCGGCCGTGGAACACTGGACCAGCTCTATACCCTCTACAGGGTACTCAAGGGTTCATGGAAGTTTGCCCAACCGGTCCACACCTTTATTAAGGGCCATCTGGTCTCTGTACAAGAGGAGCAGGAGTTTGGTCAGCATTGCCGGCACTAAGGACCTGTTCCCGGTGCATGTTGGATTCCGCCAGGGCTGCCCTTTGTCACCGGTCCTGTTCATAACTTTTATGGACAGGATTTCTAGGCGCAGCCAAGGGCCGGAGGGGGTCTGGTTTGGGGACCAGTGGATTTCGTCTCTTCTTTTTGCAGATGATGTGGTCCTGCTGGCCCCCTCTAGCCAGGACCTACAGCATGCGCTGGGGCTGTTCGCAGTCGAGTGTGAAGCGGCTGGGATGAAGATCAGCTCCTCCGAGTCCGAGGCCATGGTTCTCGACTGGGAAAGGGTGGCTTGTCCTCTTCAGGTTGGAGGGGAGTTCCTCCTCAAGTGGAGGAGTTCAAGTATCTCAGGGTTTTGTTCACGAGTGAGGGAAGAATGGAGCGGGAGACCAACTGACGGATGCGGCTGAAGCTTTTAAAACTCCTGGCTGATTTGGGATCAGCCAGACAAAATCATTAACACGCACGATTCAGCAGTGCTTGCACAGCAAATCAAAAACACAGCTCAGCATAAAACACTTATTGCATGCAACAAGTTTATACTTTGGATTCTAAATCACCTTAACTATGCCTCATCCTGCCCAGACTTCTAAATGTACCTATCCAATTCAATATAAAAAGAGCAAAATTATGCTGACGTTGATTTCTTCTCTTCACCGGTTGGGTCAAGTCTGAAGGACAATGAGGGAGGGGAATCACACGTCCGTGATCAACTCAAGAAAAAAAACGGTAAACTTCTCATCCATCCAGGAGGGGAAAATATGAAGAACTGTTAGTCGACTGAATCAACAAGGAGGAAACTCATCTCCTTGGAAATAAAACCTCTGTGGGTTTTTCACCTGCGCCGGGTGTCGGCGTGGTCTTCGATCGGGATATGAATCTTCTGACCTTCTTGTATCAGACAGATTTCCAGCTTTCAAGCTCTTCCGGGAATGGCCTTGTGGAGCAAAAGTTCACCTGCGAGGTTTTGTCTCTCCAGATATACGCCTCCATTGCGTCGTCCCGTGAGACACGGTGGAAATGGTAACGAAACTTTAAATTTTCTGTGGGTTTTACAATCCCAGGTGACGTCAGATTAGCAATATCTGTTGAGCTGCGCATGTTCAGCTGTGCGACCAAAATGGATGACTCCAACACCATTCTCTAACACAAATCTTTGTTTGAGGTAGGCATCAGCCTCCCAGCAACCCTGCACAGAATTAAAGGCAATTTAAAAACTGTATTGATAGATACATGCATGTTATTCATCTTAGAAATCAAATATCGATGGTGTTTCACTTTTATGTTCATGATAAATAAACCTTTATTATATATCACCCCAAAAATACTATGGAATCTCCAGGGCATTGTGTGATGTGTTTCCTCAACCCCTTTCGTCTTTTAATGTAATCCTCCTCTCACATCACACTGACCTCAATCATCTGTACATTTCTACAGGCAGAATTACGTCGTGAGACAAACTTTAGTATGATTTACAAAGATTTAACAGTCTATGTATATATTAAAGTATTGTGAGATTCTCAGACCCATTATTTCTATTACTATGAAATATTAATTCTGGTTATAGTATAGATGACCCTTTAATGTAATCTGAAGAGATTGTGTTGTCACCTTTAATGATTCTGGAGAAATAAATTGCTGAAAGTGACACAAAAGTATATAACAGATAAGCATTAGTAGGTACTTTGACCCGTTATTTCTCCAAAAATCTACAGTAAAATTATGAAATATTTATTTTTTCCATAAACATGTATGTGAAAGTTGTAAATATGTCATTAATATAAATGTTCTTAAGGTTACTTTTCTGTTTTCCTCTTAATTTCTCAACCGTTGCCTGGATTGGCGTGTGGTCTGCTCTACTACCATAATGCACCTTGTATGTGCGAAGCTAATCTTTAACAGAGAGCTAACGTCGGCTGGCGGGATTGTCGGCTCACTTGACCGCAGTGAACTGTTCTGGGTGACACAGAAAACATAACAGCAATAACCCTGATGGTTATGCCAGACAGCAATAAAGTCTTGACTGCTGTGCTCTGCATATTCCATGCGGACATGGTGCTCAATGGCTCTTAGGGTATCCACAATGGCGTCGTCGACGCTAACATTCTGGAGAGCAATTATCATGATCATTTGAAAGATGTCATCCAGACAACTCAAAATTGCATCATATGATAAATTATTCCCCTCAATCTGATCTGCTAAGGTAACCAGAGCTCAATGAAGTTAAAGAAACTCCACCATCCTTCCTAAACCTTGAGCTGGTGCAGTAGCTGTTTAAGGAGCAAGTACCCAGGAAAGTAATCTCTATGTAAGGCTCAGCCAATGAGAATACAGGTCCAGCCCGTTGATGCTGATTGGCCCCACAGTCATTCAGTTGTAAAGTGACATTATGAAATAAATGGCCATGGGGAAAAATCACTCTTATAAAATAAAAACTGGCTTTTTGAAATTAAAGCTGAGTTTTAAAAAATGACATTTTGAAATAAATAAAAAACCGCTGGAATTACATAGCCTCAACAATAATTTCAGTTATTAGGTGAAAATTTTATATGGAAATTCTTTAATATTATAAATCTGATTTTTAATGGAAAATGAAATATATTTTGTAATAATGAGCTTAGAATTTAATATCCATTCAATTATTTCACAATTTCATTGTCACATTAAATCATTATCTATTAGTTATTGATGTAGATACTTATTTCATAATTTTTCATTTTTTAAATTTTGAACACTTTGGCGTTCCATTTTCATGTTGGAAAATGAATTTTTGTTAAACACTTTAAGGTCAGGGACTAGAGCACCCATCTCTGGGGTTCCCGTATATGTCAGAATAATGTCTCTGTAAGTGTTGTAAGAGACTGCAGTTAAGACTAGTAAAGACAGCTGCGTACTTCCCCAACTCTGTTTATTCTGAGCTGACAAGTAATTATGATGTAGAGCAATCAGGTCTTCAGAGACCTGCTTACTAGTTTTTTCCAGGTCCAGAACCTAACAAGTATTTAGTTTCTATGCCTTCTGGAACAAACTCCCTGAAAGCCTGAGGTGTGGAGAAAGTGCTTGTTCTTTACTGTTGGCAAAGAGCTCTATCTTCTAGGAGGATTTTAGAATGGAGTCAGTGCTCCTCTGCATCTAAGAGCTTACCAAGGCATTTCAAGAATCTGATCAAGATGTCTACTGGAAGATTCCGTTTAGATGTTTTCGGGGCACGTCTAACTGAAAAGAAGCCATGGCATACACAGAACTCATTTGAGGGATTTTATATCCGTTTCAGGAAAAGCCAGAAACTTTTGCTGGGGGCAAGGGGTGTCTTGGTTTTCCTCCTGAACATGGATGGAATATTTCCACCTAAAAATACAAAGAAAAAGAAAGCCAAATAAGTCATGAAATCTTTGATGTCATTACAATACAGTTTTTTTCTTTGGCAGGATGATAAAATGCTATCACTAGCCTTTTAATTTTAGACACAGGATTGACAATCAGCACTTAGGTTTTGTAACACAGGTTTTTCTGCTTTCTGCTATTTCTGCATCACTCTCTGTAAGGGTTTTAAAAAGTTTGGCACAATTTTGTAGTTGAAACAAGATTGTCCTTGAAACTTAGAATATTTAGAATTATGAATTACAATTATGTGTATGAACAGTAATGTTTCTCTTCCAAAAAGACTCAACGACTTTTTTGCTAATTTTGAAGCATCAAATCCAGAAACCTGAGAAATACCTAGTCTTGTTCCACGACCTGACCTGTCAGGTTTCATTATTAACCCTAACTGATACTCAAAGGATTTTAAACAGGCTCAATCCACAGAAAGCAAGTCCTTATAACGCCCCAGGAGGTGTGTTTAAAGCTTGTACTGATGAACTCTCAGATGTTCCATATTTTTATTGTCTGCCTCAGTAAAGCCATGGTCTGTAGATGCTTCAAATTCTCCACAATCATGCCAGTAAAAATCTTTGGTATCCTGCATGAATGACCTTTGCTCTGTTACACTGAGCCCCATAACAATAATTTGTTTTATATTGTTTACCAAACCATATATGTATAGACAGTACTGTGTAAATGTTTTAGGCAGGTGTGAAAAAATGCTGTAAACAAAGAATGCTTTCAGAAACATAAATGATGATTATTTATTTTTATCAATTTACGAAATCCTAAGTGAGCAAACCCAAACATACAGCCAAAGTCATTAAGAATAATCTTCAGCGTAAAAAGAACAAGTCTAGAAAAGGCCCCAAAGTCACCAGTTATAGTATTCAGTTGTGCTTTTAATTAACTGGTAATCAGAGTAGGTGCTAATCTTTCAGGGTGAGCCCGCTCAGGGGATTGGTTGCATTGTTAGTGATGTCACCATTTAACTTTGTGTAAGGAAGTCTAATGTCAGGCTACCAATATATATACAGCCCGTTTTTTTCATTAGCACTCTGAAGTGCCAACCTGAAGGTAAAAGTCTAAACAGTTTTTGTCTAGGATGTGTGTGTCGACAGAGATGTTAGCTGCCATTTTCCTGACCTTAGACCTGTTCAAGTCCTGGACGGAGGGAAGGTCACCCCTGATGATACTCTCTGCAGAGCCAAACCACACAGTGATGAATGAACACAGGACAGACTAAATGATGGCAGTGTAGAAGATGACCAGAAGTTAATGAGGAAGATTGTACGTCCTGAGTTGCTACAGGAAGTACAGTCTCTGTTGGGCCTTTATGTCGAACAGTGTCTGTGTGAGGTCTACCTCAGGTCCCAAGAAAGGTTGGTCCCTAGATCCCTAGGGTTGTTCGTTTGGAGGGGTGGGGAGTTCTCCGGAAGTCTACCATCATCTCCACTGACTTTAGCAGGTTTAGCTCTAAGTGGTCTTGACCACCTAGAGTTAGCTCTAAGTGGTCTGCCTCTAAGTCTGCCTCTAAGTGGTCCAACTCTACACCCTCTGCAGGTTACTCGAGGGTTCATGGGAGTTTGCCCAACCGGTTCACATGTGTTTTCTCTTCATACCACAGGGGATTTGTCAATTTGAGTGTCATCCTCTCTGTCTGCAGTTGCAAAGGGGTTGAAGGGCAGCAGTTTTACACATTTGCTGACTACTTGGCAATGGGTGTGGCCAGCACTGCAATACAGTGGCTAGCGATGCTGTTACAATTAATGGCGTTGTTTTAATGTTACTGCTTTGTTTGGAATTAAATGTTAATATAGATGTATTCTCGTGGTTGCACGGTGTATGGAATGCTGGATTTACACTGAAAATTAATATGTCTTTCTTCAGCTTCTTGGTCTCCCTGCATTTAAATTAATAATAAATGTTCTGCTTAGCAGCAGCAGCAGAAGAAGCGGTAGAAAATGATTGACTGACTGTAATGCCTAGATTTACATTAGTTTGTGCAATAAATTAATTCAAGCAATGAAAAATCTTACAAACTGTACAGGAGCCGAAAAAGCCATCTTTCTTTAGTGAACAGTGCCAAAACAGCCTTTTCCCTATAAGCCTCTAGAGTCTCAATCACTATTTATTAGAGTCACTGTCTCTCCCACTTTGCCCATAAAATACATTAATTTCATTGTGGTGAATGATCTAGATAGTGGAAACGCATTGCCAGTGCTTGAGGAGTTGGACCTCAGTCACTGAATACAACAAAAGTGTTCTGACATTTCTCTACTTGTTTGGTAAAACGTGCACAATCAAATAAATTTGGCCTTGACTTTTCTGAGCCATTCCTTGCTATAGAACAGTCTCCAGAAACTGTCAGATCTAGGGTTGACTTTCAAAACAATTTCAAGTTATTTTAAGGCCAAAAGAAAGATAGCAGCACATATGTTTGATTATGGCCTGCTGATGCTTCACTGAGCTTGTGACCAGTCGGTAGAAGACTGCATACAGTTTATTAGGTTGTGGTGCAAAAAGAATCCTCAAACACCTTTTCTGCCTTGGACTCAAGTCTGATGTTACACATTGCTACGGTGTCTGCCATGTTTGTCAAGTTGTTGGTTACCCAAATTAAATAATTTCTCCTCATCCTCTGTCCAATTTCAGATGGGTGAACCGTTTGAAAGGGTTATTCTTGATTGAGTAGGACCCTTGCCAAAATCAAAGTCTGGGAACAAGTTACTTTTAACAATTATGTGTGCTTCCAACTAGGTTTTGTGAAGTAGTGACTTTGCAGAGGATCACAACAGTCATTGGTTCAGTACTTGGGCCAATTCTCTTTACTATATATATGCTTCCAATAGGTCAAATTATCAGGCAGCATAGAATAAATTTTCACTGTTACGCTGATGACACTCAGCTTTACTTATCCATAAATCCTGATGAAACCCAACCAGTTAGTAGACTACAAGCATGTCTTGAAGACATAAAAACTTGGATGACTTTAAATTTTCTGCTTCTAAATTCAGACAAGACAGAAGTTGTCGTCTTTGGACCGGAGTTTTTAAAAAAGAAACTGCTTAGTCAATCACTTAACCTGGATGGCATTAAATTGACCTCCGATAATAAAGTAAAAAACCTTGGTGTTATTTTTGACCAGGACATGTCATTTAAATCCCATATTAAACAGGTTTCCAGGATTTCCTTCTTTCATCTCCGGAACATTGCCAAAATTAGAAATATCCTGTCCAGGATTGATGCTGAAAAACTAGTCCATGCATTTATTACTTCAAGGCTGGACTATTGTAATTCTTTACTATCAGGATGTCCACAAAATGCAGTTAAAAGCCTTCAGCTGATTCAAAATGCTGCAGCAAGAGTTCTGATGAAAATTAAAAAGAGAGATCATATTTCCCCTAACTTTAGCTTCCCTTCATTGGCTCCCTGTTAAATCCAGAATAGAATTTAAAATTTCTCCTCCTCACATATAAAGCCCTTAATGATTAGCTCCATCATACATCAGAGAGCTGATTGTTCCATATCTTCCTAACAGAGCACTTCGTTCTCAGACTGCAAAGGTTACTGGTGGTTCCTAGAGTCTCTAGAAGTAGAATGGGAGGCAGATCCTTTAGTTATCAGGCTCCTCTCCTGTGGAACCAGCTCCCAGTTTTAATCCGTGAGGCGGACACCCTGTCACTTTTAAGGTAGGCTTAAAATTTTTCCTTTTGATAAAGCTTTAGTTAGAGTGGCTTAGGTTATCCTGAGCTATCTCTGTATTTATGCTGCTATAGGTTAGGCTGTGGAGGACATAAGCCATTTTCCCCTCTTCGTATTTTCTCACATTTCCTTAATTTTGTATTAGCGTTATTTCAGTTTTTAACTTTTCTCTCTTTTCTCTTTTCCTGAAGTCCCCGGGCCCTGACTCTGGGGTCTACCTGGACAACTGTTGGGGAAGGGGCACGTCCGGTTCTGCTGGCAAAACTTGGTGCTCCCCCTCTCCCGATGATCCACTGGCCCTGTTTTCAGTGTTTAACCCTTTCTCTCTCCAGACATAGCTACTGACGGAGCTTTTCTGTAACAAACTTTTGTGCTCTCTTTCAGACTCTAACCTTGAAAACTGGCTCGAGTTTATCTGTTCTTTCTTTTTTTGGGTAAAACGACTAAAGGAGTACACCCATTAACATTTAATTTTTCCTTCCCCATAAAAAGGACCCTGGAAAATGTTTCTTTGTTCCTTTGTGTCTCTGCTCTTTTCCCTTCTAACCCCCCGTGGTCGGGCGATGGCCGTCACATGAGCTGGTTCTGCTGGGGGTTTCTTCCTTTTAAAAAGGGAGTTTTTCCTCTCCCCTGTCGCTACTTTCTTTTCTCATATGAGGGGTTGCTGCAAAGTCAACGCCCTGACTGTCCATGTTTACATGCTATCCAGGAGGGGTGAATGCTGCAAGTCATGACTGGATCAATTTTTGGGGGTTTTCCTTAGATAGAAAAACTTTTTATCCAATTTGAATAAAAAACAAATTGACTGCACTGTTCAAAGGTTTAAAATTAATTTGGGAAAGTATGTACCTGACTTTTGTGAAGCCTTTAGACCACATGTGTTGTGAAATTTGGGTTATAAAAAAAACTGAATTGAATTGAATTGAGTCATAACAAATAGTCTGGTAAAGTTCTTCTCACTGTTTGGTATTCCAAAGGTAGCGCAAAATAACCAGGGAACCAACTCTAAATTCTTTTCAATTCAATTCAGTTTATTTATATAGCGCCAATTCACAACACATGTTGCTCAGGGCACTTCACAAAAGTCAGGTACATACATTCCAATTAATCTTAATCATTGAACAGTGCAGTCAGATTCAGTTATTTATTCAAATTGGATAAAAGGTTTTTCTATCTAAGGAAACCCAGCAGATTCCATCCAGTCAGAGATTTGTAGCTGTCACTCCTCCCAGATGAGCATGTAGAGACAGTGGACAATCACTCACGTTGACTTTGCAGCAATCCCTCATACTGAGCATGCATGTAGCGACAGTGGAGAGGAAAAACTCCCTTTTAACAGAAAGAAACCTCCAGCAGAACCAGGCTCAGTGTGAGCGGCCATCTGCCACGACCGACTGGGGGTTTGAGAGAACAGAGCAGAGACACAAAATCTAGAACCTCTTCATTAAAACATTGAGTGCGGAGCATGGAGCATATCACGTACCTGCCTAAGAGTCAGGGTGCACTGGAAAGATTTCATCAGACATTATGTTACACACAAACACCGTCTGGACATATGCAGAATCTAGCATGAAGGTATCACAATCCAGTTCTTTACTGTGGTGGAAGCAGTGCAAGAGTCAGCTGGTTTTACCATCTTAATTTGTTAAAACATTCATGAGCAGTTAGCATACAGATAAGCCAAGCATACGTTGACCTCCTGTTGGGATAAAAAGAAAAAGCACTGTCATCAAAGAACAGTTGCTCTTGAGTTTTAACCTGGTGATAGAGTTTAGTATTGTTGTCCATACTTTGATCTTCCCTGGAAATCAAGCCTTACATTGTTGAAAAGAAACTTTGTGAAACAAACTATGTCATCCAGACATATGATCATTGGCTAAAGTTTAGAGTGTCTCCTGGATCAAAGACTACGTGACAAACAGACCACAGTTTGTGAGTCTGAAGGGTTGTGTGTCTAACCAGGTTGTCAGCAGCACAGAAGCACCACAGGGGACTGTACTCTCACCATTCCTTTTCATTATGTACACCTCAGACTTCAGGTGTACAAGACAGACTCCTGTCACCTGCAGAAATACTCAGATGACTCTGCAGTTGTGGGGTGGATCAGAAATGGACAAGAAGCTGAGGTCAGGGAGCTGGTAGACCGCTTTCTGGCATGGCGTGGAAACAATCATCTTATCTTGATTGTGAATAAAACAAAGGAGATGATTTTAGATTTTAAGAGAAACAGGAATAGGTCAAACACTATTTCCATCATGGGGGAAGAAGTGTTTCCAGTATTTCCAGCAAGATGCTGCATATCTGCAAGTCTGTTGTGGAGAGTGGGATCTCTTCTACCATCATCTGCTGGGGTAGCAGCATCAGAGCCAGGGACTAAATAGCTCAACAAGCTGATAAAGACAGCTGGCTCTGTTCTGGGGACTCCTCTGGAGATCATTGTACTAAAAAGAATTCTTCATAAAATGAAGAACATTTCAGAGAACCCGTATCATCCTCTTCATGAGACTGTCCTACAACAACAGAGTGTCTTCAGTCAGAGGCTTCTTCAGATCTGCTGTAAGACAGACCACTACAGGAGATCCTTCCTGACCACAGCCATCAGCATCTACAACATCTTTTTAAGAAACCTGCATTATATGAGTTACAACAACATTTAATTTCCCTTTTGGCATGAATAAAGTATTTTTGAATTGAATTAACATGTTGAAACTTTACAATTGAAAGAAAATAAAAATGATCCACCCACTACAAACACGGTGAAACTGATCTTCACTATAGCTAGCTTAGATTTTGATTCTGCTTTTTAGAGCAGTCACGAAGACCTGGTCAAAAAGTACAAAAGTTAGTAATAGTGAGGTTTTTGTCTGGCCTGCACTTCTACCTGTCTCACTAGATGACTAGGCTGATGACATTCAGAAACTCATACTAGACTTCCAATGTCTGCTTGGTGGACCAAATTGACTTTTAATGTCATTGTTCTGACTAAACCTACACCTACCACACTGTCTGCATATCATGTCAACCCGACAAAAAGAAAGGTCATGTAAAAGTCAGTGGAGTATCTAGATAATAATTGACGTTACAGAAACTGAACAATTGCACGTGCAATAAGTGGGATCTTCAAAGATTGTCCATGCAATGGATAACAGGAGCAAAAGAGGTGCAGAGCACCCGATTTCAATGATGTGTGCTCCTGGCTGGCTGCTACTGCTCCCAGTGGATCTGTAGAAAAAGCGAACAGATCCTCTCTGCTGTGTTGCTTGAAACATGCAGGGGTTTTTGCGCTGCATCTTTATAAATGATCCAGGTTGTTTTTTTTCCTTCTGTTTCATTCTTCTCCTGCTTTTCTGGACTGTTACGGTGAGTTACTTTTCTCGTTGCTATTCACAGCAGCAGGTTTGTCATAGCAGCTCTGGCCTGACGAGGTTATTGCCCCACCTGTTCATTTGCAAGGGCCCTTTGAGTGTGTAATTGCGCATGCAGAATGCTGAGCTTGAAGTTGTTCTGCAAGCAGATGCTTTATATTTGTGGTCCGGATGGACCCAGTGAGAGGAAGACTACATCCTGCTTGGCCTTTAATCAGAATGATGGTTTTACAGGCTATTGTGCAGGAGGGCAGAGCTGTGTCCAAAGTGGTGCGCGCCCTCCACCACTGAGCCATCGGTGCACACGGTGCAGCTGGTCGGTGCTGCGTCTGGGCTGACGTCGCCACAGAAGCGCATTCAGCTTGATAACTATGTTGCTCGACAACAAATTGGCCAATCAATATCCAATCAATATCAACAATATAAAAGACAAATATATCTGTCAATTAATTTATTAGAGGTTTGCCTCCCTTAAACTTTTTGACTCACTGTCAGTTTCAGTTTCATTTATATAGCGCCAATTCACAACACATGTCTTCTCAAGGCACTTCACAAAGGGTTTGGAATGGTGCGGGGTTGTTGGGGAGGTTAGATTAAACTACTGAGTGTTAGAGTTTGGCCATTTTAGAATGGGCTATGTGTAGGGGTACTAAGTAAACTAATAAACTGCTAAAGTTTGTCCATGTAGAGCCCACTGGTGGTCATTGTTATGCTAAAAACCACAAGGATTGAGGGTACCTCTCTCTGTCAGACTGATTATAACCATTGGAAAAGAGAGGGGGTCATACAGGTAGCAGAAATGGAGGGAGTATTTGCACCTCAACCATAACTGAGCTGGTTTAGGCTAAACCTGACTCCCCCTTACTCCATCCAACAAGGAGGAAGGAAGGCAAAGTTAAAAATAATTGTAGAGTGTTGTTTCCTGTTGCATTGTTTGAAAGTGTAGAAGAGTGCGGTCTTACTACTGAGCTACAAAAATTATCACAGAACTCAGAGAAATCTCACTTCCCAGCCTTCACGGGGGGGAACTTTTGTTCTTTCAAAAACATCATCAAAAATTCCAGAAGTCTCCCACCCTTCAGTCTTTACAGGGCGGTTTTTATACAGATACAAAGCATTGATGTGTATTTGGGTCCTCTTGACCAATTGAAATCATCATACTCATTTACGTAAAACTTTTGGCATCTACAACATTGGTTCTCTTATCACTTTTTCCGGGAATACACATTCAGCCAAACATCTGGAAAACATCAAGTTGGCCTACGTGACAGTTTACAATAACAACTTCATCACTTATCTGGATGCAAAACTTCTAATGTCACGTTGACCTGGCAGCACTTAGAGGTGTCACAACTTTCCCAGCTGAAACACAATAGCAAGCTGTTATCATTCCTTATTCCTGAGCTCAACTGGACCCTTGTTATTACCTTTTTGGCCGTCAGGAATCGAGGTCAGGAATAGTTGCCTGAGGCATAACACTTTTTTTTCACACAAAACGCTTTCACATATATCCCCCCTTTATTGGTTTCAATTAATTAACAACTGAGAGAGATCTTATTCATATTGTGAATATCCTGTGAGTATAATGATGTTTATTTAGTGAATAAAAGGAAAAAAGTGTGAACAATTATGAAAGGTAGTGAAATTACTTTATGTACAAATTAATAAGCAACTCTAAATGATTGTTCTTGTTTAGGTTTGAAATTACGGGTTCAAATAATTAAGTGAGTCTTTTAGAGTTCCCTTGGCACATATTTTACTATGTTAGACTTGATAAGCTAAACCTATTCTATAAGACAAATCAGGCTCTCTGTAGCTTTCCCAAAAGTCTCCTTCAGAACAATTTCATCAACTACCCTGGAAAACATCCCTGTCTGTCAAAATCCAAACTAAAGTGTCGATGAAGGGGACCTTGAGGTCAGCTTAGGGCACAGCAGTCGAAAAACCCACCCATCCTAAAAGGCAGGGAAAAACGTCTGGAGGCCATAGAGAAATCTCATTCTCGACCAATCTGAACAAGAGATCTGTTTTGAATTTAATACGTATCATTATTATCTATTTCAAGGACATTTCATGCCAATCAGGTCCTGGTTCATCATCCCTATTCACCACAATATATGTAACAGAAAACAATGGGTAACTTTAAAATGGGCTAGGTCAATTTAATCGAATCATACAGATTTCAAGTCAGGTTCACACATTACAATTAATCCTAATTATCAAACAGTGCTGCCAGATTCAGTTATTTATTCAAATTGGTTAAAAGTTTTTCTATCTAAGGAAACCCAGCAGATTGCATCCAGTCAGTGACTTGCAGCATTCACTCCTCCTGGATGAGCATGTAGAGACAGTGGACAGTCACTGGCGTTGACTTTGCAGCAATCCCTCATACTGAGCATGCATGTAGCGACAGTGGAGAGGAAAATCTCCCTTTTAACAGGAAGAAACCTCCAGCAGAACCAGGCTCAGTGTGAGCGGTGTCGAGGTAGGAAAACTTCACTGGCCGTCCGTTAACTCTTACATTACTCCTCACCTCTCATCGACTCTATTTATTTGGCACCCCAAAGGACAATCCTCAGTCAGATATTAATTGTACGTTTCCACAAGATAGGGAGACATCACACTTACATGGGTACCTGGAAACGCCTGTGTGCTGTCTCACTGGGGCTGCTCTCCACTCCGTCATATACCCCAAGTTGCTGTCCAACACCTTTTTTTCAGTTACATACACAATCATTCTATCTGTGGATGTCTCCCCAGCAACAGTATCAAAGAAACAGAGATACATTTCATTGTTTAATTAAAGAGTTGTTTCCCACACGTCTTCAGGAAGCTTCAGGGTGGAATAGTTATCAGAAGTTCCGACCAACACAGAGAGGAGTAACATGCCTCCCCAATACACTGCCGGCTTCTCACGATACAGACAGAAAACTCCTACAAACCTCAACCTTGAATAATGAACACTCATTGTGTTATAATACTAGAGGCTACTGTTAAGGTTTTTTCTAACTCTCAAAAGCATAACTACAACTCCTAATTAAAATCAATCTATAAGCAGCAGTGTCCCAAGTATGTCTTAGCTACTAATAATAAAGCATTTATATTTCCAAAGCGGCCATCTGTCACGACCGACTGGGGGTTTGAGAGAACAGAGCAGAGAAGGAAAAATAACACAGAAGCACTGATCCAGGAGTACTTTCTATGGGAAGGAAAAGTAAATGTTAATGAATGTAGCTCTTTTAGTGGTTTCATCTAGGAAGAAACAAACAGATAAACTCTGAGCCAGTTTTCAAGGTTAGAGTCTGAAGAGACCACATAGAGTTACGCACAGTAAAAGCTCAGTCAGTAGCCATGGCTAGGAGAGAGAAAGGGTTAAACACTGAAAGACAGAGCCATGTGTATCATTGGTAGAAGGTGAGCATTAAATTGTTGGCAGCAGAGGCTTGGATGATGCCACCCTCCAGGAAGGTGTCAAATAGAGAGAACATAAAGTTAAAAGCCTAAATAACACGAAGTAATGCAAAATTGGAGAGTAGATTGTGAATGTTGCAGAGAGAGTGAAGGGTCCATTATGTCCTCCAGCAGCCTAAGCCTATAGCAGAATAACTACAGAGATACCTCAGGATAACCTAAGCCACTCTAACTATAAGCTTTATCAAAAAGGAAGGTTAGCCTTAAAAGTAGACAGGGTGTCTGCCTCACAGACTAAAACTGGGAGCTGGTTCCACAGGAGAGGAGCCTGATAACTAAAGGATAAATGGACTGAACTTATATAGTGCTTTGCCAGTCATACAGACCGCCCAAAGTGCATTACACTAGAGCCACATTCACCCAATCGCACTCACTAACGCTCACACATTCATACACCGATACGCAGATCGGTAGGCAACTTGAGGTTAAGTGCCTTGACCAGGGGCACATCGACATATGGCAGGAGGAAGCTGGAATCAAACCCACAACCTTCTGATTGCAAGACGACTACTCTTCCTACTGAGCCACAGTCGCCTCAGGATCTGCCTCCCATTCTACTTCTAGAGACTCTAGGAACCCCCTATAAACCTGCAGTCTGAGAACGAAGTGCTCTGTTAGGAACATATGGAACAATCAGATCTCTGATTCAATTCAATTCAGTTTAGTTATATAGCGCCAATTCACAACACATGTCGTCTCAAGGCACTTGACAAAAGTCAGGTACATACATTCCAATTAATCCTAATCATTGAACAGTGCAGTCAGATTCTGTTATTTATTCAAATTGGATAAAAAGTTTTTCTATCTAAGGAAACCCAGCAGATTGCATCCAGTCAGTGACTTGCAGCATTCCCTCCTCCCGGATGAGCATGTAGAGACAGTGGACAGTCACGGGCTTTGACTTTGCAGCAATCCCCCCATACTGAGCATGAAATGTAACGACAGTGGAAGAGGAAAAACCCCCTTTTAACAGGAAGAAACCTCCAGCAGAACAGGCTCATTTGTGAGGGGCCCAAATCTGCCACAACCGACTGGGGGTTAGAAGAACAGAGCAGGAGACACAAAGAGAACAAAGAAGCACTGATCCAGAAGTACTTTCTATGGGAAGGAAAAGGTAAATGTTAACGGATATAGCTCCTTTAGTCATTTCACCTAGAAAGAAGGAACAGATAAACTCTGAGGCAGTTTCAAGGTTAGAGTCTGAAGAGAGCACATAGTTAGTTACAGTAAAAGCTCAGTCAGTAGCTATGTCTAGGAGGGAGAAAGGGTTAAACACTGAAAGACAGGGCCATGTGGATCATCGGTAGAGGGTGAGCATTAAGTTGTTGCCAGCAGAAGCTTGGAGGATTCCCCTCTCCAAAAGGTGTTTCAGGTAGACACCAGAGTCAGGCCCGTGTAGCTTCTAGGAAGAAAAAGAGAGAAAACAAAGTTAAAAGCTGAAATAACAGCAAATAATGCAAAATTGGAGAGTAGTGTGAGAATGTAACGAAGAGGGTGAAAGTGGTCTTTAGTCCTCCGCACCCTAAGCTATACGCATAACTACAGAATAGCTCGGGATAAAAACCACTCAAACTATAATTTTATCAAAAGGAGATTTTTAACCCTATTTAAGTGACAGTTTGTCCACTAGAGCCCCTGATGGCCATTGTTATACTAAAAACCACAAAAAATTGGGATCCTCTCTCTGTCGATTGACCCAACCTTTGAAAAGAGGGGGGGTCATCAGGACAGGTGTGTTTGCACCTCAACCAAAACTGAGCCGGTTTTAGGAAAACCTGACCCCCTTACTCCATCCAAAAGGGGAAAGAAGAAGACGGAGGTAAAAAAAGGAAGATAGCTCGGGATAACCTAAGCCCTCTAACTATAAGCTTTATAAAAAAGGAAAGTTTGGCCACCCTTTAAAAGTAGACGGGTGTCCCGCCTCACGGACAAAAAACTGGGACGGTTTTTCCCAAAGGGAGGGACCCTGATAAAAAAAAGATCTGCCTCCCATTCTACTTCTAGAGCTCTAGGAACCCCAGAAAACCTCAGTCTTAGAACGAAGGCTCTGTTAGGAACGTATGGAACAATCAATCTTGATGTTGTGGGGCTGATTTTAAAGGGGCTTTATATGTGAGGAGGAAATTTTTTAATTCATTCTGGATTTAAGGGGGAGCCATGAAGGGGAACAAAAGTGGGGAAATATGATCCCCTTTTTTTAATTTTCATCAAACTCGCGCAGCATTTGAATCGCTGAAGGTTTTTAAATTTGTTTTTTGGACATCCTGATAGTAAAGAATTACAATAGTCCACCCTTTATGAAACAAATCCATGGACTAGTCTTTCAGCTCCTCCAATAGGATTTTCTAATTTTGGAAATTTTTCCGGGAATGAAAGAAAAATCCTAAAAACCTTTTTAAATTGGGGATTAAATGACGTCCTGGTAAAAATAACACCAAGGGTTTTTTTACTTTTTACCGGGGGTCAATTTAATGCCATCCGGAATGATGATAAGCAGTTTTTTTTTAAAAGATCCGGCCAAAGACGAAAAATTTTTCTTGTCTGAATTTAGAAGCAAAAAAATTCTCAAGTCCTGAGGAAAATTCAAAGCTTCAAGTTTTTAGTTTTCAAGATTGTTGTAGTCTATCAAACTGGTTGGTTCATCGGGATTTAGGATAAGTAAAGCTGGGTTCTCCGTAACGGAAAATTTATCCTTTTGCTGCCTGATAATTTTTTACCTATTGGAAGCATTACAGGGGTTGGACAATGAAATGAAATCTAGCACTGAAATCTGCATCCAATGGTTCAAAACATTGTCTGCCAAGGGGGGGGCTACTGAACCCTTCTTTAGACCATGGCATCCAATGTTCAAACTTGTATCCTGAAGGCGGTGCCGTGTTTTAGATGCCCAAAGCACCAAAACACACGCAAAAACTGGGGATTGGTTTTATGAACTGAAATGAAGTTGAACACTCCCCTCCCGCCAGTCACAGTCTAAATATTATGAGCCAAATTTGGGGTGTTTTTTAGGAGGGTCGGAAACGTTTTCCTCCACCCGTATCACGTAGTGACCCCGGCCACTATTCTGCAAAAAAAAATGGTTAAAAAACCCCCCTGACCACTGTTCAGGACTTTATATGTCATTCCCCAAGACGAATTGAGCTGTATTGGCGCAAAAGGGGCCTACACCATACTAAAAAATTTTTGTGGTTAAAACCAGGGGTTTCGTTTCATTGTCCCCAAACCCCCGAATATAAAGAGAATTGGCCCAATACTGAACCCTGTGGTACTCCACAAATTTCCCGGAGTTTAAGATGATTTTTTCATTTACATGAACAAACTGGAAACTGTCAACAAATAAAATTTAAACCACCTACGCTGTTTCCCCCCATCCCCAAAAGCATATTCCGCCTTTCTAAGAGAATATTTTTGGTCGACTGTATCAAATGCGCACTGAGATCTAACAAACCAGTACAGAACCAAATCCATTATCTGGGCAAAAAAAACATCATTAGTGACTTTCAGCAGATGTTTCGTGCTATGAAGGCCTGAAAAAATGACTGGAAACTTTCAACAGGCTTCTGGTAAATGCTCACACATTTGATTAGAACTATTTTCTCAAATTTTTGTAAGAATGGAAGATTTGGGTATAGGTCAGTAATTTTTTAATTCATCTTTATCAAGCGAAGGTTTTTTAAACAAAGGTTTAAATTTTGTACCTTAAAAAACTTTGGTACAAACCTTTTTTAAGGATAGATAATCATATCTAAAATGGGGGCTGGTAAACAGAAGGAACACCTTCTTAAAAAAATTTGGTTGGGAGTTGGTCTAACATACAAGTTGAAGGTTTAGATGAAGCTAATATTTCTGATAACCTAAGGAAGCTCCACAGGATAAAAACAGTCCAAACACAAAATCGGGTTTTCTACAGTACTTCCCAATGTTGTCTCACTTGCTGAGGATGAAGTAATCATCTTCGGGAGTATGTCAAAAGATTTTTCTTTTTAATAGAATCAATTTTATTTTGGAAGAATCCCATAAAGTCATGACTGCTAAGAGCTAAGGGAATGGATGGCTCAACAGAGCTTTGACTCTGTGTAAGTTTTTTACTGACTAACATTGGTAGCAGAGGATGGTTAGTAACTACAGAGTTCCGGCAACGTTTGAAGAAGGAAAGCCTTACGAAAGTTGGAAGAATGAAGTCAACATTTGGACGAGAGTTACAGATTTGGAAAAAAAAACCAAGCGCTTGCTGTCGCCCTGGCACTGTCTGGAAGAGCGCGGGACACGGCGATGGAAATTCCAGTAGACGACCTAAATAAAGACACTGGAATGATCACATTGTTTGCTAAACTAGATGACTTGTTCCTAAAAGAGGAAAAGAACAGGATCTATGAGGCGTACTCGGATTTTGAGCGAATCATAAAAGAAGTTAACATGTCGATGGCGGACTATATTATTGATTTCGAGCAGCGTTACTTGCGCATGAAAAAATACAACATGGAGCTACCTGACGGAGTTTTGGCTTTTAAGCTTTTGGACACTACATGTTTGGATATGACGGACAGACAGTTGGCTTTAACGGCATGCTCAGATATAACATTTGCTTCTATGAAGTCTGCTTTGAAGAGAATATTTGGCGAAAAAAGACGTGCGGCAGCAGAAGGCATTAGACAGGAGCCCGTGTTTGCAACGGAGCAACGGCGGCAAAAAAGCAAGTACTGGCGGCAAGGTCCCCATCAGAAAACTCCACAGCCCAACACACCGCAGCCCGGTACAAACCCGCTGGATAAGTACGGACGACGGTCGAAATGTGCAGTGTGCCAAAGTACTTTTCACTGGGTTAAAAAATGTCCGCACAAAGCTGATAGTGTTAAAATTGCTGATGATACTAAAGACGTGGAAGAGTGCAATTTAACTCTGTACACCAAAGAATCACTAACAGATGCAGAAATATTCATGACAGAATGTTTTGGCTCAGCAATAATAGACACTGCTTGCACTAGGACAGTTTGTGGACAAGAGTGGCTGGACAACTACAGTACTGTATTACAAAAGAAAAGTGTGAAGAGTATGAAAGAGACAGAAACACAAAGTCACAGGCCCTTCAAGTTTGGAGATGGAAAAATCGTCTACTCCATAAAAAAGGTAAAGATACCTGCTAAAGTCACTGAAGTAGTACCTGCTGACATCCTGCTGCTTCTGAGTAAAACCTCATTGAAAAGGGCAGGGACCATTTTGGACATGGAAAGGGACAGTGCACTGATGTTCAACCAGCCTGTCAAACTGGACTTTACTAGCTCAGGTCATTACTGCGTGAACATTGTGGACAGTGAAAATAGAAATTTTATTCACTCTGATAAGCTACTGAGGAAGAAGCTACTGAGGAAGCTACTGAGGAAGCTACTGAGGAAGAAATACTGACTACAACAGACAAGATGAACACAAATGAAAAGATGAAAGTTCTGGAGAAACTTCATAAACAGTTTGGACACGCCTCTGCTGAGAAAATACAGAGACGTTTGACTAATTCTGGCAACAAGGACACAGAATGTAACAGGCTGCTGAAAAAGGTCGTGAACCAGTGTGAAGTGTGTCAAAAATATTGTAAGACCAAACCAAAACCTGCTGGACCAGCCTGGTAGCCAGTCTTCATTCATTGCACATTGCACCAGTAAGAGTAGAGTGTGAAGGTTCAATTAGCAGGGTAAGAGCACAGTTTTGCTCAAGATATTGAAATGCACACAACATTATGGGTGACATACCAGAGTTCAAAAGAGGACAAATTGTTGGTGCACGTCTTGCTGGTGCATCTGTGACCAAGACAGCAAGTCTTTGTGATGTATAAAGAGCCAGGGTATCCAGGGTAATGTAAAGCATACCACCAAGAAGGACGAACCACATCCAACAGGGATTAACTGTGGACGAAAGGGAGGAAGCTGTCTGAAAGGGATGTTCGGGTTGCTAACCCGGATTGTACCCAAAAAAAACATAAAACCACGGCTGCCCAATCACGGCAGAATTAAATGTGCACCTCAACTCTCCTGTTTCCACCAGAACTGTCCGTCGGGAGCTCCACAGGGTCAAAAACACGGCCGGGCTGCTATAGCCAAACCTTTGGTCACTCATGCCAATGCTAAACGTTGGTTTCAATGGTGCAAGGAGCGCAAATTTTGGGGCTGTTGGACAATGTTGAAACATGTATTGTTTCTCTGATGAGTCCACCTTTACTGTTTTCCCCACATCCGGGAGAGTTACGGTGTGGAAAAGCCCCAAAGAAGTGTACCACCCAGACTGTTGCATGTCCAGAGTGAAGGATGGGGGTGGATCAGTGATGGTTTGGGCTGCCAAAATCATGGCATTCCCTTGGCCCAATACTTGTGCTAGATGGGCGCGTCACTGCAAGGACTACCGAACCCCTTCTTGAGGACCATGTGCATCCAAAGGTTCAAAAATTGTATCCTGAAGGCGGTGCCGTGTATCAGGTGACAATGCACCAATACACACAGCCCAAAACTGGTGAAAGATTGGTTTTTATGAACATGAAAGTGAAGTTGAACATCTCCCATGGCCTGCACAGTCACCAGATCTAAATATTATTGAGCCACTTTGGGGTGTTTTGGAGGAGCGAGTCAGGAAACGTTTTTTACTCCACCAGTATCACGTAGTGACCTGAATGAATGAATATACAAAAAAAAAATACAGAATTTTCATAGACAAATAAAAAAACCCTTCACAACCTCTCCACTACATTCCTACCCCGATGTGCTGAATCATACGCCACTCATACCTACCCATTCATGTGTGATCAGATTTGCACAGTGAATACAAAAAACACACTAAACTAAACAAGCAAATAGTCAATACATCAACCCTTAATCAACCATGTACGGTGCCTCAGAGTTGCAGCATTATTTACAATAAGCCTATTGACAAATTATAGAACAGTTTTGATGAGTCCAGATAAGTCAAAAAGAGCCCCCAGATCAGTTTCCATTTGTCCACAGAATTATTTTCATAACACAGTTTTTCAAGATGTACAATGGACAGAAGTTCGGTGATTTTTAAAAAGATGGCACAGAGGTTAATTTCCATTCTTTTAATATTACTTTTTTTGCAACTACAGTCCCCATGAGCATGGTATTTTGAATATGTGAAGGGAAGTCCAAAGCAGCTTGTGATTTCCCAAACAGGGCAAAATCTCTGTACAAGGTGAATGCCGCTGAATATACATTCGAATAGAAGGAGAAAATACTAGACCAGAAACTCTGAATAAGGGGACAACCTCAATATAAATATAATATAAATAGGGTACCTTCGCTATTTTTTAATTTATCACACATTGGAGGCACTGATTTATACAGCTTATTAAGCAATGCTTTAGAATAGTGGAACCTGTGAATCACCTTATACTGAATCAATCTGTGACACTATTAATGGAATAGGTGTTAATTTGGGTGAGGGCAGTGCTCCAGATGTTGTTTGGCAATATACTACCAATTTCGTTTTTCCAAGCTTCCTTATAATTCTTAGGTGGTTCTTGTTCTGATGCAAAGAGTTTGATACATTTAGAAATTATTTTTTTACAGGAAACTGGTGAGTTCAATAGTTCCATCAAAGGACTGCTATCACCCTGTATTTCAAAGTTGGTAATATTCCCTCTAACAAACCTCCTTATTTGTAGATAATGGAAAAAATGTGAATTTGGTAAGTTATATAGCAACAATAATTCCCTAGAAGAACCAAATTTACTGTCAATTTAAAGATCCTTAATGCGTTTGATGCCTTTACTAAAACACTCTGCAAAGATGTTATCCTGTAGAGCTGGAAATAATACAGGATTATGACATATAGGTGTATGAAATGAAATTTCAGGAATCCTAAAATGCTGTTTAATTTGAGGTAAAATCTGTAAAAAGTTTTGAACTACTAGACTGTGACTTGCCAATTGAGTTTTATACGTTTTACCTGTAAATAAAATCAAAGCCAATGATGTGTAAGGTTTAACCAGCAACCATAGCTCAAGTAGCAACCACACTGGAGCAGTGTAAAGTGACTTATTCTTAGGGTAACCTTCCTGCCAATAGAGGAGTGCTCCAAAGTTGGTGTCCGAGCTACCGCACCCTGCTGGCGGTCAGACGCTTCGGAATGCATTAATGCATTCTCATTGACAGTAAATTGTTTTTCTGTTTTTCTTTATTTTTATTTTTCATATTATATTTTCCGTACGTTTTCTGCGCGTAACTAGTCCTACATTTTTCAACCAATTTCAACAATTCTGGTATCAAAACGTTCGAATCACTCTGGAGAATTATGCTATGACTATTGGTAACTTCAGCTATTATAATTTCTCAAATATTCAGCTTTTTATGCAATTTTTTGCTCCATTGAAATGAATGGAAATTCAGCAAAATTCAGCTAAAACTTTGTGCTCTTTCACAGCTTACTACTTCTGCATACTTTCAGCTAGAAACACCATTCAACTTTTAAAATGTTCACAAGACATTAAGCTATCTTCAAATGATTCAGCTTTTTGAAATGTTTTACGGTTCTTCTACAATCGCAATTCAAATTTTATGCAACTTTTTTGACGTATTCGATTTTATAATGTAATCCTATGGCGGAATTCGTCAGTTGGTGGAGTGTACACTCTAGGTTTTTGAATAACCTGAGAAAGAACGAACAAACTCTCTTCACTTGCTCAATTTTCACTCTACTGGCACAAATCATGTATCAAAACGTAGGATTCTCTTTCGCAATTCAGAAAATGTCTCCCTCATTTATGTGTGACTAACGGATTTCAGGCAACACACCCGGGAGCAACGCAAAGTCAACACACCATGAATGGGAAACCTATAGGAATTTCAGAAAAAATCAGAGCAAAAAATCCTTAAACTCACGTTTTCGAATCGCCGCCTCTCGTAAACCGTTCGAGGTAGAAACAAGAGCATTGCACCAATTAATCTTCAGACCTGGCTGGCACTCAAAATGAAGGAATTATTTTGATACCTTGTACCGTTTTGTCAAAAAATGGGTTTGTTTCAAAGTACCAAATCTGTCATTCCTAAAAAAGCTTAAAATTTTAAATGTCTAAATCATCAACTTTTTTACACTGTGACATCTCCTACATGGATTATTGTAGACACTTGAAATTCTCCAGGATTGTTCACTGATGTCTGCTGATACCTACAGCCCAAAACATTTTTGGATACCTTTTACCGTTTTCTCGTGAGGTAGGTTTGTTTGAGAGTGAAAAATCCACCTTCACTCAGGTTAAAAATTGTCAAAATGATCCAAGTTTTTACACGGTCACACCTCCCAGACAGGTTATTGTATTCACATGAAAATATCCATGATTGTTCAGCAAGACCTGCTGATTCATACGCTGCATGAATCAAATCGATAGCCCTTATAGTTTCCGAGTTATTAGACGTTGTTCGAGCGCATGTTAAGGCATTTTTCTGTTTTTCTCCATTTTTCCCTTTGTTGTCACCTAGTGTTGTGCCTTTAATATTATATTTTCAAGAAAAAAGTGTTAATATTCTCATTCCCCATTCCGTTCTGAGAAAACGGTCCAAGAATGACGTCGATAGCCCTTACAGTTTCCGAGTTATGGGCGATAGTTCAGGAGCATGCGCCTCCATGTTAAAACCCCAGGCTACGGGGAGATGATAGTGAGGTGCTGCATTAGAAATGCTGCAGGTGTCAAGTTACACTGACACTCTTTGCTGATTGGCTGATTCATTTCTCACTGTTCTATTTATAGCTCTGTGTATCTCCTACTGTCTATGTCTGTATGTGATTCTGTCTTTCTTTCTGCCTCTATTCTCTCCGTGTCTCACACTCAGACACACACACAAAAGAGCCCCCCCCCACCCCCCACCCACACACACACACACACACCACACACACACACACACATCCATAGATTTCATTCATTATTCAGAACCAAGTAGAAACTCTATCAGAACCTAGTCCAAACTCCATCAAAAGCAGGAAGAAAGGTCCATCAAAACCAGGCACAGATTTCTGCCAGAACCAGGTCCAAAATCCATCAGAACCTTGACCTAATCTCCATCAGAACCAGTTAGGAACCCTCCATCAGAACCATGTCCAAAATCCATCAGAACCTGAAACAAACGTCCATTAGAACCAGACCCAAACTCCATCAGAACCAGGAACAAATCTCCATCAGAACATTGTATAAATCTTCATCAGAACCATATACAAACATCCATCCGAACAATGTCCAAACTCTATCAGAACCAGGTGGAAACTCTATCAGAACCAGGAAAAAACATCCGTCACAACCTGGAACAAATCTCCATCAGAACCAGACCCAAACTCCATCAGAACCAAGAGGAATTCTCCATCAGGACCAGTTAGGAACCCACTATCAGAACCAGGTTCAAACTCAATCAGAACCAGAAAGAACCCTCTTTCAGAACCAGTTCCAAAATACATCAGAACCTGGAACAAATCTCCATTAAACCGGACCTATACTCAATCAGAACCACAAGAAAATCTCCATCAGACCCAGTTAGGGATCCTCCACCAGAACCAGGTCCAAATCGCCTTCAGAACAAGGAGGAACCTTCTTTAAGAACCAGATTCAAACTCTATCAGAACCTGGTACAAATCTTCATCAGAACCATTTACAAACATCCATCGAAACAATGTCCAAGCTCTATCAGAACCAGGTGGAAACTCTATCAGAACCAGGAAAAAACATCCGTCACAACAATAAATAAATCTTTATCAGAACCTGGTACAGATCTTCATCAGAACCATGTACAAACCTCCATCTGAACCAAGTCCAAAGTCTTTCAAAACCAGGTCAAAACTATCAGAACCAGGAAGAAAACTCCACCAGAACCAGGTCCAAATCTCCTTCAGAATCAGGAGGACCCTTCTATCAGAACCAGACCCAAATTCCATCAGAACCAAAAGGAATTCTTCACCACAACTAGTTAGGAACCCTCTATCAGAACCAGGTCCAAACTCCATCTGAACCTGGAACAAATCTCCATCAGAACCAGACCCAAACTCCATCAGAACCAAGAGGAATTCTCCATCAGGACCAGCTAGGAACCCACTATCAGAACCAGGTTCAAACTCAATCAGAACCAGAAAGAAACCTCTTTCAGAACCAGTTCCAAAATCCATCAGAACCTGGAACAAATCTCAATTAAACCGGACCTAAACTCGATCAGAACCACAAGGAAATCTCCATCAGAACCAGTTAGGGATCCTCCACCAGAACCAGGTCCAAATCGCCTTCAGAACCAGGAGGAACCTTCTTTAAGAACCAGGTCCAAACTCTGAACTCAGAACCTGGTACAAATCTTCATCAGAACCATGTACAAACCTCCATCTGAACCAGGTCCAAAGTCTATCAGAACCAGGTCCAACCTATCAGAACCAGGAAGAAACCTTCATCAGAACCAGGTCCAAATCTCCTTCAGAATCAGGAGGACCCTACTATCAGAACCAGGTCCGACATTCATCAGAACCCGACCCTAACTCCATCAGAACCAGTTAGGAACCCTCTATCAGAACCAGGTCAAAAATCCATCAGAACCAGGAACAAATCTCCATCAGAACCAGACCCAAACTCCATCAGAACCAAGAGCAATTGCCCATCAGGATTAGTTAGGAAACCCTTATCAGAACCAGGTCCAAACTGTATCAGAACCAGAAAGAAACATCCATCAGAACCAGGTCCAACATCCATCTGAACCTGGAACAAATCTCCATAAGAACCAGACCCAAACTCAATCAGAACCAGGAGGAATTCTCCATCAGGACCAGTTAGGAACCCACTATCAGAACCAGGTCCAAACTCAATCAGAACCAGAAAGAAATATCTATCAGAACCTTGTACAAATCTTCCTCAGAACCATGTAGAAACCTTAATCAAAACCAGGTCCCAACGCCACTAGAACCTGGTAAAAATCTCTATCAAAACCTTGAACAAATCTACATCAGAACCATGTACAAGCATCCATCAAAAACAGGTCCAAACTCTATCAGAACCAGGTATAAATCTTCATTAGATCCAGGAGGAACCCTCTATCAGAATCAGGAATAAATCTCTATCAGAACCCGGTCATATCTCTATCAGAACCAGAATGAAACCTCCATCAGAACCAGGTCCAAATTGCCTTCAGAACCAGGAAGAAACCTCCACCAGAACCTGGCAAAAATCTCCATAAGAACCTTGAACAGATCTACACCAGAATCATGTACAAGCATCCATCAGAACCAGGTACAAATCTTCATCAGATCCAGGAGGAACCCTCTATCAGTACCAGGAAAAAATCTCCGTCAGAACCAGGTACAAACCTGTATCAGAACCAGGTCCAAACTATCAGAGCCAAGTAGAAACATCCATCAGAACCAGGTACAGACCTCCACCAGAACCAGATACAGATCTTCATCAGAACCAGATCCAAACTCCATCAGAACCCTGGAAGAAACCTCTATAAGAACCAGGTCCAAACTCCATCAGAACCGGGCAAAAACCTCCATCAGACCCAGAAAACAATCTGTTTAAGAACCTTCTAAAAATTTTCATCAGAACCAAGTATAAAACCTCCATCAGAATCAGGTCCAAACTCTATCAGAACCAGGAAGAAACCTCCACCAGAACCTGGCAAAAATCTCCATAAGAACCTTGAACAGATCTACACCAGAATCATGTACAGAACCAGTTCCAATCTCTATCAGAATCTGAAAGAAACCACTACTCTGTGCCTTATGATGATAAGACCATCTTCATAGGTCCCAGTGGAGCATCAAAACATTTAATTTGATGTAGCCTTAAACGTTTACTGCTTTTCCAACACCTGAACAAAGTGAATAATTTTAAAGGGGAAATTTCATAGACTTTTAAATATAGGCTGTATAAGCATTGCTTTTTTAGCTCTTTTTAGTTTTATACATTGTTTTTTGCATAGTAGATGGGGTAAATTAATTCAGCGTTCTGCTAGTGATACCCCAATATGCTAATGTTAGATTTTAGCTCTCTTTTTTTTTTTTAACTGAAAAAACACTTTTTTCCTTTTTAGGCAATTTTTTTTTTGTTTTGGTGTTTATTCAGGATATTTGTTGTTTTTTCATTTTTTCTGAATTTTCTGCCATTTTTTATATTTTTAGCATAAATTCAAATTTTTAGGCTAATTTTTTTCTTCAGTCTGTGTTTTTCATCTATTATGGCACTCTTTTCCCGCTTTTTTAAAGTTTTCAGTTCTTTTTCAACAATGTTTAAAAAGTGTTTTTTGGGGAACTTTACCTTTTCATGTTTTTTACTAACATCTTCCCGCCCAAAAAAGATTAAAGAGAGTTTTTTTTTTCTTTAAAGTTTTTGCTATTTTTTTAAATTATCAAATTTCAGCTATTTTCGCTGCAACCTTTGCACTTTCTGCCCCTTTCAACATGAGTTTAGCATTTCTGTTTTCATTACATTTCAGCAGATTTTCTGCAGTCAATTTCAGCTTGTTTCTGCCAGCTTTCAGCTAACAAATTCAGCTTACAGCATTCACACTGCATTTTCGTAGGAAATGCAAATTTTTCTAGTTTCAGATTCAAGTGATCTGATAGTTGTAGCTTCTCTTGTCCTTCTGGCACCCCAAAGACCTGTATATTATTCCTTCTTGATCTCTATTCTAAATCAAGTACTCTGAGCTGAAGCTTCCTTTGCTGCTCAAGGTAGGTGCACAGTGCCTGGGTTGCCTACTCCGCCCAGCCCACCACCTGGTTCACGCGTGTCTCCACCTCATCTATTTACTGTGATAGGGCTTGTACATGGATTGCAATGTTATTCAGTTTACCGTTAATCTCCTGTCCCAGTTGACAGATATCCTGTTTCATACTTGCACTGCATAAAGGTGAAATTTTAAAAATCCAAGCTTTTTTTTTTGGTGGAACTCTTAAAGTGGGTTGAGGGCAAAAAATTCCTTGTACAAACTAAAAAATTTATTGTCCCCCAAAAATTCCCCACAACAGAAAAACTATTTGAAGTTGTGTGTAAAATTTTCACTTGCAGAACATTTTTACAGAAACAAAAAATGTGTTACGTAGTTGTATTTTTTTTTTACTTATGTAAATGTCCCCAGTCCTATGGAGGTAAATTTGTCTCAATATTATTCAATCAAAAGAAAAACTAATCTCAATTAAAAAAAATAAACTCAACAAAAAAATTAAATTTTGCAAAATTTTGGGAAAATTCAATCAAAAAAAAAAAAAACTAATCTCAATCAAAAAAATAAAGGAAATTTTTATTTTGGGGGGAAAAAAAAAAGTTGAAAAAACCTTTTTTAGATTAAAAGTAATTTTTTCTCAGAAGAGAAAAAAGTTTTTTGGGAAAAAAATAAACTTTTTTTTGGCATGCAAAACTTTGGTTACAACTCTGCTCTTTTGGTTTTGGGCTCTTTTTTGGTTGAACTCAAAAAATTTTTGAGTGCTGGAAAATGAAATCCTGGGCGGGCCTAAAACGAACGATAAAAGACGTTTCCCATTGGTTTGGTGCAAAGCCCCCCCGCTCGAACGCAGGGTTGTTTGTACAGAAAAAAAATGCAGTTAAGGAACCGACAGTAGAAATACGCATAACACCAGCCGACACTACCCCCTTAAAAATTAGCTTCGCGCATAAAAGGTGCTTCGGAATGGAGCAAAAGTCCCGACCTGGCAACATTTGAGAAATAAGAGGAAAACAAAAAAGGAACCTAAGAACATTTATATTAATTACATTTTTACAATTTACATTCATTTTTATTTAAAAGAATAAATTTTTAAATATTTATGTACATTTTTTGGGAAATATTTTGTAAAAGTACCCCAAAATGTCAACCATTATATGCATTTGTCCCACTTTCAGGAATTTATTCCTCCAAAACCAAAATTTAAATAAAATCTTCCCTCCAGGTAAATTTGTTACAAGCTGAATCTCTTAGTAAACAAATAGAATTTTTATTGCTTAAGATTGAAATTGCTACATATGTAAATGTCGGGGATGCTATAGGCCTCCCTCTGCCACCTCATATGCACTTCAGTCATTAAAGGATTTTCTATTTAAGCTTGATTCAAATTAAACTATACTAATTGGAGATCTAAACTGAGACTGGCCCAGTCCAAATTCTGATGATTTTAAAATTCTGTGTGATCAATTCAATTTAACACAATTAATTGGGTCCTCCACTTGTCCAAATAATAAGTGTCTCTCAAAGTCAACCCCTTACTGAATTGATGTTAACAAATGCCCCACAAAAATATTGTTCAATCAGGGTTTTCTGCAATGCTCTCAGTGACCACTGTATTATGGCCACTGTTAGAAATACTAAGATGGAAAAACAGAAACCACGCATTATTGTAAAAAGAGATTTAAAACTATTTTTCTCAAAGCCCTAAAAAATATTCCCACATTCAAAATATCCACAGTACTGTGTAAACGTTTTAGGCCGGTGTGAAAAAATGCTATAAACAAAGAAAGCATTCAAAAATGAATGATTAAAATAAATGATTAACACTATAAACAAAATGCAGTGACTGAATAAAAAGAGAAATGTAAATCAAATAAATTTGGTTACACCCTTTGCCTTAAAAACAGAAAAAAATGTTTCTAGTTCATTTGCACACTTTTTTGAAAAAACTTGACTGGTAGGTTTTTCCCCAAACTTTTGGGAAACTAAACCACAGATCTTCTTTTGGATGTAGGCTTTCTCACACCCTTCTGTCTTTTCATGAAACCCCCGACACACTCCTGATGTTGAGTCAGGTCTGGGGGGGCCATCCCATCATTTTCCAGTTTTTCCCTTTTTTTTTTACACTGAAGATATTCTTAAGACTGGTTGTATGTTTGGGTTCGCTCATTGCATTTTGAAAATTGATTTAAATAAAAAATCTTTATATTTGAAACATTCTTTGTTTACGCATTTTTACACCTTCTAAACCCTTTTGACATACTGATATATTTAATTTTTGGGGTTTTTTGAGTTGTATCTCCCGATAGTTTGGGTTATTAAGGTATAAGCAAAGCCAAGATGATAACCATGTTTAATTTTATAAAGATAAATTATTCATTGTTGTATACCTCGGTCATTTACATTACACAAAGCTCAAACTTGATTTTATTCATTTTTACCAATCCAGTTTAGTAATCCCATAACAAAGCAATCTCATGAAAAAGTGATGCAAAATTGCACATTTCAAAACATTGAAAACATTTCATGGTGAACATATGGAACTGTTTGCGCACTGAAAATTACATAAAAGCAAAAAGACAAAACAATTTCCATCAGATTCTTTTTAATTTTTTATAGAACGCTTTAAGGCAATTGTGTGGGTTTGTCCCAGGGACAATGCACAGATGAACACCACATTTTGTCCAGTAGATTGTTGTCTGTCCTTTGGGGAAAAGCCTGCACCTTCCCTTGTCTGCGAAAGCTGGGAAATGATTCACTCGATCATGGCGGACATCAACCATGGGTCTTGGGGTTGTTGGCCTTTGTATGCATCTGGTTGGGCTGTGTACATTCTCCTCCCCTGCCTTGGAAGACCTTCCCTTGTTCTTTCCACTGTGGATAAGGGCATCTGCAACATCCAGTCTGAATTCCTTGAGCTTTGTGTGCTTTTGCACACCAATGTTTGTGGCATCTTGGTGATACAGCAGCCATCCAATATTGATGGCTATATCCCCCATTTGCCAAAAGAAGCACCGATGGGATTTTGCAGGGGTGTAGTCCAAGGCCACCATCATGTCTGCAAGGTCAATTCCCCCCATGTGGACATTATACTATAAAACAATGTTTGGACAGGGAACAGCAACTCTTCTTCTTTCCTCTCTGGACTTGACTTCCTTGAGAGGGCTGATTGCAGCACAGGAGCTAGCTAAGGTGACAACTTTGTTGTCAGACAATTTTACAACAGCCACTTCTGCCTCATTATCCACCCTGTAGTCATAGCTGCCCCTCCTTTTTCTCAACAGAACACGGTCATCCTCAAGTGTGCATCCTTTAAGCCTGTTCCTGCTTCTCAAACCAAGGGATTCTTTCACCAGAGTGTATTGTCTACTTTGACCATTTTTTCACCTCCTTCCGATTCATTGAGCATCTGAAGGAATCCTATGCTTTGAGAAGTCTGGGAACCATCTGTAGAAACTGATGCAGATGGTTCCTGCAAATGGTTCCCAGACTTCTCAAACCATCTACATCTGTTCCTGCAGATGGTTCCCAGACTTCTCAAACCATCTGCAGATTGTTCCTGCAGATGGTTTGAGAAGTCTGGGAACCATCTGATGTTTCCCAGACTTCTCAAACCAAGGGATTCCTTCAGATGCACAATGAGTGGGAAGGAGGTGAAAAAATGGTCAAAGTAGACAATACACTCTGGTGGATATTTGATGGTCTTGTAGAATTAAATGACAACATTGGCTCCAACTCCAAGGTCTTTGGCTGGATCCTGGCCAGTACCAAATGTGCTCTTTCCAGTGTATTTAAGGAAGTCATATACCATACCAGAAACGCCTGCTCGAAACAAAGATCTTGAAGCCCCAATGGTGAGGTTTGCTCAGGAGATACTGTCGGAGAGACCCAGCCTTTGTTTCCTTGTAAGGGACCGTAATTTCATCTATTGACTTAACTTGTTCTCATTCTCAGTTTCCAGACACTTCTTTCTTATGTGCTCCAGCATTGATGTCACTTTGCAGACCCGATCTTGGGTTGGGCGTGATGTCTGATTGTCTTGAAAGCGGATGAATCTGGAGAGACATTTAAACCTTTTTACCTACATCACATTGGCTATTTTGGCTTATCGTGAGTTTTCTGCCCAATAATCATCTATAGATGGCATTCTCACCTCTCCCATGATTAGCTTAATGCCAGCAAATGACTTGCTCTCATCCACAGTGGTGTTAATACTGGCCCAATTAACTGACAGCTGTACAGGTTTGTCTGTTCAGAAATGTGCTAGAACAGCTCATCATCAAAAAATGGGCAAAGTAGCTATGCGGAGAAGACAACTCATCAGGTATTCTGAATTCACTGGCAGCTGCTGCTGCCTGGTGCGCATAAGGCTTTTTACACCAGCTGTGAAAAACAATCGTATATGTATACATAAATATATGATATATATATATATGTGTTATTTGTACAAAGTGGTATTATTAGCCAAGCATGGACTGAATTTAGCTGGTTAGTGGCATGCTACCTTCAGCAAATATTACAACCATACAAAAGGTTGGTGTTTTGTATGGTGGAAACATTTTTCCAAATCATGCTCATGTCTTGTTTTTCAAATCATGTTTTGTTTACAGATCAAATCATGTTTTGTTTACAGACCTACTGTTGCTGAGACTTTGACTCCAAGGCGTTGGAGGCGTGGTAAGGCGTATTCGTCACTTCCTGTTTTGCACTTGGTGGATTGTTTGGTGTGTGAAGGCTCTCTCGTTTGATCTGATTTCTCTCTACTGTGATATCTCTTACTTGTTATAATACATAAGCACGTTAAAACACATACTTTCTGTTGCTGTATTTAACGTTTGGCGACTCTCCGTGTTTTACACGGTTTTTTCTAGTAGTGGTAAGGGGTCGCTAGCTTAGCGTTAGCTTTAGCTCCACCATGGCTACCCGTTCTGCTGTTTCTCTTTCTGAGTCTCCTCCTCTCTCTTGCTCTCTGTGTCAGATGTTCAGTTACTCCTCTGCCTCCTTTAGTGATAATGGTACGTGTAATAAATGCTAGCATTTTGTAGCTTTGGAGGCCGAGGGTGTCGGATTTGGAGGCCCGCTCCGCCGCTGTTGACAAAAACCAGCAGTAAGCCGAGGCCCCCTTAGCCAGCGCGGAGCCAACCGAGGGGTAGCTCCCGCGTAGCAGTCCTCCGTCCAGAGCCCGTGCAGCCGGGATCTCAGCGCCGGCTGGGGTGACGGTACGTAGGAAGCATAGTCTTAGATCTCAGCCACAGGTCACACAAACCCGTCTGCGTTTCAATAGATTTCCCCGCTCAGCGACACACCCGCTGAGAAGCCAACTCTGGTAATTGGCCAGCTCAATAGTCAGAAAACGTGGTGGCACTAGAGGAAACCAGCGACCATAGTCAAATGTCTGCCAGGGGCCAGAACGGGCGGACATCAAATCCGACCTGAAACTGCTGGCTAAGGATAAGCGTAAATACAGTAAGATTGTTATTCACGCTGGCGTAATGACACTCTGGTTACGTCAATCGGAGGTCACTAAAGTTAGTGTTGCTTCGGTGTGTAAGTTTGCCAAAACAATGTCGGACTCCGTAATTTTCTCTGGTTCCCTCCCCGATCTGACCAGTGACGACATGTTTAGCCGCATGCTGTCATTCAACCGCTGGGCTGTCTAGGTGGTGTCCAGAAAACGATGGGGGCTACATTGATAATTGGCGAACATTTTGGGGAAAACCTGGTCTGATCCGGAGAGACGGGATCCATCCCACTTTGGATGGAGCAGCTCTTCTTTCTAGGAATCTGGCCGAATTTATTAGTTCTCCAAACTCTGACAACCAGGGTTCAGACCAGGAAGCAGGGTGTGTGTCATAGTTAAACACTCCTCTCTGCAGCTTCTGTACTGCTACCCACCATTACCCTATTAAGACAGTGTCGCCCACGGCCAAAATTGAATAGATTTAAAAAATCATCTAAAAAAGAGGGGGAAATCAGGAAAATCTCATAAAAAATAAACACAAACTCAGACTAAAAATAAAAAATATAAAACAATTAATGTGGCTTTACTGAACATAAGATCTCTCTCTTCAAAGACTTTGCTAGTTAGTGACCTGATTTGTGACAATCAGATTGATTTATTTTGCCTCACAGAAACCTGGCTGCCAGCAAGAGGATTATGTTACATTAAAGATGGTCAAACTCCTACTAATTATTTATTTTCACATTTCCGAAATACTGGGCGAGGAGGAGGAGTAGCAACCATCTTTCAGTCCGATTTATTGACTAGTCCCAGACCAATCAATAGCTACAAACTCTTTTGGAATATTTAATCCTTAAGTTTTCCTCCATCCAAATTGCAAAGCACTAAAAACCACATCTGTTTGTGTGTTTGTACCGTCCACCAGGCCCTTACTCTCAATTTATAGATCAGTTTTCAGACCTTTTATCTGATTTGTAGTGTTAAAATACAGATAAAGTTATTATAGTTGGGGGATTTAACATTCATGTTGACACTGAAAGTGATAGCTTAATATAGCCTTTAATGGTATCTTAGACTCAATTGGCTTTACTCAAAACATTAACAAAACCTACCCCACGTTTGTCTTCATTCTCTGGACCTTGTGCTGACATATGGCATTGAGTGTACAGACATTACAATATTTTCTCCACAACCCTGTGCTGTCCGACCATTTTTTAATAACCTTTGAGTTTTAATTTAAACCGAGTACTCCACACCTGAAGAAATTTCATTATAGTAGATCATTATCAGACGATGCTTGTCGTAAACAACTTTAAAAGACTCTGTTCCACTTTTAATTTGCTCATTATCACAGAAAAAACAGAGTGGAGGGCAATAATTTTGTTTCTTCTCCTTCACAAGTGATTCTCTTGTTCAGAGTGTTACTTCATCATTGCGTGGTGCATTAGACAATGCAGCCCCCTTGAAAAAGAAGGAAAATTATTCATAGGAGGCAGCTCCCTGGTGTTTAAATTCAGAGCTGCGTACCTTTAAAAGCACAATGTTAGAAAATTGGAGCGAAAATGGCGCTCTACAAACTAGAGGATTCCTACTTAATCTGGAAAAAAAAATAGGCCTACTGTGTTATAAAAAGACACTTCACCAAAGCTAGAAACAGCCTTAATTTTCATCCTTATAATAGAAGAGAACAAGAATAATCCTAGGTTTCTCTTTAGTACAGTTGCTAAACTTACACAGAGTCATAGCTCTGTTGAGCCATCCATTCCCTTAGCTCTCAGCAGTCATGATTTTATGGGATTCTTCCAAAATCAAAATTGATTCTATTAAGAAGAAAATCTTTGACAATCTCCCAGAGATGATTACTTCATCCTCAACAAGTGAGGACAACATTGGAAAAACTGTAGAACCTGATCTGTGTTGGACTGTTTTGATCCTGTGGAGCTTCCTGAGTTATCAGAAATATTAGCTTTATCTAAACTTCAACTTGTATGTTAGACCCCAAATCCCAACCAAATATTTAAGGAAGTGTTCCCTCTGATTACCAGCCCCATTTTAGATATGATTAATATATCCTTAGTAAATGGATAGTACCACAAGCTTTAAGGTAGCTGTAATTAAACCTTTGCTTAAGAAACCTTCGCCTTGATCGAGATGACTAATAAAATTACAGACCGATATCCATCTTCCGTATTATCTAAAATTCTTGAGAAAATAGTTGCTAATCAAATGTGTGAGCATTTACACAGCAATGACCTGTTTGAAGAGTTTCAGTCAGGTTTCAGAGCTCATCATAGCACTGAAACAGCTCTGCTGAAAGTCACTAATGATATCTTTATTGCCTCAGATAATGGACTTGTTGTCTGTACTGGTTTTCTGTTAGATCTCAGTGCTGCATTTGATACAGTCGATCATAATATTCTCTTAGAAAGGGCTGGAATATGCTGTAGGGATCAGGGGAACAGCACTAGGCTGGTTTTAAATCTTATTTGTCTGACAGATTCCAGTTTGTTCATGTAAATGATAAAATCATCTTTAAACTCCAGGGTAATTGTGGAGTACCACAGGGTCAGTACTTGGCCAATTCTCTTTACTATATATATGCTTCCAATAGGTAAAATTATTTTCAGGCAGCATAGAATAAATTTTCACTGTTACGCTGATGACACTCAGCTTTACTTATCCATAAATCCTGATGAGCCCAACCAGTTAGATAGACTACAAGCATGTCTTGAAGACATAAAAACTTGGATGACTTTAAATTTTCTGCTTCTAAATTCAGACAAGACAGAAGTTTCGTCTTTGGACCGGAGTCTTTAAAAAAGAAACTGCTTGTAGTCAATCACTTAAACCTGGATGGCATAAATTGACCTCCGATAAGAAAAGTAAAAAAACCCTTGGTGTCAATTTTGACCAGGGACATGTCATTTAAATCCCATATTAAACAGGTTTTCCAGGATTTCCTTCTTTCATCTCCGAAACCATTGCAAAATTAGAAAATATCCTGTCCAGGATTGATGCTGAAAAAACTAGTCCATGCATTTGTTACTTCAAGGCTGGACTATTGTAAATTTTTACTATCAGGATGTTCCACAAAATGCAGTTAAAAGCCCTTCAGCTGATTCAAAATGCTGCAGCAAGATTTCTGATGAAATTAAAAAGAGAGATCATATTTCCCCCTACTTTAGCTTCCCTTCATTGGCTCCCTGTTAAATCCAGAATAGAATTTAAAATTCTCCTCCTCACATATAAAGCCCTTAATGATTTAGCTCCATCATACATCAGAGAGCTGATTGTTCCATATGTTCCTAACAGAGCACTTCGTTCTCAGACTGCAGGTGTACTGGTGGTTCCTAAAGTCTCTAGATGTAGAATGAGAGGCAGATCCTTTAGTTATCAGGCTCCTCTCCTGTGGAACCAGCTCCCAGTTTTAACATCATTGAGGCGGACACCTGTCTACTTTTAAGGCAGGCTTAAAACTTTCCTTTTTGATAAAGCTTATAGTTAGAGTGGCTTAGGTTATCCTGAGCTATCTCTGTAGTTATGCTGCTATAGGCTTAGGCTGCTGGAGGACATAATGACCACTTTCACCCTCTTCGCTACTTTCTCACACTGCTCTTCAATTTGTATTATTTGCTGTGTGATTCAGCTTTTAACTTGTTCTCTCTCTTCTCTCTTCCTAGAAGCTACACCTGGCCTGACTCTGTGTCTACCTGTGACAACTGTCTGGAGAGGGGCATCGTCCGAGCTTCTGCTGGCAACAAACTTGGTGCTCACCCTCTACCGATGGGGGGGAAAAATTTGTTCCCCCCCCCCAAAACCCCCCCCCCAAAAAAATTGTTTTTTTGGCCCTGTCTTTTCAGTGTTTAACCCTTTCTCTCTCCTATACATAGCTACTGACTGAGCTTTTACTGTAACTAACTCTATGTGCTCTCTTTCAGGATCTAACCTTGATAAGTGGCTTAGAGTTTATCTGTTCTTTCTTTCTAGGTGAAACGACTAAAGGAGCTACATCCATTAACATTTACTTTTCCTTCCCATAGAAAGTCCCTGGTTCAGTGCCTTCTTTGTTCTTTTGTGTCTCTGCTCTGTTCTCTCTAACCCCCAGTCGGTCGTGGCAGATGGCCGCTCACACTGAGCCTGGTTCTGGTTTGCTGGACGTTTCTTCCTTTTAAAAGGGAGTTTTCCTCTCCCTGTCGCTACATGCATGCTCAGTATGAGGGATTGCTGCAAAGTCAACGCCAGTGACTGTCCACTGTCTCTACATGCTCATCCAGGAGGAGTGAATGCTGCAAGTCACTGACTGGATGCAATCTGCTGGGTTTCCTTAGATAGGAAAAACTTTTTATCCAATTTGAATAAATAACAGAATCTGACTGCACTGTTCAATGATTGGATTAATTGTAATGCATGTACCTGACTTTTGTGAAGTGCCTTGAGACGACATGTGTTGTGAATTGGCGCTATATAAATAAACTGAATTGAATTGAATTGAATTGAATTGTTTTTTCACCTTACCATACATATATTTGTATGAATTGCACATACAAGTCTCCCTAAATAAAAATACTCACACCATAATCCTTTAGCTAGTTTGGACTTTTTACTGCGATCCATATCTTCATCCCCCTCATCAGGACTGCCTTCATTCACTGCCTCTATCTCATGCTGGCTGAAAATTACTTCCTAATCTTCATCACAGTTTAACTCAGAGTCAGAAGAACATGCAGGGCTCTCCTCTCTTACTCTCATTCCTGTGCGTTCCTTTCTTTTCCCATAAAAGGACCTAGCTGAGATACCCTGCTTGAAAATACATTTTTAAAGCAAAGTACAGTTATACTATTGTATTAGTAACAGCTGTGCATGATAATATCTGTTACTGCCATAATTATTAACATGCCTTCCAGATTGAAGCAAAAAGTTGAATAATGCACATTGACCAAATTTCTACCACTAATTTGGAAACGTATCTTAGGGGATACGTACTGTTGGATGATTTGTACAGTATCTGGACAGAACCAGTTTTATTTAGTAAGACTTGTATTTGTGAAACTGTGTGTAGCCACACACACGATGCTGTAAAATGAGTGTTTTTTTTTCCTTTCTTTAATTAAAGGCTGTGACACAGGGCACCCCCTCTGATAGAATGATCTGTCTCCCTTTGGCCAGCCAAAAATAACTTTGACTCACTTGTGTCTTCATTGCATACCTTCTCTGAGTTTATCAGTGTGTCTAACTCTGACATTTCTTTTGGTCCTTCGATCACAGGTGTCTGCCGTTTGGAGGAGCCGGTGCCTGACTGAGAGTTAATTCTGCATGCAGCCTCCAGAACTAAAATCCTCCACAGTGAATTCTGTGTGGGTAACCGCTCCGTGGACCGTGCAAATCCGGACTGTGGACCAACGTGATCCTGAACAGAAGGTGTGATTGAACGCACGAGGTAAAAAGTTAAACCTAGGTAAAACACAGGCCAATGGGCCTGGTGTTGGAAAATCGCAGACAGAGAGGCCTGGCGTCCGCAGTAAAAAGAGTCAAAAGGATAAATACATCTCGGCTTAGGTTTCAGTGGTTCCTGTTGCTCCCATAAGGAGCACAAAATCAGTCACCAAGGAATGGGGCTCTTGAGTTTAGATGGTTTTCCTAATTTCCCTTAAGGAGATTCAAAAGCCGCCAACTCCATAAAAAAAAAAAATCCTTACTCTAAAAAAAGGTGGTGCACAAAATACGGAAAACCTAGTCTAGGTGATTGAGGCCTATAAGTGACTGTGTGTTGGTGCATGTGAGTGTTTCTGCAGAATCATACAGCCCTCTCCGTGAGAAATAAAAAAAATAAAAATTTATGTGGCCAATGTCTTTCCATTTTGTCTGGCTGTTTTTGTGAAATGAATGTCTGTTTCATGTTATGTAAAAATTAGGGTATATGTGCACGATAATAATTAAAGACTACAAGAGCAGGTCTGATCCTCAACATAATATTAGGTCAGTTCTTTATGGTAAACCATAAGGATTTTAACAGATGTTTGGACTTTTTCCAGTCAGGTTCAGAATGATCAAATTAGACTCAAATTTAACACAGGATTAAATGTACCTTAACAGAATTACTGGACTGGACTGAAATGGAGAAAACTTGAGTTAATTGAAACAAACTTTAGTTACTTGAAATAAGTACAAAGTGTAATTAACAGGGAAGAACAATAGCTGACTGAAACTGTAGGGTCTGTTTATAAAACTGGGTAAGACAAACTAAGATTATAAGACATAACATGCCCTTCATTTTTGTGTTCATCAATGAGGAGTGACTTTTTTTAATTAGAACTAAACCAAGCATTATTAAAATAATAGCAACTAACAAACATAGTGACCTCATTCTTAAATATAACGAGGACTTACTGCATTAAAAAATAAATAAATAAAAGTAATAGATACATCTAAATAAAGCTAGATTAGAATAAAACATTCAGAGCTGTTATAATCTTGCTGATGAATACCACAAAAATTGTTATGGAACCAGATGATTAAAAGAGAGCAGCTTTATCATGGCAAAACAGAAACATTTGTTGGAAAGATTTAATTTTATTTAACCCTATCTATCATGACACCATACAGGTCTTATTAACATCATAAACTCCCATATTATGTATGGAAACAAATAAAAAGGTATAATTGGCAGCAAAATGGAACAATGCCAAGTTATTACTGAAATTATTAGATGCTGTACTGTTACCCACTAAATTAGCTGAGTGTAAATGTGAAGGGGTTACAAATGTGAGTTATGGGCAAAGCCATGTCTCAACAGAAGGGGGTATAAATATTCACATTTTCAAAGTGAGTAGAAATCTTACCCTGCAAATCACCTGACACAATAACAGTAGAAAAGCTTTGTGCAAAAATATAATACCAACTTTTGGAATCCCAAGAAGAATCTATAGTGATAATGGAATGCGTTTTGTAAATAAAATCATACAGGAATTAGGAAAATGTTTTAACATTGATCTGAAAACACATTGCAGTTATCATCCTCAGAGTGCAGGACTTGTAGAAGGGACTAATGGCACAATTAAAAATAAATTAAGAAAAACAACGAAAGAAACAAAGAGAAACTGGGTTCAATGCTTGGATATAGTAAAACTTAGTATAAGAAAAACTCCATCAGCTCAAGGAGGTTTAACACCTTTTGATGTATGTGAAAGTCATTGCTAAAAAAAAAATGTCTCTGATTGTTATGTGTGCTCCAGACTTCCTATTTCTTTCAGCCAACCTAGACTAACAGCCAGACCAGTGCCAACACCAGAAGACCTGTGTTTCATAAGGCAGAGTCTTGAAAGAAACAGTGAGAATTTTCGTTTGGTACTAGGAGTAAACTTTACTAAATTTCACACCTGTAATTTCACAATTTTTAAGAATTTAAATGTCACTGCTCCTGTCTCTAACTATGTCGAACTATTAGCAGGTTCTCAGTTCCCTCATTGTGTAGGAGGAAGTGGTTCTGTCCCAGTAGGTGCCCTCTCGAGCCGTTTGTGTATGTAACTGGCCATACTTTTATTATCAGCCAAGAATTTTCCACTCCAAATAGACTTAAGAGAGAACTCGTTCAAGTCAAACCACATGATAGTATATGGGGAACAGATGTCCCTGACGAGTTTAAACATAGATCAACAGGAGATAAGATCTTGTTAGGTTTATTCCCATGGTTAGGAGTAGGGAAAAAAAAGCTCAGGTTAGAAACCATAGATTATAGGTTAGGGTTATATGTTAATGCCTCTGATAAACCCCCTACAGGAATGTCCAAAGAAATAACAGCACTCTGCACAGTGGTACTGCAAAACAGGATGGTGTTGGATTTGGTAACGGCCCCGTCTGGGGAGTTTGTGCTCTTCTGAATGAGACCTGTTGCACCTACATTCTGAAGAAACAGGAGATGGTCACACTGTGAGGGAAGCGTTAGTTAAGCTCAAAGAGATAAGGAAAGGTATGAAGCATGATGCACGCCTGGGACAAGGAGGCCCGCGCTCATGGCTTACCTCTGGACCGTGCTTGCAACTGCTATTGAAAATCATGACTCCTTTTCTTATAATATTAACGCTGTTCTGCCTTTTTTTTTTTTTTTTTTTTTAAGAATTTTTTCGGCACTAGAGGCCTTTATTTTTGGATAGTAGGTAGACAGGAAGGAGGGGCAAGGAGAGGGGGAGACATTCGGCAAAGGTCGCCGGGTCCGGGACTCAAACCTGGGACGGCTGCTTTGAGGACTATAGCCTCTATATGTGGTCGCGCGCTAAACCCCTACACCACCAGCGCTGCGCCCCGCTGTTCTACCTTTTCACCATGTGTATCATTCTTTGCATCAGAGCGATGATTTCCAAGATGGTTGCAGGCATAGTCGGAACAATGCTGTCCCAGGATTACCAGCTGTTGAAGAGAGAGGATCCAGATCCTGATGACGACACGGAAATAGTTTAGTACTAAATGAAGTGTGTGCATAAAGAAAGGAAGTGTAGATATGGATGACTTGTTTTAAACTAATTAATAAGAAACAGGAGGGGATTGTTGGAAGATTTGTACATAAATTATCATTGCTTAGTTTAAAAATGTTCTTTATCCTTATGATTTACCATTAAAAGACATTTTCATCTGTTTAGTTTAGTGAACTTTGATAGAATACTTTTTACATACATTTTTGAAGTACTTTTATGAACTATCAACAGAATTGTCATCTTGTCTTAGAGTTGCATTTGGGTGGTTGCTATGCAGACTGAGCAGGAACTTGTGTGTGTGCGGGGGAGTTCTGGGAAGAAGGCTGTTCGCACCCTAGCCACCCTAGATGTGGACGTGTGTGCTGTATCAGTATCTGGACAGAACCAGTTTTATTCAGCAGGACTTGTATTTGTGAAACTGTGTGTAGCCACACCCACGATGCTGTAATTAAAGGCTGTGACACAGGGCAACTCCTCTGAGAGAACGGTCTGTCTCTCTCTGGCTGCCAAAGATAACTTTGACTCGCTTGTGTCTTCATTGCATACCTTCTCTGAGTTTATCGGTGTGTCTATCTCTGACACATACAAAAAGCTGCTAAGTAACACCGCAAACACAGTTGGAACATTTTTTTCTTTACCAGATGTTTAGAAAAATCCTAACTAATTTTAGGAATTTTAGGAACATGCCCCGGACAAAAGAACAGACAATATCTGAATAATTTAGGAAAACTGTCAACAACTTAGATGTTTAATGTGGCAATTGTTCTATTCTGAGGCACTGATTGCTGGGGAACAATAAAACGCAGTGTCAGACACAGTAGCTTCTTAATTAAACAACTTTATAAACTCCATAAGGATTTCAGCCTTAAATGTTTTCCTCTACAATGGTTTGGTCTGATCAGAGGCCAAATCAAAGTATGCTCTGTTAAGCTTTCTATTTACAGGAGTGAGGATGTGGGACTATTTATTTCCTTTGTCATACTTTTTGCCATGAACACACCAACATTAAAATAGTTGAATATCCAAAACAAAACTAACCAATGTTAAAATAAGAGACAATATTTTTTTCATCTTACTTTTTGTATCAGAATATGTAGTCACTTTCACAATTATTTCTCCAAGAGTTGTACACACTTCAGGGTCTTCCACAGAGGAGCTAGCAGGTAACTGGTTTTGGTTCTTCAGGTCAAAGTGGCCATGCTGCTGCATGCTCTCCCTAAGCTGAGCACTGATGGAGGATGATGGCTCTATGCAATAAAATGAAAAAACTGTTTAGAAGTTACCTCTGTTAGATTTTACTGAACACATGTGCATCACTGGCAACCAAATTAAGCAAGGAGAGACTTTGTGAGCCCACTGTTTAAGCTTTGTACAGAAAGGTCACATCTGACTGCTCAGTAGATTATGTAAAACCTCATGTCCTTCTCTAACGAGGAAGATAAATGCAGCAGCTTTCCTCCTGCTGCTGTTCTTAATGAGGTCAGTAACGTTTTTTTGCTGCTGCTGTCTGTTAGGAAACAGCTACATTCATGACTGGATATAGCAGTTAGTTTGAACCAGGAGAGAGCTGTTTAGCTGCTACTTAGTAAGATTTTATTGTCAGACAGGGCTTTGCCAGACTAAAGCAATTTAATAAACAGAATGACAGAAGCCGGTTGCACACGTATAAAAAACGAGATTCGCCTGAATGTTTGTTTTGCTAGGCGCCCCTTATAGCTTTCTGTCTCCGCTTCTGGACTGGAGGTGGCGGTACTACGGACAGCCTAGCAAAGCAAGTCATGCATAAAAATGTTAGCCACATCATGCATTTGTACTATAATCTTAATGTCATAATACTTGTATAAATTGTGAAAAGCTCTGTTAGTGTGTCTCACTTTGGTCATCAAAAAGGAAGAGAAAATGAGTCAAAACAAAATTAGAAATTGTCACAAAATGAATTCAGCTGTAACAAAATGAACTTACTCCACCTTGTGCCATAAGTAACTGCAGAGATGAAAAACTATTTACTGCGGTCGTGCTTAACTCAGGGCGACTTTGACTCAGAGTGGAGTAACCCAAGTCTTACCCCGTGTTCTGAAACCGAAAACCCTGGATAGTGTGAAGTAGGTCTACTCAGGGTATGTGCTTTCTACTCAGAGTTTGTTATACCAGCTTCCTGAAACGGGACGCTGAGAGAGACCGAGAGCTGTTTGGCTATTAATTCCTGATAATCAGGTGGTGACCCGACTTGTTAATTTTGATTAAAATAACCAACTTCATTATTAATTACCCTTGTTACTTATTACTTATTATTCATAGTGAAACCAAACCTTTTGTTGCACATCATAGTATTCCATTCATTTAAAGAATAATGTATCTAAAAATAGATACATTATTCATTCATTCATTCATCTTCTATACCGCTTATTCTATAGTGGGTCACAGGGGGAGCTGGTGCCTATCTCCAGCAGTCTATGGGTGAGAGGCGGGGTACACCTTGGACAGGTCGCCAATCCATCGCAGGGCAACACAGAGACATACAGGACAAGCAACCATGCACACACCCATTCACACCTAAGGGCAATTCAGAGAGACTAATTAACCTAACATTCATGTTTTTGGACTGTGGGAGGAAGCCTGAGTACCTGTGAGAACCCACGCATGCACAGAGAGAACATGCAAACTCCATGCAGAAAGACCCCCAGCCAGGAGTCGAACCCAGGACCTTCTTTCTGCAAGGCAACAGTGCTATCAACTGTGCAGGCGTGATACATTATTACACATGAATTGAATTCCTTGTTAAAATGCTATTGGTGCTAAAACAATTAATATATAAATCTACAAAAGTCCATAATTCAACAGTACAGTTTATATCACCCCCGGCATGAAATTCCTGCTGTAAAATGGCAGACCAGAGGGCCCTGCAGAGGATAGTGAGGGGAGCAGAGATCATTGGAGCATCTCACCCACTGATGAGGATCTTTATATAAACTCCATATTTATGTTGTCAGTATATAGTGACAACGTAACTATGCATAAACTGACTAACATAGATTTTTAAAATAGCCAAAGTTGTCATAATCTGCCTGTGTTAGGGGTTTTGAGTTTGAGTTCTGTTTACATTCTTTCCATGTTCTTCATTTGCTTTATTTCAGTTTGTTAATGTTTATTAGATTTATTCTGCTGTTTAAGAGTTTGATAAGTCACTGGATTCCTATATTAGATGTTTTATTTTGTATTTTCTTGTGGATCTGTTTCTTCCTGTTTATGATTTTTTGTAGTCTCATTGTTTACTTTTTCTGTTCACTTAGATGTTTTTTGTTACCTGCCTAGACTCCCTGCTCATCTGTGTTAATTAGCCACCTTCCCTCAGGTGCCTTCACTCTCTCTTCCACCAGCTGTTCCTGATTCCCCTCTGAATAGCTCCTTGGTCCATTGGTCCATTATCCACCCTTCCTCAGTATTTATACTCTCTGATTGTCATTGTTCTCCACTGGTTCCTCCTGGAATCTACCATGGCTATTACCCAATCCATGTCCATTGATGTGCCTGTGTTTTCCTTGTCCAACCTGCACCTGTAAGTTTACCTTTTCATTTCATTAAATACATTTATCTACCCACCATGCTGCTCCCGTGCTCTTGCCAGCACTTTGGTCCTGCAACAACCTCACACATGATGACAAATGTTGAATGAAATGAGGGTGTGGATGACTTTCATTTTTTAGGTCAGTGGTTCTCCACTCTGTTTCTCAGGGCACATTGTCCTTCATGTTTTTGATGTCTCTACTCTACTGCACCTTATTTACAGGATTGCATTACCTCCTCAAGCATGCCATCCAGAGCACCAGAAGCCTGTTATTTAGGTCAGGTGTGTGACAGCAGGGAACAAGTGTTCTTTCAGTGGAAAAAGGCTATATGTGGCCTTACTAGGGCCTACATTTAATTTTAACACTGCCCACACAGGCTCCCACAGAGTTGGGTGTACTTGACCCAGTGGATGGTAAGACATTTAACAGACAGTTTCAAACGAGCTCCCCCACCACTGCTCTTCCCACAGTTGGCATTAATAAAAACCAGGCCAAAAATATGAATAAGTTCATTCCAAGACTCACCTCCGATATAGTTTGTGACACAGTTGATGTGCCCAGGCGATGGCTGACAGCAACACACTGCTCTGAGAAACCAATCGCGAGGACGCGCAGTGTCACTGCCAATCTCTTTATCGCACTGACAGGTGTGCAGTGGGTGCCCTGGTGAAGAAGAAACAGGGCTAGGCACCCAACTAGCTCATCAAACTTGCTACCATCCTCTCAGAAGCATTGAAAGGTCGCTAGGTCGCAGTTTTTAAACCTTGAAAACTGGCTCAGAGTTTGTCTGTTCTTTCTTTCTAGATGAAACGACTAAAGGAGCTACATCCATTAATATTTACTTTTCCTTCCCATAGAAAGTACTCCTGGATCAGTGCTTCTGTGTTCTTTTTGTATCTACCGCTTCTGTTCTTCTCAAACCGCCATCGGGTCGTCGGCAGATGGTCCGCTCACACTGAGCCTGGTCTTGCGAGTTTGCTTCATGTTAAAGGGAGTTCCTCTCCACGGTCGCTACATGGCATGCTCAGTATGAGGGATTGCTGCAAAGTCAACGCCAAAAACCACCAGGACTGATCCACTGTCTCTTCACCATGTTCATCCAGGAGGGAGGAAGCTGCACGTCACTGAATGGATGCAATCTGCTGGGTTTCCTTAGATAGAAAAACTTTTTATCCAATTTGAATAAATAATTGAATCTGGCTGCACTGTTCAATGGTTAGGATTATTTGGAATGTATGTACCTGAGTTTTCTGAAGTGACTTGAGACGACATGTGTTGTGAGTTGGCGCTATATAAATAAACTGAATTGAAAGTGTTTCTCACTGTCTATCGTCTTCTTCTATTCCCTTTCTTTGTCCCTAGTCTGGTTTAATTGACTTATTTACCACCTTTTCATTTGTTTTTCCAAAGCTACAAGGCAAATTAGCCCTTCTTCCTCGTCCAATAATGCCATAGCAGAAAATGTCACAGTACACGCACAGTGGGAGGCTTAAGTGGGCCCGTATGGGCATGTTTTCTGGGCAGTCAAGAGAATCCAGTCTTTCTTGCATCTCATTTGTGCTGACCTCTCACAGTTATCGATATTTGTGATGTCATGTGAGCTTGTTTAGGCAGCATGAGAAAGTTTTTAGGGACACAACTTCCTCTACTCTGAGCCTTTCTGGAAAATGTTTGCCTTCTGTTAGTTTCAGGCATACTAGACAAATCCTGGCAGTGGACCCAGATACTGGATTTGCAAACTTGAGGGTTGAGAGTAAGCAGAACCCAGGACAGACTGGGTCACATCTTTCTAGGGAAATAAGATAGAGGCTGCACAAGCAGTTTTACAAACTAGTGCAGAAAGACACAGCATACCTCAGAGGAAGACTGTAGTCAGGTGCAACATTTTTGGGCAGGGAGTTGATTTAATGACTAAGACTACATTTATTCATAACAATGTTATGCCCTTGAGGAACACTCTTGATTTTCTGCCAGTTTCCTCCTCTCTTCTGTGCTTCTGATAAAATCTGAATATCTCGCGGTAACAGTCTGTGTGAAGCTAATTTTACTCTGAGGGATGTTTTTAAATCCATATGCTGACCTTTTGCCATGTGGATGAGAAAGACTCCTTTTTCCTCACACACTTTCTTTTCTAAGTTTGTAACATTTGAAAAGAATAAAATGATACAGAAGAATCGACAATTTCCACCACAACCATCTGCTGCAGAGATACATCCCATTAGATGTCTTTTTGACTGATTAAATCTAAAGGGTCTTGTCTCATCAAAAAAAATATTTTAAATAACTCCTGAGCTCTCACTCTGTTACTGAAAAATTTGCAGGTGGATTGTATTTATCTTTTATAATTTTAATTTTGGGTATTTTGTCCTTTAATCTTTGATAATTGTACTTTTAGCTTCTCAATTTAGTGTGCAATAGAGCTGATCCTTTGCATCCTATTCTGTCAAATCAATCTGTGTATATATATATATATACAGGGGTTTTAGACCACAACTAATGTGACCTTAGTATGGTTAGGGCCTCTTTTGCGGCCAATACAGTCATAAGCTTCATCATTGGGAATGACATATACACGGTTCCTGCACAGCTGGTCAGAGGGATTTAAGCCATCTTCTTGTGCAGGTATAGGGCCAGGTCACTACGTGATACTGGTGGAGGAAAACGTCTTCCTGACTCGCTCCCTCCAAAAACACCCCAAAGTGGCTCAATATATATTCAGAGTCTGGTAGACTGTGCAGGCGCCATGGGAAGATGTTCAACAGTTCAACTATTCATGTTCATTCAAACAATTCAGTTTCATCCAGTCTCTGCTGTGTGTATTGGTGCATGTACATCTTGATACATTGCACCCGCCTCCGGATAACAATGTTTGAACACATTGATGCACATGGTCCTAAGAATGGTTCGGTAGTCCTTGGCAGTTGACGCGCCCATCTAGCACAAGTATTGGGCCAGGGAATGCCATGATATGGCAGCCCAAACCATCACTGATCCACCCCAATTCTTCACTCTGGGCATGCAACAGTCTGGGTGGTACGCTTCTTTGGGGCTTCTCCACACCGTAACTCTCCTGGATGTGGGGAAAACGTAAAGGTGGACTCATCAGAAAACCTACATGTTTCTCATTGTCCAAGCCCAAGATTTGCGCTCCTTGCACCATTGAAAACCCACGTTTGGCATTGGCATGAATGACCAAAGTTTGGGTATAGCAGCCCGCCGTGTATATTTTACCCTGTGGAGCTCCCGATGGACAGTTCTGGTGGAAACAGGAGGTTGAGGTGCACATTTAATTCTGCCGTGATTTGGGCAGCCGTGGTTTTATGTGTTTTGGATACAATCCGGGTTTTGCACCCGAACATCCCTTTCAGACAGCTTCCTCTTGCGTCCACAGTTAATCCTGTTGGATGTGGTTCGTCCTTCTTGGTGGTATGCTGACATTACCCTGGATACCGTGGCTCTTGATAACATCACAAAAGACTTGCTGTCTTGGTCACAGATGCGCCAGCAAACGTGCACCAACAATTTGTCCTTTTTTAAACTCTGGTATGTCACCCATAAGGTTTTTTTTCATTTCAATATTTTGAGCAAAACTGGGGGCTTTTTACCCTGCTAAGGGAACCCTTTCCCACTCTGCTCTTACGGTGCTTTGGGGCAATCAATGAAGACGGGCTCCCGGCGGGGTTCCAATTTACCCATAAAACCTCCCAACTAAAATACAGGTGTTTCAGTTTCATTGTCCCCCCCCCTGTATTTTCCCGTGTATTCATCCCCCAAATGGCCTGCACAGCCCACCAATCTGAATATTATTGAGCCACTATGGGGTTTTTTGGGAGGAGCGATCGGGAAAAAACTTTTTTCCCTCCCCAGTATCCATAGTAAACCCTGGCCACTATCCTGCAGAAAATGGCTTAAAATCCCTCTGACCACGGGTTGCGGGGATTTAAATTATTTTTCTTTTCCCAAGAGGGGTTTGGGAAGCTGTATTGGCCGAAAAAGGGGCCCTACACCTACTAAAAAATTTAAATTTGGGGGTCAAAAACCCAGGGTTTCGTTTCTTTGGTTCAACCCTGAATATTATTATAAATAGATATAATATTTTATATATTATATCTATATTTTATTCAGAAAATCTATACCAAATAGCTATATATAAAAATTTTGCTATTATATATATATATATATAATATATTTTATATTAAAAATAGTTTAAAATTTTAATATTTTAAATATAAAATATCAAATATATTAGATATATTTTTTCTATTAGATATATATGGTTTAAATATATCTAATATATAGATATATTTATTTTCTATATAATTATAAATTTTTAAAATATTTTCCCTTTATGATATATATATATATAAAATATATATATTTATCTTGATAAACCAAAATTATAAAATAAATTATTATTATATTCTAAAATGATGTGTAGATGTGTGATAGTAAAAACTTTAGATAGATGGTATATGGGCATAATTCTAGTCTGTTTTCCTGTATTTCTTAATATATATATACATAATATCAAAATTTCTACATACTATGGTTTTTAAAACCCCCAAATTTTGGACAAAACCTTCTCATTCAAAGAGTTGCCCTTATTTTCATGACTATGATATTGAAAGGCTTCCACTAAAGGCAATAAAAACCCAAATTTTTAAAAACATAGGGAATTATATACTGAAAAAAAAATTGTAAACCCAACGGAAAAAATTTCTTATATTCTAGGTTTTTCAAAGAAACCCCCTTTTGTTTTGGGTTTACTGTCGCACCCTCTTGGCATTCTGTTGATGCCCTTTCAAGAGGTAGTCACCTAAAAAGGGGTTTTCCAACAGTTTTTAAAGGGGATTTCCCAAAAGTTTCTTAGCCCCTTGTTGGCCCTTTTCCCTTCACTTTCCGCGGTCCCCACCCCAAACCTCTCGTTGGGGTTTCAGTCCGGGACTGTGGGGGCCCAGGTCATCGGGCGCAGCCCCCCCATCCCTCTCCTTCTTGGTCAAATCCCCTTACACAGTCTGGAGGTGTGTTTGGGGTCTTGCCCCTGTTGAAAAAAAAAAATGGGGTCCAACTAAACGCAAACCGGATGGAATATTTATGCCGCTGAAAGATCTGTGGTAGCCATGTTTGGTTTCATTATCCCTTAAATTTTTAAATTAAATCCCCAACGTGACCAAAAAGCACCCCCACAACACACACCTCCTCCCCCATCCCTTCTCGGTGGGAACCAGGCATGTAGAGCCCCTCCTTTCCCTTCTTCTCCCCCCCGCACAAAACTCCGGGGGGTTGGAACCAAAATCTAAAATTTTGGACTCTCAGACAAAGCACATATTTTCCACAGGTCTAATGTCCTTTCACCCTTGTGTTCTTTAGCCCAAACAATTCTCTTTTTCTTTTTTTCCCTGTCCTCAGCAGTTTTTCCCCTTAGAAACTTTTTTTTACCATAAAGGCCTGTTTCACACATCTCCTCTAACTTTTTTTTCTAGAGATGTGCCCTTGCGGGCAGAACTCTTTGTGGCATTGACCTTTTCCCCAATCTGGGCTGCTTTTAAACCCCGGGCGATTTCTAGGCTGGTGCCCTTGGATGAACTTATCCCCCCGCGGGAAAGGGGTTTACCCTTGGGTCTTCCTTTCCTGGGGGGGTCCTCATTTGACCAGTTTCTTTTTGTAGCGCTTAAATGGTTTTTGCGATTTGCATTTTGGGACACATAAAATTTTTTCCACCCAATTGTTCGGACTGACTGACCTTCATTTTTTCCTTAAAGAATTATTCCCTCGTTTTTCTTTACTTGCTGGGTTTCTTCTTGCCATAATACAAATTCTAAAACACTATTCAGTAGGACATCAGCGGGGTAAAGTATCCACCTCCTGCCCCAACCAAATGAAAGGGCCCCAAACCCCTTTTTTTTAAAAACTTGAACTCCCCCCCCCCCCCCTTTTAAAACCCGGGCAGGGGGAAAACCCGTGAAGTGAAAAAAACCCTTTCAGGGGACACCCTCTTGAAACCCCCCTCAAAAGAATCCAAAAGTTTTGCGTAGGGGTAATCAAGCAAAAGGGGGTTACTTTGAAAAACCTTTGAATGTAAAGGAAAATATTTTCAGTTTTTTCACACTTTTTTGTTCAGTATATAATTCCACATGTGTTAATTCATAGTTTTGATGCCTTCAGTGTGAAGCTACAATATTCATAGTCATGAAAATGAGGACAACTCTTTGAATGAGAAGGTGTGTCCAAACTTTTGGTCTGTACTGTATATATCTATATATCTATATATATATATATCTATATATATATATCTATATATATATATAGAGAGAGAGATAGCTATATATATATATATAGATATATATATATTGATAATGTATTCAAAAAACTTTATTCTGTAGGTGTGGCAACTTTTATTTTGCCCTGGCGGTGCCCCACGATCAATTATGTGTCGCGGAAACTCTGCTTCTGATATACTAATTTCTAATCCTGTTCGTCTTGGTCCCCCCTTGAACAACTTCAGATGTGTCACCTTTAGTCCCTCCTCCTGTGTTTTTGTTAACTCCACAGACTTTTAGCAACACATCAGAGCAGGACATCCTCCCTTTCAATGTTGTGGCTCTCCTTCTGTTACAAATCACCAATGACACTCATATCCATTCAGCATCCTCTTCTTCACTGCTCCTGTACACTGCCTGTGGCTTTGGCTGGATCATCACAGGTCTTGCTCTGACTTCATTCATATTCTCTCCACTCCACAGCATCCCTCCATCTCTCTTGGCTTTCTTTAACAGGCTTCATACAGATTACAATGTTGCCTATAAACATCAAAGTCAATTGAGCCTTCTGCCTGACCTTATATATCAAATTGTCTATTGCCACTGCTAGCAAGAAGGGTATTATAGCTGATCTATCCAGGCTACTGCACACCTTACCACTGTACTTGTGTATATCCTGAGACCTCTAGCAAGTACTTTTTGGGCCATAAGCTGACTTCATAATACAGTCCCATAGGTCCTCTCTTTACAGCCTAACACATGCTTTCTTTCAATCTATAAAGACACAGTAGGACTCTTTCTGGCCTTCTCTATGTGTGTTTTCACACTAGGAAATTCCTTTGGTCCACTTTTTTGGTCTGGACCAAAAGCGGAATTTATTTTTTTGGTCTAGTGCGGTTCACTTTCACATAAAAAAAGCCATGCGTGTGACGATCGTTACTTTGACTAGGGCAGGACAGGGCACAGACCCGGAAATGGAGAAAAACCATCATGCAAGTAAAGAGTGCTGCTTTTTGTTTTGCATATTTGTGCAGTTATCATGGCTAAAAAATCCTTGTGAGGGCCAAGAGCAGCTCACTCAATGCAGGTTTCCCGACGTTCTGTTTCTAATTTTGGACCGCCGTTAGGCGAATGCATACTGCAAGCCAAAGGAGGCACAGTACTCTGCGTGCCCTGACCCACAACATGCTTGCAGTAGCACTGCTTAGCAACAGACAGCTGATCACGTACAATTTCAGTACAATGTTCACTTTTGCTAGCGGCTGCGGTGGCTTGTTAAGTCCAAAGCGAGAGAAAAACAAGCACAAAGTTGCTTATAATAAGCGAACTTGCCAACACTGAAAACTGAAAATAAAAAAGCTAGGGATGCTCGATAAATCGGCATCGACATCGGTATCAGCCGATGTTAGTCATTTTTTAACATATTGGTATCGGGCCGATGAGTGAAACTGGGCCGAAATTAATAACCGAAATTTATTACCATCTTTTTGCAGTTTGCGTAAGTGTTTCTGGGGGGGCAGGGGAGGGGGGTTGGCCATGTGGTATTTGTTTGAGCATGTAATAGTGATGCAGTGCAGGGCAGTATGGTGTTTAACTGAAGCAGAGAAGCAATGTCAGTTGTGTCGTAGTTTTTTCATGGTGTTGAAAGGGTAGTTAGAGATATAGGATATATAATATCTGTCATAATGTAGAGTTTCTTTAAACTCTGAGGAGAACACAACCACAGATTCAGGACAGCATTTTAACAGATTTATTTCTTTGTGAAAGAACAAGGCGAGGCAGGGACCCAGGCAATGACAGCAGGAGACAGGTTCTTCTCTGGAAGGGAAGGTGACAGGGTTATGGATATTCCAGGGGAATTTCAAGGTGTTTTCTTTAAAGAAGGATTTGTCCAGTCTTTTCCTCTGAGATAGAGGTTGGCAGGATGTGTGTGGCAGACGACAGTTTCCTTTCTTTTCTTTAGCTCTCAAGTGATCACTCAGTTTAAGCGTTCCTACGTAGGAGGGTGGACAGGCAGGTGACAACAGAGGTAAGGTTCTCCCAAGAGAAGAGACTCACGGAGGGAGATGAGGAATGACACTTTGAAGCTCGCTCAGAAAACAGATCACAGGAACAGGAGCCTTAAAACCATCAGGCAAGTTCTGGGGAAAAAGACGAGCGAAAAATTCCGATTAGGTTTAGCAAAAATGTATGCACAAGCACTGCACATCACGGTCAGTACCAAGAAAATGTAGCAACGGGCTGACGTCTCCCTCCTGGTCTCAGCTCCTTAAGAAGGCCAGTGATTAGGCTCTGATTAGCAGCACCTGCCAGGAAAAGCTCTAGAGTAGAGGATGGAAAGAAAGACACACAAACACAAACACTGAGCACCAACACAGAGTCCTGACAATATTGGTAAATACAAGTTATCGGCCATAACTGCAATATTAATATTGGATATCGATATCAGCCTGAATTTTGATATTGGTGCATCCCTACAAAAGGGCCTTTTAAACAGCTCATAAATGTTGAAATGATTAATCAAATCAGTTTGGGCTGAGTCATTCACCCTCTTTGTGGGAGTGTTTAAACTAACAAACAGTTCACACATTTGCCAGTTTAGTGTTTATGAGTTGCAAGGCATCTCCTGGGTCGATGTGGATAAAACATCAAGTTTTATCCCCATCAAGGATTGTGGCCCGATTGTGCATTGCTCAGTTAAACAAATAGCAGACAACGTTAAAGACTGTATAGTCAGAACAGTTATAGATTTTTGAAAAGATTGACAGGAACCTTTCCTCTCTAAAGAATAAAAACAGCAGGAATTAAGTGTTTATAGGTGCATGTGTTCGATGAGACTCAACTGAAGGTGTTTGGCTATAATTCTCAGTAACACTTTTGAAACCAAACAGGATATTAACAAAAATATGTCATGGTAATTGTAAAGCATGGTGGTGAATAGTTGATAATTTAGTTTTTTTTCACATCTACAGGCTCTGCACTTCTCAATTTGACCTCTATAACAACTATGTATAACAAAGTTTTAAACAGCTGAAATTTGGTCTTATTTTTCAAATATCAAATGACAAACAGAGCAGAAAATCTGGTACCAAATGAACAAAAAATAAAAGAATCAGGATGTTACAAAGGCCCAATCAAAGCACCACGAAACCTCAAAGAAATATAACATGAAGGAATTGAACAGAGCTTTGCATATACACTTTGTTTTAAAAATAATAACAGTTATTAGTAATGTTGAACTCCTAATTATCTTGATCTAGTATGATCAAGAAAAGAATTTGCCAACAGACTCAAAAATCATGAAATGAATGATGGAGGGTTCGGTGCCCTGGGTCTCTCTCTCTTTGCCCTAGGGGCTGCTGCTTCTGTGCTGTTCTGTGGCATTACTGCTGTGATGAGCTCATGGCACCACCACAGGGTACCTGAAGTCTGTCTGCGTGAGGCTGCTGCAGCCTACCTGCTTTGTTCTGTTCTTGGGCGCTGAGTGTTTCTAACTTTCTAACAACTTTGCACCTCCAGGTGACAAATCCAGATGGTTAGGCTATTCCCTGTGCTTTAATTCAACAGAAAACTGTTGAGGTGACTTTAAACATGATTTTTCTGAAAAAAAAGCCAAGAAATGCAGAGAAGAGCAGATTAATTGTGGAATGCAGTCCAAACACCTAATTTGAACACAGCTGTACAAATGCCAGTAAGCCTTCATCAGCTGAAGTGGAGGAATAGGATGAAGTTCCTCCTTAACAATTGGAGAAGCTGACGAGTTCCCAAGGAAGCCAGTTATTGCTGCTGATGTTGGTTCTATATATTGAGGAGGTACCCTGAAACACCCTGGTGTGAAAGTGCTCCCTGACTGTGGAAAGAAACAGAAATGTTAGATGGGATCTGCACAAACTGGTCTTCCTTTTGCTCTCACCTGTGATGTAAAGAATGTTCTGAGAGTGTTGATATCTGAAACACTCTGAAGAACATCAGGAATTTTTGGAGGGACCATGAGGAAAAACAGGCAAAGCTTTGTGTCCTGTAATTGCAGCTGTCCTCTGGACGATGACAGAATAGCATCAAATCACTCTCACCGGACCAATCCAAGAAGATCTTTCAGGCAATTAAACTATAATTAGGAGATTAGTCACTCTTACTTTATGAGTGATATAAGGTGGCGATGAATGAAACAGCTATAATTATGAACATAATGAACCTTACCTGAGTTTGCTATGCCAAGATCTGCCTCAGTCCTAATATGTTGCAGTTTTAATTTTTCTAATAATATAATAGGAACTGTTTTGGTTTTGAATAACGGCTTCATAAATAGCTCTTATGTAATTCAACATTAACGTAAGGAGGTATCTTTATCAGTCAGCTGCAATACAGTTTATCCTCGCAGCAAAGGCATAGCCTGTCGACTGTGATAAAAATGATCCCAAAAATAAAAACATCTATTATGTTAAAAACATGTCAAGTATTTTTTCTGCTAGCTTTAAAAACAAATTGCCAAGGAATATGGTGGGATCCTCCCTGTTCTCACTGCAAAGCATCAATGAGCTGGCAAAAGAAATTATAAGCAAGCCCTCTGTTCTAAGAGCACTTCTTATTGTACCGCTCAGGGACCAGGGTAGATGCTATAAGATTATCATGTTCTGTATCTTTCTCGAATTTATGTTTTTAACAGTAACACAACATGCTCACTTATATATGTTTTGCAATAAACGAGTGACTGATTTCAAGAGAAACCAACTGTCAGAGGTGGAGCTAATCCTCCCACTACATACTACTGGTCAATTGAGGGGGTATTCCTGTTGATTGTGTCAACTTCTATTTATTTGCCATACCCATTTATCACAGATGTGTCACTGGTGTGCTATGGTGCCTATCTTGTGAATGTGAGAGGAAGAGCACACCCAGTACAGGACATCTGTCATAAAGACGAACAACCATGCACTCACACACTCACACCTGATGCAATTTTGACTGTCCAATTAACCTAAACATGCATTTCTTTGGCCTGGAAGCCAGGGTTTCCAGAGACAGCCCACACATGCATAGGGAGAACATCCTAACTCTTTTTCCACAGTAAAATTCAAGCATTTTTAAGGTAAACTTTCAAACTTGTCCAGCACCAAACTTCTGACGAGCCTATCTCTTAGCGTTTTTCACCAAAAGAACTCTCGTTCTTGAACTGGTATGGTTCACGTGCCTTCAAACTTTGTTGATTTGTTTAGCACCGACACCCATTTCCACCAGTTTTTTGAACCAAGCATGAGACATCAACAGTGGGCGTTACACAGCACGGGCTAAGCTACAGTTTATATGGAAAAGGAGATGCCGACTCCGTGCAAGAGCAATGGTATGTACAATGATTTCATTCGCATATGTTCAGCATCTGCGAGTGTAACAGAAACCAGTAGTTATACGTGTTTAGTGTGTTTTGACAAACATAAATAATGTTTATACAGTACGTCCTATGTCTTCGCACCGAACTTGCTGCTATTATTGTCTGCAGATTTGACCCGCCCACAGTTGTCGTTATGGTTCGCAAAGAACCAAGTATTTTGCGGTGCCAGAGTTAAACCAGAGTTTGCGGTTTGGAACCTCTTTTCGTTGATGGAAAAGCGTCACCTGTTTGAAAATCATGTTCGGGAACTGGAATGGGCTCTGAACCGCGTTGGTGGAAAAAGCAAATCTGTGCACCGTTTCTTCATTGAGCTTTTAACCACGACACAAACAGCACCTACTATGTGAAGAGAGCCTATCAACAATCTAAAATACTGTGCCACAGATTAAAATTCTGCAAGGTACAGTAATATAAAATGAAAAAAAAATAAAAGAAAGACATCACAGCACGGATAACGGAACATTGCCAAGTAAGGTTGGCTGATTGGACGAATTTATTGACCATTGAGATATATATATATATATTTTTGTTTTTTTTTTTGTTTGTTTTTTTCATTTTTTGACAAGTAGGTAGACAGGAAAGAGGGTAAAGATAGGGGAGACATTCGGGAAAGGTCGCTGGGTCCGGGACTTGGACCCACATCAATCTGTTTTATATGTGAGACACTGCTCCAGGCAGCTGGTATCGAGTATGCAAGTGATAGCATAGTGTACTCAGCCAGATGGTGAACACGTAAATGCTCATGCAAGTTCGTAGTGTTTGAGTCCTTTGCTGGGACTCAAAATCTGCACAAGCGGCACACCGCTTTATTTACATCCTGTGGGTTAACTCTTTCATCCACTTTGAAGCCAAAGTAATCCCAAATAGGTGACTTTGTATTTTTTTTGATAACGCTTTTCTCCTGTCTCCCGCACCCTCCCCTGTCTGCCCTGCTTCTGCCCTGTGTCTTTGCCACTCAGAACTGTGTGGCCGGTTGATGAACATTCCATCATACTATCGACAATGGCCTCTGTGACAGTGCTTCATGGACTTACTTTGCACACACCAACATGCACACACGCACATGCTCATATAAACATACGCAACCCTGACATACAGCCTTCACCGTATCCCTGCAATATGTTGTCTTGTTTAAGTGTTGCTTATTTGTGCTGAGGTTTTTTTTTGATGTCTCAAACTGTATCCTGCTAAGGATAAAGTGTGAAATATGATTTTTTTTTTCCCCTCCTCTTACCTAATGTGGTCTTTCTTCTTATCCTCTGTTTACCTAAATGTGGCTTCATAGATTTTTAGATTTCTTAGAAGGATTGTATTACAACTATTTCATACCAGTAAAAGCCAAACATTATTAGTATTTGAACGTTTGGACTAAAACTGCTTTATACCAGTGACCCAGCTTCTCTACTTAGACTTTATTTGAATGATGGGACCACAACTGCCTCATACCAGCGACCTCAAGGATTAATATTATCATTTTCTTATCTAGCACAGGATGAATTCCTTACCACAGAGGACTTATTGAGCCAATTACCTCTATTAGGAAGATTGGATTAGAACCAGCTCTTACCAGTAAACCCCTAAGGATTATTAATATCATTTGATTTGTTTTTCTGTGTTTGATTTTCTGTATCATTGTGATGTTTTTTTTCCCTCATGTACAGCGTTGTGAGTGCCTTGTTGCTGAAAAGGGCTATATAAATAAACTTGACTTGAATTTTTCATTTAATAATTTCTTTATGTTTATGACTATTTACATTGTATGTAGATTCTCACTGAAAACTGTTTCGTTGTCCGATGAGCTAACCCCTCCCTCCTACTTCCCTATGTCTAAGGGGATTGCTCAATCCAGCTCTCCATCCAACGGGTCCTGAAAAGTCTTACTAAGCAGGTTTACTGAAAGTTCTGTTTAAGCTGGTGTCGGGAAATGACTCGCCTAGCCTCTGACAGCCTGCATCCAGAATTCTCACCCTTCTCCAACCGGAGGTCTGGACGACTGAGTAGCCCACCGCAGTCGTTCACAGTTCAACAGTCACTTCTGTTAACGGCTCCTCATTCCCTAATATCACAACTGGCTCTTGGTATATGGGCTAGGTTAATTTTAGTGACTCGGCATGAGCCCCAAGGGCGCTGTTTTAACAAACTTGGCTAAGGCAACCTATAAAAACCTCCTAAAATCTCTTAGAACCAGGCAACAAGACTTTTTACCACCAATAAAAAACCAAAAATAAGGTGACTCAAATAATTGGATGTTCACAATTTATCTAGAATTTTATATGCTTTCTTTAATTAGTAACGCTTTTGCAGGGGTCAGTAACAGCTTAAACTCAGCAAAACAATAAATTCAATAATAGAAATAAATCAATCAACTCAACCTGACCTTCCCTGATGCTGAAACTAGTGAGTTTGGAGAGGCTTCGAAGACAGAGGCTCATCCATGCACCTGATTGAGATGTTTCTTCTGGTAACGACGAGTGATATCTTGAAGGAAAGACAGCTTAAACTTCAGTTTTCTTCCTCTAAGTGGACAGGAACAGATGCTCCAAGCTTCATTGGTCAACCAGGAACTTTGTTTGTCATATGTCTCAGAAGACAGTAGCTTCCAGAGGCTGAAGAGTTGAAGGAAACCCCAGAGGTTTAAAAGAGGTTGGTTCAGGACTTCCAGATGCCTGAAACTTAGACCAATCAGTTGTTCACCGATCAAGTTTACTTCTGTTGTCTGGATAAAAAGGCTGTAGATGAAATCAGATTCTTAATTTCTAGGCACAGTCCTTCTAGGGCACACGGGTTGATCTTCTTTTTAATGCAGTCGATCAGCTGGGCTGTGTCTCTGGTCCTCTGCTTCATCTATAGCGTCTTTCTCCGTCTGATCTTGTTCGCTGGTCTTCTGCGAGGAAACAACCGGAGTTCCCTTTTTTGGCATTGCTTTTATAGTGCAGATCCTGTTACTGGTCAGCCCTTTGTTAGGCTTCTCCGTTATTGCGCAACATGCTACTGCCCAATACCTAGTCATGGTCATCGTGACTTTCTGGTGCTGTTTTTCAGCCTTGAAGATACCAGTAATAGCCACGCAGGTGGCTGTAGTCCGTCTCTCCCTCCTTGCGTTGCTTGTGGGTCTTCAAAAATTCGCGTATAATGGAATTTTTTTCTATCAAAGTGGGCAGAGGAAATTAACTCACAACAAAGAAAATCCCCGGAACTTTGTTCTGTAAGTTTTATGTGACAAAGGCTTTCCGGCGTTTGAAGACCTGCACTGACAATGCTCCATGAGAAGCCAGAGCCCCCAGAGCACAGTTTACCGGACAGTTTATTTTAACAGTATGTGGGTGTTACCTTAACTTAAAAAAGAGTTTGGACGACATGGCCTATAGGACCACCAAAGGCGCGGTCACAGAGGTAACAAAAGCTAATATCTTATGAGCGCACCCTGTCTTCCTGATCAGGAACAAACCCTCCAGGATGTGATTCTTAACCAGAAACTTCTGGTATGGTTTTTTTACAGACCAAACTTCCTCTATAAGTACTAAACACAGAGGTCAGAGGAGAGAGGTAAATTGAAAAGTTTCACAGCACTTTGGAATACTTGAGCAACCTAAAATAAAACGAATTCCCTACATAACAACTCCTTTCCTTCTGATTACCAGATAAATCACAACTAAAAAGGAAAATTCTTTCCAAAAATATCACCTAAGATTCCGTAATCAAGATAAAAAAAAAAAAACAGACATCACTTTAATATAAACATCCCCCAAAATCAAAAAAGAAAAATAAAGAATACTCCCATCTTTAATTAACTAGGACCCCAAATTCCAAGAGGAACCCCATATTTTCATCTCGCTTGACGCCCGCCAGCAAACTCCTAATTTATCATGGTACTTATCATGTTATAGGGACACCGGTCAGAATAAAACACAACAGTGTTGTTCCCCAATTAACATACACAAACACCACCCCTCTTCAGCTAAGATGGCTAATCCCAAAAAGCCATCCTATTTTCGCAATAACGCATATTATTATATCCTGCTGCTACTTTGGTACAAACACATACTACATCCTAACAGGTTTTTCACCCAGGTTTTTGAATGTTTTCCTGGCTAATGTACTCTTATTTTTCAAGATTTTCCATATTTTCCTATATATACTCACAGGCCACTTTATTAGGTAAACCCTGCTAGTACTGGGTTGGACCCCCTTTTGCCTTCAGAACTGCCTTAATCCTTCGTGGCATAGATTCAACAAGGTACTGGAAGGGTTCCTCAGAGAGTTTGGTCCATATTGACATGATAGCATCACACAGATGCTGCAGATTTGTCGGTTGCACATCCATGATGCGAATCTCCCGTTCCACCACATCCCAAAGGTTGTCTATTATGGATTGAGATCTGGTGACTGTGGAGGCCATTTGAGTCCAGTGAACTCATTGTCATGTTCAAGAAACCAGTCTGAGATGATTCGTGCTTTATGACATGGCGCTTTATCCTGCTGGAAGTAACCATCAGAAGATGGGTACACTGTGGTCATAAAGGGATAGACATGGTCATCAACAATACTCAGGTAGGCTGTGGTGTTGACACCATGCTCAATTGGTACTAAGGGGCCCAAAGTGTACCAAGAAAATATCCCCCACACCATTACACCACCACCACCAGCCTGAACCGTTGATACAAGGGAGGATGGATTCATGCTTTCATGTTGTTGACGCCAAATTCTGACCCTACCATCTGAATGTTGCAGCAGAAATCGGGACTCATCACACCAGGTGACGTTTTTCCAATCTTCTATTCTCCAATTTTTGTGAGCCTGTGCGACTTGTAGCCTCAGTTTCCTGTTCTTAGCTGATAGGAGTGGCACCCGGTGTGGTCTTCTGCTGCTGTAGCCCATACGCCACAAGGTTCGACGTGTTGTAGTGCGTGAAAATTCCAGTAGATCAGCAGTTTCTGAAGTACTCAGACCAGCCTGTCTGGCACCAACAATCATGCCATGTTCAAAGTCACTTAAATCACCTTTCTTCCGCATTCTGATGCTCAGTTTGAACTGCAGCAGATCGCCATGACCCTTCCAGTTATCTGCTGAAAGTATTGCTCTCTCTCTCTTGCTTTCTTGTAGGCTGAATAACCCAAAGACTTGTCTCCTACTCCCCAACTCATACTGAATCTTGGGCAAAACTGGAGAACAGTCGGAACAGTCGTCCCTCCATAGCTCTAAAATTGTCACCCAGTCTGAAGTGGTCTGCCCAGATTTATGAAGAGTAAAAAGAAAAATTCCTTCATCCTAGCACTCAGCTCTTGTTAAGTATGCTACACCGGTTTTTAATTGCTTTGATGACTTGCATACTGTTTTGACAGGTTTATGTCATTATCAGTGGTTGAGGTGAAAACGCAAAAGCAGGCCAGATGCAAGCAGAATCACAATGAAAGGATATTTGATGAAAAACAAGAACTTAATACATGAAGCACAAAGGTAAGGGATGGGATAAAAGCAGTAACACAGATGAATGGCAACAAGATTGGCTAACAGGAACTAGATAGGAGGATGTAGCAAGTAATATAAAGGGTATATCAATGCAAATGAGTGTGATTAGTGTCATGAAAACCAGATGAGTTTAATTAACTACTTAATGAATGCCCTGTGGCTTAATGGGTACCTAAACTGGGGCAACTGAAGGGAAATTATTAATGCAACAGAAACATAGTAAATGTATATAAAACTTGTATGTTCTAGAATGCCAAAACTTTAACTTGGTCACAGAGTCTCTGAAAGGGACTAAGTGAAATATGTATGAGTATGTATATGACATCAGATTTGTTAGAACATTTTCCATGTTTAGTTTTTTATTTTTTTAAAGTCCTATGCAGAGAAAGGAAAGCATCTTATTTGGGGAAAATGTGGTTATTCTAATTCAAGCGTGACTTTAAAATGTTTGCTATAACTGGCATAAAAAAGAAACTGTTCAGTGTTCTATTAAGGTGGTGAAAGAGAACAAAGAGGCATGTTTCTTCAAGGCTCACATTTGAACATTAAAGCAAAACAAATTCATTATGAAACCTGAGTGTTTTTAACAAGAACCAAATAAACATGAATAAAATTACCTCCAGGTACACAAACTGCAAACACGTTTTTGTGTTTTGGCATCTAAACAAGAGTGATGCCATGGTAAAAATACACCCAGCTGGTCAGATCTTTTAAGCAGAAAAAGTAAACCATGTCAGTGTGTGTGTTCTTCTTGGCTGAGTGGGCAGGATATTTTTTTCGGTCCCTCGTGACATAAAAACACATCTAACCGACTCCTTTCTTTTGTTACTGCTTCAGGCGCACCAAAATGAATACTCTAGCCTGCCTAAATATGCTGCAGGTGAATGTAATAAGCACTGTACTAAGCTCATTTATAGAATTCCTTAAGGGGTTCGGTACATGAATATGGATAAAAGCAATATCAACAGTGTTTACACTGATTTCAAGGTGCTTGTGTATAGGGAAAAAACAGAGGAGATGCTTATTGTTCTTTAATGCTCTATTTAGTTCCTTGGGGAAGCTGAATTGCAACACCTGATTATCTTTGAGCCCGAGTATCAAGTAGAAAAGGTAATTCTCCAGAGATGGATTCAAACTCCTTCACCCGCTTCTTAAGTTTCTTCATTCTCATTTCATTTCATTTTATCTCCTCTCTGAATCTTCTGGGTTCAGTGCACTCCTCTACAATGCCTCCTTTCTTGCGGCATATTGTTTCCTTCAGCCTGTTAGTTCTCTCTTCCCCTCCTTCTACCACTATTTTCCTATTTACTCTTCTTCTCTATCCATCGTGTCTTTTTCCTCTTTTACTTCTCCATCTATTCTTTTATCCTTCTATTTGAAAGGCCATGTATTCTGATTACTGGTACGCCACGAAAATAGTCCTGTAAACTCTGAAGTTCATTTCAATTATGTCACCACTATATTGTAGTTAATAACACCCTGAACAACCTGCTTAATGCAGCTTCATGACATGTCCAATCATCTATAGATGACCACAGGTGTGCTGTGTTATTCACCTTCAGGAGAGGTAAAATGTGCCTTACCTTGGAATAAAATTGCCTTTAATACGACGGCTCATGTACCTGCAGTCAATCCAAACCCATATGTACACAAAGATTGCATTGTGGTTCTTCAGCAGAGTGACAGCTCCTCAGGCTGAGAAGAACAAAGCAGCACGCAGCCAGAAGAGCCTTTGCCTGGCTGCACTTGTGGTTAATTTCGGTTGCATTATGTTATCTGAACTCATCTGTCTAAGATCTACATTTTTTTGTAAAAATCGCAGGAGTCCGGATCACCACAACATTCATAATTCAGTATTAGGATATTATACATTGTTCTGTAGTATTAAGCGCCCTCAGATTGAGGTTGGTGGATGTTACAATACAGAACATAAAGCAAATCTTTGAATAATAAGGTGCATTTAATTGTTTAACATTGACAAAGGAAAAATATCAGCGTGTAAACCTATTGATGTGTATCAGCTTTCTGTTTAAAGTTTCAATTCAATTCAATTCAGTTTATTTATATAGCGCCAATTCAAAACACATGTCGTCTCAAGGCACTTCACAAAAGTCAGGTACATACATTCCAATTAATCTTAATCATTGAACAGTGCAGCCAGATTCTGTTATTTATTCAAATTGGATACAAAGTTTTTCTATCTAAGGAAAGGAAACCCAGCAGATTGCATCCAGTCAGCGACTTGCAGCATTCACTCCTCCCGGATGAACTGTAGAGACAGTGGACAGTCACTGGCGTTGACTTTGCAGCAATCCCCTCATACTGAGCATGCATGTAGCGACAGTGGAGAGGAAAAACTCACTTTAACAGGAAGAAACCTCCAGCAGAACCAGGCTCAGTGTGAGCGCACATCTGCCACGACCGACTGGGGGTTAGAGAGAACAGAGCAGAGACACAAGAGAACAAAGAAGCACTGATCTAGGAGTACTTTTCTATGGGAAGGAAAGGTAAATGTTAATGGATGTAGCTCCTTTAGTCGTTTCACCTAGAAAGAAGGAACAGATAAACTCTGAGCCAGTTTTCAAGTTTAGAGTCTGAAGAGAGCACATAGAGTTAGTCACAGTAAAAGCTCAGTCAGTAGCTGTGTCTAGAAGAGAGAAAGGTTAAACACTGAAAGACAGGGCCATGTGATCATCGGTAGAGGGTGAGCATTAAGTTTGTTGCCAGCAGAAGCTTGGAGGATTCCCCCCCAGAAAGGGTGTTACAGGTAGACACAGAGTCAGGCCAGGTGTAGCTTCTAGGAAGAGAAAGAGAAGAGAACAAAGTTAAAAGCTGGAATAAAACAGCAAATAATACAAAATTAAGAGTAGCGTGAGAAATGTAGCGAAGAGGGTGAAAGTGGTCATTATGTCCTCCAGCAGGCCTAAGCCTATAGCAGCATAACTACAGAGATAGCTCAGGATAACCTAAGCCACTCTAACTATAAGCTTTATCAAAAAGGAAAGTTTAAACCTAGCCTTAAAAGTAGACAGTTTGTCCATCTAGAGCCCACTGATGGCCACTGTTATACTAAAATAACCACAACGATTGGGATACCTCTCTCTGTCAGATTGACCATAACCATTGGAAAAGAGAAGGGGTCATACAGGTAGCAGAAATGGAGGGTGTGTTTGCCCCCCAAACCGTAAAAAAAAACTGAGCCGGTTTTAGGCTAAACCTGACTCCCCCTTACTCCATCCAAAAACAAGGGGAGAAGAAGACGGAGCTAAAATAAGGAAGATAGCTCAGGATAACCTAAGGCCACTCTAAATTAAGCTTTATCAAAAAGGAAAGGTTTTTAAGGCCTAGCCTTTAAAATAGAAAGGGGGTTCCGCCTCACGGACTAAAAACTGGGAACTGGGTTTCCACAGGAAAAGGGAGCCTGATTTTTAAAAAAAGGATCTGCCTCCCATTCTACTTCTAGAGACTCTAGGAACCCCCAGTAAACCCTGCAGTCTGAGAACGAAGTGCTCTGTTAGGAAAACGTTTTGGGAAAATCAGATCTCTGATGTATGATGGAGCTAAATCATTAGGGTTTTTATGTGAGGAGGAGATTTTTAAAATTTTTATTCTGGATTTAAAACAGGGAGCCAGTGAAGGGAAGCTAAAGTAGGGGAAAATATGATCTTCTTTTTTAAATTTTCATCAAAAACTCTTGCTGCAGCATTTTTAATCAGCTGAAGGGTTTTAACTGCATTTTTGGGACATCCTGATAGTTTTAAAAAATTACAATAGTTCCAGCCTTTTAAGTAACAAATGCATGGACTATTTTCAGCGTGACTCCTGGATAGGATATTTTTTTAAATTTTTGGCAATGTTCCGGAGATGAAAAAAGGGGAAAACCTAAAACCTGTTTAATATGGGATTTAAATGACATGTCCTGGTCAAAAATAACACCAAGGTTTTTTACTTTATTATCGGAGGTCAATTTAATGCCATCCAGGTTAAGTGATTGACTAAGCAGTTTCTTTTTTAAAGACTCCGGTCCAAAGACGACAACTTCTGTCAAAGTTTAATTTGTGGGGTCCTAAAGATTTGATCGATCTGATCCAATATCAGTATCACACACAAAACTGATGTCATTCATGGATCAAATAACAGCTGAAGCCACAGATCCACTTACAAGATTACACTTAAATCTTCCTTTGTGATAAAGCTTATAGTTAGAGTGGCTTAGGTTATCCTGAGCTACCTCTAGGGTTATGTTACTCTAGAGTTAGGCTGCTGGAGAACATATTGATCACTTTTCTTCTGCTTCTGTGTTTCTCTCCTAGACAAAGCCACCGAAGGAGCAAGCTGAGTTGTATCCAAATGCCAGGTTTGAATAGTTTTTTACATTATTTGCTACACATTGTGCTTATGAAATTTCTTTCTAATATCCTAAATAAAGAGACATTTGGCTGTGCTTAAAAGGTGCTCAGACATTTTTAAACCTGCTTGATATAACTATGTTTATGAAGTACAAACATTTTAAGGTACATAAGAGCTAAACAAATAATAATTGGGTTTTCCATTAAATGTGGGTATAAATTAAATACTGTAACATAACGAACAATAATCATCTCCAACTTCAGCGTATGAACGTTCTTCTAGAAATGCTGGCTCAGCCTTTGTCGGTCCTTCAATCAGCTTTGTTAATTAGAACATTGTGGATTCTCTGCACAACTTTCAGAGACTCTGTGACCAAGTTAAAGTTTTTACATTCTAAAACATACTAGTCTTATATACATTTGCGAAAAATACCAAATCCAAAAATATGACTGAAAATAAACACAATTCTTATAGTTTTTCTACCCACACACAATACATATGTACCCTGGTAATTTATTTTAACATATCATTTATGTTGTAGAATAATTTCTTGCTGTATAATTAATTGTAAAGTATTCACAAAAGCTCCACGGGGCAGTCTAATATGTCACTATAATCCCTATGACAGAGTAAACATAACAGGCTATGTTAATCAGGTCATTTACATTTCTAATTACAGTGATAATCAAAAAATGTTTTAATGTCAGCTCATACCTCATCTGTCATATATTTAAAGAGTGCAATGACCTCATCTGCTCAGGTGTTGCTGTAATTTCATGGAACAAAAGGTCTCCTCATTAAAACCTAGTCAACAAGACGAGGAATGTTCATCTGTAAAAAAAGAATTGCGCAGTTCGAACCTGGACTCAGATGCAATCAGGACACAGAACAGTGAATGCCCAGGGAAATGCCTTGTTTTAGAAATGGCTCGCCGGAAAAAAGACCAGAGAGAGAAGAAAAGACTGATTGAAGAGACTTCCTAAATCTCGCTGTCCCAGCAGTCTGCTGTTTGTCTAACTGAGAAGCAGCTGCTCTGCAGCAACGACAGATCTCCATAGCCATAGTGGAGCAGAGCAGCCGCAGGGCACAGAATGTTGTACAGAAACACAGCAAGGGAGTCAACACCTGTGGGACAGTCAATAAACACAGGCTACCTGAAATAACAAACACCAATCTGATCGCATATACAGTGGAACGAAAACAACATACTACTACAATGTCAATTATTAGAGCTATTGATTGACTGATATTTTTATTCAAGTGTCATGCACCCTTGGTGCCTAGCCCACATGAGCTTGTAAGACACTCCCTATGCAAAACAAGATGGTCACATACAAATTATATGCCCCACAAAAGTATCATTCGATTTTTAAATTTAAGCAGGATATAACACTCGCTGTCCTTTTCCCCAGGATTTACTACAAGCAAACAATGCAAAACTTTCCCTATCATACATCCGCTTTAAAATGTTATCCTCAGAAAACCTACATACATACATCTGTGATACCCGCAATTTAGATATTCAAATAGAGAGTCTTAAATCAGAGTAAAAAGGACCTTAAAGAACAAAATGATCCTCATCTACTGAAAGGTGCTCATAGCAAAAATACTGTTCTTATTTAGTTTTTGAATCACAGGTGCATATATGGAGAGACAGAGAATACAGGCGAGTGTTGACAGTACAACATGGGCAGGTCGCCAATCCATCACACAGCAACACAGACACACACAGGACCAACAACCATGCATTCACAAACTCATACTTAAGGGCAATTTAGAGACCAATTCAACTAACAATCATGTTTTTGGACTGTGAGAGGAAGCCAGATTACCTGGAGGAAACTGACACTTGCACAGTGAATCCAAATGTTTTGCAGAAACAGTCCAGGTGGGGATTCAAACCGAAAAACTGGTAGCTGCAAGGCAACCATGCCAACAACCTTTCCACCATGCAGCCCAAAGCCAAACTTAAATGTATTTCTATGCAGTACAATGATTTATTTTTCCATTTTATTTAAGAATGTAGAAAAGTAGTACAAATCATCATGAGAGCTTTTGCTTTACATTTTCTAACAGACACCCAACATTAGAACTTTAACTTATAATTTCCCCTTCTATTGATTCTAACTAAATTAGCATCCTATGTTTAGCAAGATAACAGCCTGCACTGATAAGTACTATAAAAGAGCAATAAAACCCTCATGACTCAAAACTGTATTGCAATGTCGTAGTTGAACAGCACATTTCTGCAAGTTATAAAAATATCTCACATTCTGGGTAGAGATTCAGATCAACATCTTAGTTTAATCATTCTGAACTGTGACAAGACCAGCACTCATGCAAGATTTATTTTATTCGATGGAAAAAAAGCTCTCACAATAGTTTGACCTCTAGGGCCAGACATGTTTTGACAAAAAAAGAAATAATGGTTGTCCTTTAAATTCATTTTACAGTGCGTTCCTGTCCTTCAGCCTGCAACCATTGTCAGCCCTCTCCAGTGGAATCTGATATGACCCTCTATAAAGATGTAAGAGGTGTGGGGAAAGATGGCTATGTAGGATATCCTTTACGCCAAAGACATTCAATATTAAGCACTTCTTTAAAAGCTGATGGTGCACAGAGGCTGCTTCAGGCATTAAATGGAAGAGAATAACAGTGGGTGGAAAACTCATTCTAGATAATCTTTTTGAAGCAAAAGGCAAGTGTCTCCTCTCAGGGAAAACGCCTGCTGAGTTTGTGGCTTATAGTGCAGGGCCCTGCATTTTACAGCTGTTTTGTTCTAGGAGATTTTCCCACACAGAAAGCAGAGAACTGTAGTGGAACAGAGCAAGTTAAAGAGTTCAGGTGCTTCTTCAGATGACTCTTTGAATATTAGGAAAATAAATGTCATTTAAATCTGGGTCAGGTCTAAGAGATTACCTTGTATGCTTACAATCATTTTAAGTGCTAGAGAGCTTTCTGCATTACCTATATGTTTACCATTGCAGCACATCACAATTTATTGCACTCTAGACATTTCAGTCATGCTGATATAATATGCTTTGAAATTATCCCCCTCCTTATCCATATTCAACTGTTTAGGGGTCCATTTTATTGCCTTAATAACTACTATTCAGTCATTTCAAAAAGAAAAAGTGGGGTCAGCAAAGTGGCAAAATACCATGGAAGAACGGGCATTGGCATCTTTTCTCACTAGCAAAAAATAAAAACTGCCAAAAATCCTTGAGGGAACCTTTTACTTTAGCTTTTATCTCTGTAAATATTTCTAACTTTAATGTAGGACTTCTAACAATGTTGCATTCCAGTATTAGATTTGTAGATATGCACAGTAGGCCATAAACAGTTAAACAATATATTTATTAAACACAAGTTAGCTATTATAAACCCTTTTTCCGGTGTGTACCTTCTCAGCTCGGCTTGGCTCGACTCTACTCGGTTATTAGGGTTTTCCATTACGTACTGGTACTTGGTATCAGCTTCTTTTTTAGTACCTACTTGCAAGCGGGCCAAGTTTGGCTGAAAATGCGATGCCAGAAAACTATCAGTCACTGATTGGTTAGGGAGTGGCATCACTGGTTGTGTCACAAGAGCGGCTCTATTACAAGAATCAAACCTGCAATTTCTAAAAACTTAAAACAGTGACTGAGCATATTCCGAGCTTTAAGAAAAGTTGGTGTAAAGCCAAAGCTTTCATTTTTCTTAAAAAAAAGAGTTAATGTTTTTTCAAATAGTGACATTTTAGATAACGATCACTTAAGCTAAATAGAAATGTGAACATTACTACATAGGATTTTTATTGCTGAATCTGTCAAACTTTATACTTTACATCCATATTTTGTAAATATACAGCACCACATTTGGTGAAAACAATAAAACAAGGAGGCAAGGACAGGAAACGGGAAAGGCCACAACCGAGGAAAGGAAGGAAGAAAATGGGAAAAGGAGGAAGGAAAAAAGGAAGCACATGAGAAAGGAAAAAAGGAAGGACAAAAAGGAAGTTTACAAGGCAAGAAAGACACAAGAAACAAGGATATAAAGGATACAAAGATGGAAGGATGTAAAGAAGGGCACAACCTTCAGACAATGAGATATATAGTATAAAGTAAAATATTTTTGCTTATTTTAATTTTGTGTATTTTTCCATACTTATCCAGAAAACACTGAGATGTTAAATAGACTAAATGTATATATTGCACTTTTCTAGTCATACTAATCACTCAAAGCACCAGAGCCCCATTTAACCATTAGTACTCACAAACGCACATACATTCATAAAACCATATGCAAATCAGTCAGTAACTTGGGGTTAAGTGCCTTGCCCACAGGCACATAGACAAGAAGCAGGAGGAAGCTGGCATTGAACCATCATCTTTCTGATTGCAAGACAACTACTCTACCCACTACCCACAGTATCCCCATATCAAAGACCACACTGTTCTAGGTTGTGTAGGATACCTGGCCTAAGGAGCTGGGCACCTAGCTGATATTGCATTGACATATTTATTCAATTCAATTCAATTCAATTCAATTCAATTCAATTCAATTCAATTCAATTCAATTCAATTCAATTCAATTCAGTTTATTTAAATAGCGCCAATTCACAACACATGTTGTCTCAAGGCACTTCACAAAAGTCAGGTACATACATTCCAATTAATCTTAATCATTGAACAGTTCTGTCAGATTCTGTTATTTATTCAAATTGGATAAAAAGTTTTTCTATCCAAGGAAACCCAGCAGATTGCATCCAGTCAGTGACTTGCAGCATTCACTCCTCCCGGATGAGCATGTAGAGACAGTGGACAGTCACTGGCGTTGACTTTGCAGCAATCCCTCATACTGAGCATGCATGTAGCGACAGTGGAGAGGAAAAACTCACTTTTAACAGGAAGAAACCTCCAGCAGAACCAGGCTCAGTGTGAGCGGCCATCTGCCACGACCGACTGGGGGTTAGAGAGAACAGAGCAGAGACACAAAGAGAACAAAGAAGCACTGATCCAGGAGTACTTTCTATGGGAAGGAAAAGGTAAATGTTAATGGATGTAGCTCCTTTAGTCGTTTCACCTAGAAAGAAGGAACAGATAAACTCTGAGCCAGTTTTCAAGTTTAGAGTCTGAAGAGAGCACAGAGAGTTAGTTACAGTTAAAGCTCAGTCAGTTGTTATGCCTAGGAGAGAGAAAGGGTTAAACACTGAAAGACAGGGCCATGTGGATCATTGGTAGAGGGTGAGCATTAAGTTGTTGCTAGCAGAAGCTTGGAGGATTCCCCTCTCCAGAAAGGTGTTACAGGTAGACACAGAGTCAGACCAGGTGTAGCTTCTAGGAAGAGAAAAGAGAGAGAACAAAGTTAAAAGCTGAAATAACAGCAAATAATATAAAATTGACAGTTTGTCCATCTAGAGCCCACTGATGGCCATTGTTATACTAAAAACCACAACGATTGGGATACCTCTCTGTCAGATTGACCACAACCATTGGAAAAGAGAGGGGGTCATACAGGTAGCAGAAATGGAGGGTGTGTTTGCACCTCAACCGTAACTGAGCAGGTTTAGGCTAAACCTGACTCCCCCTTACTCCATCCAACAAGAGGAGCTAAAATAAGAACGATTTCTGCTACCTGTATGACCCCCCTCTCTTTTCCAACCTAAGCCACTCTAACTATAAGCTTTATCAAAAAGGAAAGTTTTAAGCCTAGCCTTAAAAGTAGACAGGGTGTCCGCCTCACGGACTAACACTGGGAGCTGGTTCCACAGGAGAGGAGCCTGATAACTAAAGGATCTGCCTCCCATTCTACTTCTGGAGACTCTAGGAACCACCAGTAAACCTGCAGTCTGAGAACGAAGTGCTCTGTTAGGAACGTATGGAATAATCAGATCTCTGATGTATGATGGAGCTAAATCATTAAGGGCTTTATATGTGAGGAGAATTTTAAATTCTATTCTGGATTTAACAGGGAGCCAATGAAGGGAAGCTAAAATAGGGGAAATATGATCTCTCTTTTTAATTTTCATCAGAACTCTTGCTTCAGCATTTTGAATCAGCTAAAGGCTTTTAACTGCATTTTGTGGACATCCTGATAGTAACGAATTACAATAGTCCAGCCTTGAAGTAACAAATGCATGGACTAGTTTTTCAGCATCAATCCTGGATAGGATATTTCTAATTTTGGCAATGTTCCGGAGGTGAAAGAAGGAAATCCTAGAGACCTGTTTAATATGGGATTTAAATGACATGTCCTGGTCAAAAATAACATCAAGGTTTTTTACTTCATTATCGGAGGTCAATTTAATGCCATCCAGGTTAAGTGATTGACTAAGCAGTTTATTTTTTAAAGACTCCGGTCCAAAGACGACAACTTCTGTCTTGTCTGAATTTAGAAGCAGAAAATTTAAAGTAATCCAAGTTTTTATGTCTTCAAGACATGCTTGTAGTCTATCTAACTGGTTGGGTTAATCAGGATTTATGGATAAGTAAAGCTGAGTGTCATCAGCGTAACAGTGAAAATGTATTCTATGCTTATAATTTAACCTATTGGAAGCATATATATAGTAAAGAGAATTGGCCCAAGTACTAAACCCTGTGGTACTCCACAATTAACCCTGGAGTTTAAAGATGATTTATCATTTACAAGAGCAAACTGGAATCTGTCAGACAAATAATATTTAAACCAGCCTAGCACTGTTCCCCTGATCCCTAAAGCATATTCCAGCCTTTCTAAGAGAATATTATGATCGACTGTATCAAATGCAGCACTGAGATCTAACAGAACCAGTACAGACACAAGTCCATTATCTGAGGCAATAAGAATATCATTAGTGACTTTCAGCAGAGCTGTTTCAGTGCTATGATGAGCTCTGAAACCTGACTGAAACTCTTCAAACAGGTCATTGCTGTGTAAATGCTCACACATTTGATTAGCAACTATTTTCTCAAGAATTTTAGATAAGAATCGAAGATTGGATATCGGACTGTAATTTATTAAGTCATCTCGATCAAGCGAAGGTTTCTTAAGCAAAGGTTTAATTACAGCTACCTTAAAAGCTTGTGGTGCATACCCATTTACTAAAGATAGATTAATCATATCTAAAATGGGGCTGGTAATCAGAGGAAACACTTCCTTAAATAATTTGGTTGGGATTGGGTCTAACATACAAGTTGAAGGTTTAGATGAAGCTAATATTTCTGATAACTCAGGAAGCTCCACAGGATCAAAACAGTCCAAACACAGATTAGGTTCTAGAGTTACTTCCAATTTTGTCTCACTTGTTGAGGATGAAGTAATCATCTTCGGGAGTATGTCAAAGATTTTCTTTTTAATAGAATCAATTTTATTTAAGAAGAATCCCATAAAGTCATGACTGCTGAGAGCTAAGGGAATGGATGACTCAACAGAGCTATGACTCTGTGTAAGCTTAGCAACTGTACTAAAGAGAAACCTAGGATTATTCTTGTTCTCTTCTATTAAGGATGAGAAATAAGCTGTTCTGGCTTGGTGAAGTGTCTTTTTATACAACAGTAGGCTATTTTTCCAGATTAAGTAGGAATCCTCTAGGTGTGTAGAGCGCCATTTTCGCTCCAATTTTCTAACATTGTGCTTTAAAGTACGCAGCTCTGAATTTATACCTTTTAATATTCTTCTAATCATCTTTTTCTATACGTTCTTGTTTTGATGTAGGTTAGGTTAGATACATTTAGGCCAAATCAACAAATACTTCAATCTCATAATGCTGCTCTCTGACTAGTGAGATTGCATTTTGTAATACTACAGTAAGGTGCTGATACAGAGCAGCCTCAGGGCACATTGTGTCTATGCAACTTGTTAGTGTTACTAACAGCTGACTAAGCACTAGCCATCAAAATGATTCAAGTGTTTCTTCATTGACCTCATTGGTAACCTTGTTCAGTTCTGCATGTGACTTGTCTTTATTTAGCTACAGGCTATAGGCTGCACATCCCCCTGCTGTCAGCAGGACTTCATCCAGAGAATGTCACATCACATAAAACAAAGTTGATAAAGGGACAAAACAGATGTGAGCGAAGCTAAAATATTAATTCGCTGAATAATACCAAAACGAGATAAGGCACTGTAGGTTCATCAGAAGCTGCTTTTGGACACCCATACAGGAAGCAGTGGACAGCAAGGAATCAATAAAGAATTTTTCACTCCTGCACAGGAACAAAACAGAAAAAGAAGTTGTGTCGAAACTCAATTTTCACTGACCCTAAAGCCAATTGAAGAGCAGACACCCCTGATGCTGGCTGACAGACTGAGTGACAGAAACAAAGTATGTCCACTGAAGTCGTTCAGTTCTCCTCTGGCACCAGTCAAGATTATAAAACTCTTTACAATATGAGCTGAAGTCCAGAATGTTCTTTCCAGCACAGACACCATCATCCCAGTTTGATGTTTCCAGATTAACCATGAAGAAGGAACCTGTCAACAACACCAAGAAAGGATGGCTAAACCATCTCAGCTGATACTCTTAAACACAAAGAGGTTGCATTTCTACTAGGGATGCAAACAAATAATTGAATTACGATTAATTGTCTAATAATGGTTTATTAGATTAAAATTTGTGTGATTTGATTAACTGATAACGTCTGCTTACGCTGTCCTTAAATGATAGTTATACACCTCTCTGTTCATGGGGGATATTAAGCATATTTTATTGTATTCATCTTATTTTTTTCCTATTCAGTAACCTAATAGGTTCCTGTTTTATTATATTTTGTAATTGTGTCTAAGTTTAATATTGTATGAGAAAACCACCTTTTTTATTAATTCATTTAGTATTTAATACAGCTAAATAATTAAAACATAATGATGTGCTTCTTTCTTTAAATTCAGCACAATGTATAAAATTTACCCCTTCACCTTATGAAAAGACCCTCTTGATACAAGAAAAAACTCAGTTTTTTAGGAAAATGGCCACTTATCAATTTATTGTTAGATAATCGATAATATAACTTTAGATGAACTCATCAATCGCTAACTTGCATTCCCATTTTCTTTTCTAAGATCCCTTTCAAAGTGTGCTGCATGTAAAGTTATTTTACTAATGTTGACGCAGCTGCTGTTAGATGTCACCACATCATGAAAATGCAGAAAAATAAACTAAAACATCCAATAACAGATTGTCACATTTTAATAACCTATAATATGGAAACTTAAAAGGTTCGAAAAACCTATGGAACATAAAAAAAACAAATATGAGAAAAACATTATTGCTGATGAGACATTTTGAAATATTTTGAAAAGCAGTTACAGTTGTGCTCATATCCATCCATCCATCCATCCATCCATCCATCCATTTTCTACATCCATCCATCCATTTTCTACACCCGCATCTTCCATACAGGGTTGTGGGGGAGCTGGTGCCTATTTCCATTCATCTGTTGATTACTATCCAGCATGCAACTTCAACAATTTTGAAAAAACAAGAACTGGATGCACACGTTTTAATTTATTCTGGTTTTACACTAATCAACTGATGTTCACCCGAACCAAGACAACATACAAAAAATATTAAGTGTCAGAACTTTTCTGTGATTACCCTGCAGTTTTTGCTGCTGCAAGTGTTTTGTTGGACCGTTCACAATTGTCTCCTTTTCCACCTCTCCTTACTGTCGTACTTTCAGTCGTACTGGTGCCATAAACAATGTAAATGGAACAATAAGAATAGAGAGCTACTTGCAAATGTTTCCATCAACAGCTAAAGCGTTGAAACATGGGTTTTCCATCAGAAAAATGATCCCAAATTTCGGAATGGCCTTGCCAAAATGTCTATTAAAAATAAGTGGACAATTCTCAACAGCCAGATTCCTGTCAGGAAACAATCCCATTTAAATGGACTTAACCAATTCTCCCAACAAGAGCAGTCAACTATCCAGCTAGAGTTGATGCCTACAAAAAGTGTGTGGTGGAGGTGCAACTTGTTAAGGGACATTTAACCAAATATGACCTGTAGTGAGCCTGTATGTATAATTTTGACCCTTTTCTGAGCAAAGAAGGTTTGACTGATATTAAAGATTTTGCACCCAACATTTGGCTCTAAAAATCGTTGACGTTTGCTGTTTCATATATTCCACTCTACTAAAGAATGGTTAAAATGAATCATTAAAAGTCCCAAATTAATGATTTATGACAAGGTATATCTATGGCACAACCACCAGTAGAACAAGTTTTCTTTAAAAAAAGACCTAAAGCTAATTGTGTCCAGCGTCTCCAGCAGCCCCCAGAAGACAACTCTATGAAGGTTACCGTCTCAGACAGCCTCCCAAAGCCATGCTGGCAGAATTTAGCTGTGGGGCAGCATGGAGGAAAGCCTTTCCTCAGTATTACAATGCAGCCTAAGGGCGATACACTGCAGGGTTTAACTGCCAGTGAGTGACAGTGGCAACCTCACTTAGTGTAAGTTTTCCCATTGAACACACCATGTGTGAAATCTGAAGAGCCGATCATGCAGCCTGCCACTATGAGGAAATCTGAAACAGCTGATTTTGTTTGCACAAACATACAGATTTGAATGCGACCAAAGAATTGCACACTTCTGAATACTTCTTTCTGTCAGGATGAGACCAGCTGCTTTTTCAGCAGCTTGCTTAAAAAAAAAAAACTATGCAGGTTTTGTGCATTGCTTGTTTACAGTCCAATGTGCACATGCATGTCAGATACACCCCACAAATTACTACGTGCAGAGTATTTGTGGTAGAAGCTAAGTTACCAGGCTTCTCCAGAGTATGTGACTGTGTTCATTCGTGTGTGAATTGACAGGGTGGATACTGACCGCCATAGGCACTGCCTCTTCCTTAATGAAGCAGCGTGTTCGCCACTTTCCTTTGGTCATCAAAGAGCTCAGGGGCCTGTTTTGCATTTCTAACCAAATCACCTGCAGTTTACATAGCTAATATGAACAACTAAAAATGAAATCATTAAAAAAAGCAGGACTGATTGGATGTGTTTTTCCCAAAGCATTCTAATTCACCAGCTCTCAGCATCCATGTTTATTAAAATTCTCTTTATTTTGGTTTGTGGTGGGAGAACCCAAACACAGAAACACAGGAGGCAGCAGATTGTGAAGTAAAAATAAAACTTTAATAACTAAACTGAGGCATAAAACATCCTAAGCACAAGAGCATGAGTACAGCAAAAGATATGACCACTAAGTAAGAAAACAAAAAAAAATAAATACAACAAAGAGCTTTTTTTTTACATGTCAAAGGAAGATCTACATGGATGTAAGGACCGGAGGTTTCCCAGCAGAACATACCTGAAAGCATTGCACTGCTGACTAGCCTTTTTCCCATAGTGCATCCACGTTTCCTGTGTTCCCCAGGTAAAGAACACACTGACACCTGGCCATCCAGCCCTTTCCAACTTTCTACAATGCTCCATGGTTCAGGTCTGATCCTCGTGTGCCAATTCTTTGCGCTTTCGTCAATGAACAGGGGTTTGCATGGACATCCTAACTGCCCTGCAACTGTATAAGCAACAAACTGCGATGCACTAAATATTCTGACATCTTTTTCTCAGAAGCAGCACCAACATCTTCAACAATTTCAGCTATAATAGCTTATCTATTTGATCAGACCACAAGGACTGGCTTTCACGCCCCATGTCCATAAATAAACTTTGGATGCTCATGATCCTGTCGCCAGCTCACCTCTGTTCCTACCTTGAACTACTTCTGAAAGACACTGGAAAAACTTCACACGAGGTGCAGTTTTGGAGATGTTCTGACCCAGCAATCTAGCCATCAGAATTTTGCATTGTCAAAGTTGCTCAAATTCTTATGTTTGTCCATTCTTTGTCTCTAACACATAAACACATGAACATGAATATTGATTAATGCAACAGAGAGCTGCATTCATAAACATTATTTTATTGTTCATTCATGTCTTTACATAACAATAGATGGAGTTTCAAATATTGTTTGAAACTGTGAACATAACTCTTATTTCCAGCAAAGCATAAACCCAGTCAAAGGTAAGAAATACCAGTTAGCATTGCTGCTACTGCTCATCAGCCTCAACTGTTATTTTGTTTAAAACAACATTTATAAATTAGAGTGGTGACATTCGAAAGGTTATAATGACAAATTCAGTATAAACTACTTTACTGCATTGATTAGATCATGTGAAAATACTATAGGTAAGATTAAATATTTACTAAATGACATAATGACACGGCTTCAAGGTGACGCTCTGGCTTTAGAAAAAAGTTTTTTGTAGGGGATTTGTTTGGAAAAAAAAAGAGCAGATCTAACACCTGGCCTGATCTAAAACTGGAGAAGCTAGGGTGGAATAAAAGGGTGGGAAAAATTCATTAGAAGGTAACACAAGGCAGAAGAGTTACTCTTTCAACACAAAACGAAATCTAGATGATCAATAGCTCTTATTAAAATGTTATTATTATTAAATTCTATACAATGTTAGCCTATAACTGTAGGAATATGTATAAATGCCTAGGATGAAATTGCACGGAACAATTTTTGTTCAAACTAAATTTAAGCAGAAATAAGATAGGTGACACTTTAGCACCTACTACTTTAGAACTACTTTAGACTTATACCTAAGCATAATATGTAACAGTTGTATTTCTATATTATAGAATTAAATCTAAAATTACTTTTTATTGTAATTTTTTATATTATAAATCTGTCAAATGTCAAAACCCAGGTATTAAAAACATGGATGAAATGCTGATTTTAAAATATCCAAAGTAAAAGATTTAATTTTTTTGTAAATATTGTATTTTTTCAAAATTACTGAAGTGACTGACTGAATCAACACTTCTTCAAATGTCAAGGTTTTTTATGTGTGAAGAGGATGTGATAAAACTAAAATTGGCTTTTAAAAAAAAACACTCATATCTTTGTAATTATTTGCCAATTACATGTGTCAGTTAGACAATACGGCACTGACACGAAACCAAGGCAGCATGGTGAGCAACAAGCTTCTGTTCCAACATGCTGAGCAGGCGTGATCAACCAGGTGAGACGATGAATGTGAATTCTGACGGTTTGTGACACAATCTGCTGATAATTACCTTATGGGTGTTAAATGAAGCCAGAAAAGCAAATTACCTTTTTCCAATCATAGACAATCTGCCCCTAAATTCAACTGACTGAAGCTCACTTTGGCGTTTGAAAATGATATGGGTTATGATAAAATCAGACACCAAATTATACATTTTTCTGACTAGCTTTTTGGTAAACAATGACTTCATTAACATGTTTTTGGTTTTGTCAAACCATTTAGGCTTGATGCACTGCCTTTATAGATTTTAATGGCATTTGAGAGGAAAAATGAGTCTATCAACTGGTTTTCACAAAGTACTTCACTCGCTGATCTTTGATCTCCCTGCCTACAATTTGGTAACAGCCTGTTAGCGCAGATGTAAATACATTTATTTATAAAGCCAAAAGGTTAGGCTCTTAACCAAATTGAAATAGGGGTAAAGGTCTGTAGACATTTCTCCATCTTATACAGCAAACAGGTGGCAGTCAGAGTAAACAATACTGCTAAACATAAAAACGTGGTACAACTATGCCACCTAATTCATAACAGAAAATGTATTATATTAATTATGTTTTTCTTTTCCAAAACCTACCTTTTATACTCTCGATTAATTACAAGGAATTAGCAGCATTTTAAAGAAAACTGGCATAACCCAAGTAATGGACCTCCTTCATAGTTTCTAACTTGATTTAAATAAAAACCACCCCAACAAACAGGCAACTGATGGTCCAAAATAGTATTTGAAAAAAAAGATCAGCACGAAGTCTGTTTCCTTTGCTTGTTGTGAGATTTAAAAGGGATTTCACATTTATGTTGATTTATGGATTCCTTGATCAAAGAAAGGCTGCATGTTTTGACTGATTTGGCTCCGAGTATAAACAAAATCTTTCATGTTGGGTTCCTGGAGTTTGATCTTTTTCAATTATTTTAGTTTGAAAAGCTCTGATTTCCACACTTATTCAGTATGTTATGTACCTCAAGGGAGGTGTGTTTAGAATTTGTAATTATAATATTCTGTTTGTTGTTAACAATCCAATACTGCTGTGATTTAAGATGTATAAGACATATTTAACTTTCAGACTAACAAAATGTGGTTGGTATGAAATGATCAGTGAACTGAAACGTAGTGCATAAAGACAAAGGCTGTTAGAAGTAACTGTACATTAGGATTATGCTAACATTGGCAAAAACTGATCTTAGATCTTTGAACTGAAAACAAAAATTTCAATAGCAGCATGACAATTGTACAGAATTTTGGGTATAAAAATTTACACAGCTGGAAGTTTATCTTACGTACAAGCTAGTTTCAGCACAGCAAGCTGCTTCGGGAAGTGAGAAAAGAAGCGGCAAGAAACACTGTACTTTTCCATAGACAAACAAGCAAATACATACATTCTGTACTTTGACAGGAAGTTCAAAACCTGTAAACAATGTAGTTTTACACAAGAAGAGACACAAACAATAAATCTTATTAGCAATAAATTACAGAGAACAGAAACATTACAGCTAAAATCAAGACTGCAGGTTTTTTTTTCATTACATGTACAAGCAGGAATTAGCAGAGTAGCCAAGCAATACTGGAAATTAGAAAGGTATTAATTTGAAACTTGTAAAACAATTATTGATGTGTACATTTTTTGCTATATGGAAAGTATTTCAATAGGTGTGTTCTATAATGTTTGGTGTTGCTCAGGATGTTGCTTTAAAAACCACCATAATAAAAACAAAATCTTGATGCACTCCTAGTGTCAAACAGCAAAACTTCAACCAATGTAAATTCTAAAATTATAGATTATTGAGACAGAACTGGTCCCTGCTGGGATCTGAGACCTGCTAATCTCAAAATAGAAAATAAATTATGCTTCTTGGAAAGTCTAAATTTATATGCACCCTGTACACTTTTCTTTATATTGTTCTGCCAGTGAATTACTCTGTAGAAGGTTGTAAAGCAATATAATGCAACTTTAAATTGCTCTCCTAATTCAAGCTGCAATTGTCAGAAGCCTTGTCCGACTCAATATCCTATTTACTTTTGAATATATGACACTGATCTTTCTCCCTATCAAGCTAGTAGTAACCTTCTGTAAATAGGACAGGACAATCTGCAACAGTAATGCAATTTTATTCACAGCATATAGTAGATTTTTGAAAAAACTCAATACCTTTGTGATAAGTGAAAGGAGGCCGTAGAAGGTAATGAGTATAGCTAGATTTAGATAGATTTTTAAAAACAATTTAGTGTTTCTCTATAACTTTTTTTTTCATTTTGGAGCATCAGTTGCCTCAGGTTTAGCATTAGACTCTGCCATTTAATGCGTAATAGGCCTGTTTGCAGACATGACTCCAGCAGTCACTATGTGGAAAGCCGCTTGAATCTTATCACAGAGAGCCACTCCCTATCATTAATGTTAGCACTTGTTTAAAAAGTCCAAACTCAGGGAAGAAGATGTGCTAGCAATTTAACACTCCAATGATACACTGGAATTCATTTCTTAGCTGCTGAAATTTTCATTAAGATATAAATATGTAATTACATTTTGCTAGGTGACATTAGCCCACTAAGTTGCATGGAAAAACCAATTCAGGATATCTGCTCAGTTTTACGTATCTAAAATGTAAATGTCAATTTCAGAAGCAATTTTATTTTACTATATGGGTAATTCGTTACTGTTTGAGTCATCTTTCAGTTTTTTAGGTATTTAAAAATGCTTAGATGGACTAGGATTGAATCAGTTTTAGATTTTGCTGACTGGTATGTTCACACTAACCAAACTTAATTAGCTAAAACGTGTGTACTTAATTTAAGGGCTAAATTTTGCTAAGAATCTTCACGGGTCTCCCTATGCCTGTGCTAGAAACATCCAGAGGTATGGGGTCCTGAAGGCATAAGATGCCTGAACCAAATTAACGCAATCCTTTCAATGCAGAAGAGCAGCAGCTCTACTCCAAGCTCCACCCCCAAGATTATGGTGTTCCTCGTCCTATCGCTAAAGCTAAGCCTTGCCTCCCAACGGAGTAAGCTACTCATTGCAGCACCCTAAATATTTCAATCTCCTACATCCCAGATGTTCTTCTTTAGGTCATTATCTCTAAACCTTTATGGAGGGATAGGATGTGGACCAACTGACTAATCGAGAGCTTTGCATATTGGCTCCGCTCTTTCTTTATCAAAACAAACCAGAGGAAGGCAAACGATTCTGCACACAAAGTCCTGGTACTTCCATCCATCGCCCATTAAAACCAACAAACATTTGTTCACAAGCGACCAAGGTATGTGAAATCTTCCACATGGGCCAGAGACTGACCTCCAACTCGGACGGAGCAGTCTACCTGTCTCCAGCTGAAAACTATGGCATCAGATTTAGACAATCTGACTTGGCTATAAACCATGGCTTTGCAGACACAACATGTCAACAGAACCACATAATCTACTCATAATCTCTTTTTCAAACAAGACATCCTCCTCTCAATGACTGTACCTTGAGATTTTTGCCATAAGCACCACACAGGATTGGTGAAAGGCAGCCCTTTAAAGACAAAGCTCTTGCCTAGGTTTTCCAAGGACTGGATAATCTTTCAGAAAATTACCAGGACATCGTACTCCCAAACTGCCTCCACAGACATAATCATGAACCTTTTCCAGACCGAAAAAACACATGTACAGGAGAAAACTAGAAAAAATCAGTCTACAACAATCGCCCAGAACTTCCTATCTAAACACCTTAGAGTAAACTTTAAAGTATGATCCCAATGGTTTGTTTTTGTATACAGATGTTTTGCATATGAAAATAAAATTAAAATACCTCAAATTAACTCAAATTCGTTTGTACATTTTTGAAAATCTTCTCCATCTTATAAATATACACTGTGCACTCAATATACCTCATGCATTTAAAAACAAGACATACACAAATCAAACTCTAACCCCAACTATTGAAATTTGTATAACATAACTATTGGAAGAATGACAGTTCACTGCAATTTAATTTACTTTTCAAAAAGTATTTCAAAAGCACAAAAAGAAAAACAGTGAATGTCTGACTGCAGCCACTGAACAACAATCTCCTAGGGACGGATCTGCCCTAAAATTGTTCATACACAATGCACACTCCTTTCGATTCAGCTAACTTCCTGAAAACCTCCACTGCAAAATAAATCAGACGTTCTTTGTCCTTTATATGCAAGAAAATTTGAGTTCACATGGATGCTTCTCGGAAACAAAATAAAGAAAATCCGGTATTAATGTTATTTAGTGTTGAAAACCCAATTTTTTTCCTAACCAATTAATAGGAGAAATGAGCCGAAGTATTTCACTCACACTAGGAAAACAGTTATTCATTCTGTCATTTGGGACAGAGGGTAAGTTGGTGTGACAAGGGAAATCCAGATTACGCCAACAGATATTTATCAGGCTTTATATTCTGTTTAAGCAATAAGCAGCAGTGCAGGCAACTGTTTGGTTAAAACACACCTGTGTTGCAATTGTGAGTGTTCAGTTTAGAGTAATGGTTTGGCTTTTCTTCTCAGTGCGCCAATCTGGTTCAAATCAGTATTAGGAGTAACAGCAGCATTGTTAACACAAAGGACATCACAAAGAAACACTGGCTTCATTAAGAAACTATTTAGCAATAACAGGCCAATTTATGAAGCTATTTGTGGGCACTACATGTATGCAAACTTCAGTTTTGTTTTATGCCGAAGGTCTTATTTTCTTGCTCTAGCTAAGTTAAAATTAAACAAAGTTGTTACTGAAGATAGGATAGCTCCTGTGGAAGTATACAAGTGTGTCGCAACATCCTTTATGTAATAAATTCATAATATTAACTAATTAATTTATGTTAAACACAACCAATAGTCTCTCTGCTGCAGCTGCATGTTTTACTTGTACTATTCAGCAACAGGTAAATCTAGTCTAGATGTGTTGTTGACAGATGCACTAAGGAAATCTTTGCCACATCTGTCCATGCATGGTTGCTCTAAAGGTCCATTTTTACTAAGCCAATAAAATGGATAACCCTTTAATGTTTCCTGTATCATCATAGAGTTAGAATATAATATGAACTGTAACTTCTAAAGGGATTCTAATTTTATTTTTAATAAGAAAGGGGCTGGGGGCTGAAACCACAATCTCGCCTAGGGCACCAAAAGGGCCAAAGCTGGGTAAGGCCACACTTGCAAAACAGTTACAAGATCTGAAGGAGATTACACTGCCTGTTCAATTCCCCCATCGGTGCTTTGAATATACTGTACTTCAGAATAAATGTATGTTTTTTTTGTCACCTGCCAACGCCTGTGAGCTCCACTAACGCATAACTTAAAAATCTGTAAACTGCCAACTGGGACTGAAAGAGATGCACATGTACAGAGAAGAGGCAACAAAGTCATCTGGCTTCAATCTGCAAAAAGTGACACTTTCAGAATTGTGAGTGTCACACCTCCTGCATTTGATAGATCAAAGACGAATGCAAAGGTGGATTCATTGCAAATTTATGACACCTTTCTTGACACTCCGCTTTGAAAGATGGTAGTGTGAGCCTGAATGCAGGAGAGGGGAGGAGAGGTTTTAAACCTTCAGTGGGACTCATGCAACTTTTGATGTAATATTCAACAAACCAGCAGCTTCTGGCTATCTGTGTGGATCAGTGTTTCATCGCGTCCTCTGGCGTACCCCTAAACTGTATTATATCAGAATATCCTCCGGTATCTTCAGTACAGCTGGGAGAGAAAAAAAACAAGAATAAAAAAACAGGGGTGGATTTTTTTTCTCCCAAAGTACCAGTGTGTTCACGGCCATGCCTGCCCAAACTGACTAATGTCAGAATGTTAACAGAAACTGAATTCCTCATGAAGTGATATAGACACTCTATAGGGAGGCAGTGACATCCACAGCAGCTCTCACACCACCGGAATGAATCTTTGATGACATAGCTGACACACAACTTACACCGAGACCCACACACAGAGCCTCAGACGTCTACCGTTCAGACTCCTCTTCCTCAGCAGAATGTCAAAACAGATCAGCTTGCATTGACTCACAGAAAGACTTCTAAAAATAAAATGTGTGGTTGGCAGGATGGGAAGGAGCTGTAAACAGGTCCTAGATTTCATAATACAGGAAAAAAAGAGTAGTGACCAGGAATTAATTTTGTGTCTGTGAAGTAATGTAGTGTTTTTTTTTATAATCCTAAATTGGAAACTACATTTCTATTAAAAAGAACCAATTTAAAATGGATCTTTAGGCACTTTGTAATAAAGAGACAATTTGCTACAAGATCAACAAGATGATTAATGAAGTACTGTTAACTGAAAACCTGACATACAGCAGAGGAAAAGCTAAAGGATGATGCATCTTTCAGGTCTTTGCTGGAAATTAGCTCTGTTACATAAAGGCCGAACTTTTGCATACTGTTAACGCTCACACAGCACAAATGCTCTCATAGCTGTAAAGAAAACTTTCAATGGCCTTCTGGAAGTCTGTGGGACTATTGATCAAGAAACATAAAACGACAACAGGAAAAGTTTACTGCTTCAGACACAAAATTAAGAAAATAGATTATAACGAAATTAAGAAAAAGGAGTGATTTTAAACTTTTGAACGCAATTGTAGATAGCAAACACGGCAACCACGTCTTCCCCCTTTAGTTTTATCCTTTTGTGGCCTGCAACACCTTAATAAATTAATTCAAAGAATATCTGCTAATTCTTGGGATGTTCCTGAGTGAATAATTATTGCCATCATTACCATTAAGACTTCATGCAACCAATAGGACTTATTCTTTAGTTCTAAGAGATAAGGTGGCCACTGAAGATGTTGATTTGTGCGTTGTCAACTATTTCTGTGTTGATTTGGCTGAAAGTTTACATCACTATTATGCTGAGAGTTTTTATGGGACCCCAGTTCTCAGGTCACTGCCACAGGCCACCAGATTTCACGATTCCATCCACTCTAAAATGTCTGGAGACAGCCTCAGACATATGGACTTCTGTGTCACTTCATATTTTTACCCCAAGGAAACAAACTTTTGGGTTACTAAAAAAACCTTCCTAGACAATCTGATCAACTTAAGAGAGTAGAATATAAACTAAAAACAATGCTTTAGTTCAATTTATTTTATAGGAATTGTTAGGGATGCCATAGGTGTGGCATGAAACTATCTGACACAGAACATTGTGGAGATCCTGGTTTAAACATTTTACCTTAAATGGCTTCAGAACAGGAGCAGAAAATAAAAGGAGAGCATAATTAGAACCACCATGTCACTTGTATATCGCCAAAACTACAGAAACTGTGCATATACTACATAAATGTATTGATAGAACAATCAATCAGCATTTGAAAATCCCTTCACTGAGCCCCACGTTGCACAAGTAAAGGTAGAGTCAATTAAATAAACTGGTTCTGCTTCTACGCTGCAGTATAGCCTTTTTGTATCAGTAACAGAGCATAAACACATCGGGCGCTGGCTGCTCATATAATCTGGCATCGGCTTCGATGCCAGATTATATGAGCAGGAGCAGGAGAGCAGGAGGAGAAGAGTGTGAGGAGCACTCCTGAGGCTAAATTCACTCTGCTGCTTTAACTATGGACTAGTGTCCATGCTGATTCTGTTGGGCCTTCTGAATAGCTCAGTGCACCATAAGCCTGCAATTTTGCACGCAAATGATTAATGAGCTTTTATCATAGCAACATCTCTGAGGAGTGACACAAAAGAAGGACCGAAGTGCAGACCTGGAGAAGCTAACATTGGTTTAGATTTAAATTTATGCATGAGTTTAGGTTAGTATTAATTTGCACACATCTCCTATTTATCTTATTTCGTTTAAGAGAGTGGTTCCGAATTTATGCAACTATTATTTCCAAAGTAGTAACAAAGTACCAACAGTTGGAATTAGGCACCTTATAAATTGTCTAGTTTTTGAAAAACTACATGAAAATAAACAATAAAAAATTTTGTTTAAATTTTCTAAAACTTTTTAAACCCATGTCATGGAGAATTAGACAAGTCTAAAGGAAAATTATGGTAAAACCCATTACTTGAAAGGTGTACCTAATAAAGTGCTTGGTGAGGGATTCATAGCCAATCATCTTGGTACAGACATCTTTCACAGATACATACAGTCAGACAAAGAATACCTCAGTCTCAGGCGATAAACACTCGCTTTTTTGTCCTTTTTTAAAGTGCCACAACAAAAAATGAGCTCATGGATTAAGCTGCAATACCAAAAGCAGTCTACACCAAAGAAATGTAAGAATGATCTGCACTGATGAAACACAGGAGGTTGACGACATTCCAGTCTGTTTTTAATCAGCAGAGCACAGAGTGGATTTGGTTTTCCGATGATAAGGCAGCAACGTGTGGAATGGAGAGGGAGATATGAAAATATGGGAAAGCTGATACACATTAAATAGCACCTCTATGGCAATCCACATTTATACTATATACCTCATATTGGGCATTATTTACATGACTGGTCTGTGGCCTGGTATATGTGCTTTTCAGCAGTAGACAGAGTTTAATAAATGCCAATAGATAGGGGACTCGACACCAACAGACCATAAGGGCACATTCACTTTGCTGGTCTGGTCCAGGGATCGGTAAAAGTGAAAAAATTCACACTTTCTGTTGGCCTGGTTTGCTTTCACATTTTTTTGTCCGGAAAAGGGATGAAAATAAGCACCCGCCACTGGCCAAATGCAGCTAATTTTTTGAGGTGGTGGGTAGATTTAAACAACGCACAAGCCATAATGGCAGTTTTGCAATTTGAACAGAAAGAAAGCTGCATTCAATTTGCACAGCTGACCTGTGCTCACACCATCAGTCAAAAAGGAAGACCCTTCAGCGATTACGAATAGCTTTGCAAGTAAGTAATGCATTTACCATTAAGAATTTCTCATAACCAAGGCAAATGTTAAACACAAAGAAAAATTATGGATGGTAAAATGTTTGAGTAGCTGGTTAAAAATTTTCTCCACCAGCCACAGTGGCTGATGGAGAAAATTTGTAATTTTCACCCCTGGTGCAGACCAGACAAAGTCATGCAGTTGCAACGGATTGTTTCGGGGGCAGTACTGCAATGATTGAAAATAGAAAAAGCGCAAAGAAGAAAGGTCGTTTCATTTGGGTTTCTGTTACTACTTTGGTGTTCAATTGTAGTTGGGCACCTGCACCTCTTCACTACTCCACATTGCCCCATGAGACATTTTCAAACTCTTTCATCTTCAGATTCTTGATTTAACTTTGTTTATCCTCTACTTCTTCTTTAACTCAAATATGCTGCTCTTACGTTTCATATTCTCTTCCTGCTTTTGGTACGCTGGCCCGGCATGCACTTAAACTGCAAGCGAACTGCTCCAGGGTACGGATATACCATGGCGAGACCAGCAGTTGTAACCGTGCCAGGGTAAGGTTCTCTGGTCTGTTTCAGGGTCCGGGATGGGTCCACACCGGCATGATCTGCTTCAAAATCTGCACTCTGGCACGGCACAAAGCATTCCAAAGGTTTGGCATTGAAGCACTGTAAATAAACTCTACTAGATTCATAACAAATGCACCTAGTGTTCAAACTGTGTTTAAGAATTTATAGCCAATTTATTTTGAAAAGTTATCCCTTATCCTCGGCTTTTCTTTATACATTATTTTAAATAAAACTGAGACAAGGACTCATTTTTATGTTGTTCTACTTTTGTAACAAGAGTAGATTTTTCCAATTTCTGACTTAAAACCTTTGCATTATATATATGATCTGAAGAGAAGATCATTTTTAACTTTTTTTATCTTAAAGTTTGTTTCCAAATACATAAATCCATTTTTGCTGTAAACAGGTCTTCATCAATTTTAGTGTAATTTTCTAACCGTGTTTCTGTAAAAATAACAGTAAAAGAGACCCCAACAAAACTAGCATTTGGTATTTTCATTTGTTTCTTTTTACTGTTGTACCGCTTTTAAACTGAACCAACTCCATCGTACTAATTAGATACTTATGAAGCTGTGATTTAGATGTACCACTTAGAGGTGTCTGTCTGATGAATGTCTATTCATTGACTTTGTTACCTGTTAAATTATTTACAGCACGATTAAAAATGACTCTTTTATTTGAAGTTTCAGCTTTAAAACGCTTTAAAACCTTCACATTTACTATTTATACCACAAGTGATGAAAAAACATCACTGACACAAGAGGATATTAAAAAGGCAGTATAATGGTGTCCCAAGCGTTGTTGTACTAGAAACACATACAAAGGTCATCATTTGCTGCTTAAATGAACAAAATGATTGAAGCGTAAAAATCTCTATGCTTGTAAGCCAACCTCTGCGAGGAAGAAATGTTTCCCATCTAATTACATAAATTTAATCACAATTCTTGACTCTGTATTACTTCTGATTAAGAGCCAATTTTCAGCAGGAACATCTGAGACAAAAAAATAATCCTGGATGAACAGAGTTTCTCTCTAAGATGTTTGATAAAACTCTGCCTCTTATCTTTCCCAGGAATGACTTTACAATGATTTGAGTATTAGGGAGAACTTTAGCTTTCATCATGTTGCCGCTGCCACAGTGGGCATCTCTCCACAGAAATCTATGTTCAGTTATAGGATTGTGTCCTATTTAGTGTCCCATACAAGAAGAGTCTGTCCCACTTCTTAATTTGTGTTGACTCACTGATGTGCAGATCTGAGGGGGTAATTAAACATGGAGGACCCAGGGGGGAGCACTATGCCTGTTTATGTGTAACTGAAACATTTTATCAATGTGCAATATCATCCTCTGACAATAGCAAACAAACCAGTTTGAGCTCTTGTTTCTGTCCCAGAAAGTTTATGCTTGACAACTGAAATGACCTAATCTGATTTCTGAATTTAGATAAGATGTTGGTCAGATGAGCCAATAATGCAAACACAAATAGTACTTTAAAGTAGGACATTATCTGCCCAATGGATTTCATTCTTCACTCAGTTTTCACACCTCAAAGTCAGAGTGCAGCAGAATGAATACAACACAACAATCACTGTAAATCAGGTATCAAGCACGACACAACAAAAATCGGAAAAGTTCTCAACTCAAAAGCTGTTTTTTTTAACAAACAGTTCCAAAAAGTATTTTAGTGTTTAGGATAGAATGTAGTTTTAGATGTATCACGACGCGTACAAGGACGACGGAACACAAAAGCCAGAGCAAAGAACAGCACAAGGCAGCGACCAGGCAGTTTAAGACGAGCACATAACAGTTGCTGCATTTTCACTGACCATCAAATTGCGTAAATTGTAATTATGGAAAAAAAAATCACTTAATGGAAACACGGCAATTTCGAAAAAATTCCCGTTTTTTAATAAAAAGTTTTTGCGCTAGGATGAGGTCGTTTTTTTGACTGTATCGAAATTGGTGTATTTCGCAAAACTGCAATGGAAACACTTTTTTCGCATCACACAAGTCACGTGATCAAGAACCGGATGGTCCTACTGGTGAAAAAGACGACAGGAAGCAATAAGAGGATGATTGCGCGGTATGTTTGGATTCACCAGGACACAGAGTATTTTTTAAATTTGGTTTGCTACAGGGGCATTACCTGCATTTTAGATTCCAAAAAGCAAAGAAATGCAAACATTTACCAAGATCTTGACGCGGTCATCCGTCGCCGCCATGTTTTTTAATGAGTTATTGCGTGAACAAACTTATTCACGTGTGATTTTTTTTTTTCTTTTTTTAAATTGTGTTTTTTTTTTTTTTTTTTTTGTCTCTACCGGATGGCTGAGCAACAAATTCAGCCAACACCCTTTGAACTAAAGAGAAATCGACTTTGACAAGAGCCACACATTCATATACAGATTTTTTTGAAACACAATAAACTGTTAAAACCATATCACTAAGGCTCTACAAAATATTACCATACAATATGTTCCTGATGCTTTTTTCTTTACCATATCCCAGTGTTCCTACCGCTCTCCATGAGCTACAGCATCTAAATATCTAAAAATCACAGTAACAGTAGTCTATCTAAAAGGATAATTTGAAACACACTGTAGTATCCTATCAAATATTGCTCAAAAGCAGTCGTTTTACATCCAATTACGATATTACACACACAGATATGGTGATGACAACTGCAATTTGATTTTTAAACAGCTCTACATTTCACATGTTTTCACCCTAAAGCAACAAAAAAAAAAAACTGCTGGTTGTGACTGCCACCATCAACCTATCAAGGAACAATTCGTACCCACTTTAGCAAGTAAACTAACATTCAACCTTCTATTCATAGGTAACTGTAAGGAAACATGGCTCAAATAAATATAATAAATACCGGAGGGGATTTGCTTTAAGTTATTTCGGTGTGATCTGGGGCAATATGTCATATTTCAAAAAGCCCTTTTAACAGTCTTTACAAGAATTACATTTAAATCATAAAACAATATACTGTATAATATAATTCTATTCGAGGGAAGATTTGAATCTCTATAAATCTCGAAATACTTAACTTGTAGTAAAAAACACATTGCTGCCTAATAGTTGAAGTACCTTTGAGGAATTGTTGTTTGTTTTGGGTACAAAAAAAAGCAGGATGCAACAAAATGGGAACGTTTTTGGTTTGGAACGGGGATAACACTTTATGAAAGGAAAAATTAACTTGGAGCCTGGTGTGAATTTGAAATGCGTGTAAAGGGTACTTTTCAATCTTTGGGTTTTTAATCAGTCAAACGTTCATTCATTTATTTATCTAGATTTAATTTGCCTTTTTTTTTAATTCATTATTTTTTAAAAGGGAAATGTATAACAAAAATTAAAAAAAAGGGGGGTTTTATTTCTTCTTTTTTTACGGTCAAGGCTTAGTTTCTACCCCCTTTTTCACTAACACCCCCTTTTTTCCTTCTGACTGCCAAATATTAAATTCTATTTAATCAAATGAGCCTTAGATCACAGCCATTCAATCCACCTGCGGTTTCATCAAACTTGTGGGCAAGATGATGCTACAATCAAGACAACTTGAAAATATATGACAAAACCGATCCCATATCTACTGATTTAAAAGTAGACACAATTTAATTCTCAAAATCACTATATTTTAAGGGATCTGTGGCAGCCACACTTTCAGTGGTCATAATGTTATGCCTGATTAGTGTAGTTTGCAAGTTGGTAAGACTCTTCCCTATCATTCCTGATGTCATGTAAGCCTACTTTATACTGTCTTGCTCTCAGGTGGAAAGTAGAACTCATATAACCCATTAAGGTGCTTTCCACTTCAATCAGCACGGGGAGGAAGCTTCTCCACGCTGGTAACATTTGAATTTAGAGAATAATTTTTGCACAAATTGGACTTTTTTCAGAGTTCACTTCTTTACATAATCATTGGCTGGATTTTTCCGTGAGGAGGAAAGGGTAATTGGTTGTATTTCCACATCCTTTAAAACATGTCTGCTGGGGATCATTAACTCATATTAATATAAAACACTGTTAGGGTTATCTGAGCTCTATTTGGGAAGTTTCTGCTGCAGTCTCTTTAAAAATATGAGGGTGCACAGATGCTGCAGCCAACAACAAATGCCAGCGATTCATTTTTGATAAGTAAAACGTAAAATAAATAGACAATGCGCATCTTCATTCAGTTCTACAATAAAAAAAAACAACTAAATTCACATTTAAGAAGCGGGAACAGATTCAAAGTGTCATGTTGAGGTGTTTTCCACTGCCTCTAAGGTTAATCTAAGCCGCTTCACCTTCAGCTGTATAATGGAGCTGCTTCTGACCCGCTTAGACCCTCAGCAGAACATCACTGACCTTTGATGTGCTCGTTCACGACGCTCTCCAGCCGCTCCAAGCGCTCCATAATCCTCAGCGTTTCACCTTTCCCGTCCTCCTCCAACTTTCTGTCCGTCTCCCCGCCACCGCCGCTCTCTACAACTTTCCCTCCGCTGTTGGCCACATAGTTGGTGATCCAGCCGACGTACAGCAGACACACGATGTTGGTCATGCCGCTCAGGATAACGCACGTCGACACCAAAGTTTTAGTTCTCCTTGTGCACAACATCGCGACATCCCTCCACGGGCTCCCTGCGCGCAGGCAGGTGGATTCAGGAGAAGACGCGCTCGGGATAAATGTGTCCGAACGCAGCTCAGCTCGTCTCTGCGCTCTCCGCTCTCTGCTGTATTACAGAGTCGCTCTCCGCGGCCGTAATGAAAGTCATCTGACTATATGACTCAGAGACATCCCACTCTGAGCTGCGGGAGAGCCACGCTGCGCTCATCCGCTGCAAAGATGTCAAAAACAAGCCCTCGAAAAAAAACCCCCCCCTTTTTGTTCCCTCCCGAGGGCCCCAAATCCAGCAAAGGGAGGGGGGAAATCTGCGGGCCCCTCTGCCGGCCCGACTCACAGCTGGAGAGCACAGATGAGGGCGCAGAGGTGGAGGGTGTTAGGCAGCAGAACTACAATCAACCCGGGCAGACATGGAGTCTGGGAGAAAGGGTTAAAAAACAGGGGGCCTTTTGAAAGCCGGGGGCGCAAAAAAGTACGGGAAACCCTTTCCCAAAAAAGAAATAATTTTAAAAAAAAGGGTTTTTGAAATTTTCAAGGAAATGTTTTTTAAAAAGGTGAAACTATTGTATCATACAGATTCATTAAACACTGTTAATTTTGACAATTATGGCTGACAGTCATTAGGAACCAAAACTTCAGTTTCTCAGAAAATGTAAATATTAGATAAGAGCTAGAAAAAAAAAACTTTTAAAGGGCAAAAATTTTTATAACGGGTTAATTTTTTGGGCCCAAACACTCCCATGCCCCCCAAATCGCCCAGTGCAAAGGGGAAGCTGGAAATTTCCCAATGAATATTAATGGAAAGTTGAGTGGAAGGAAAAAGTGTGTTAGAAAAAGGTGTGCATGCAACAGGGAGAATTGCAGCCTTGAGTGTATTGTGAAATAAAGCTGATTCAAGAGCTGGCACGTGCAGGGGGGAACGTGCCCCCCACTCTCGCACGTTTATTGACGCTCGCCGTTCATTAAACCTGCAAGTGAGAGAAATTATAACATATGCGTACTTGTCAGACAACACAACACACACCGCAGGGGGGAGAAAGAGGATGGCCCTGGGTTCTCTGAGCGGGAGGAGACAGGTGAGGAGAAGCTATTTTTATCTTATTTAGGCTATTTATTCAGGCTTGATCACTCAAACAACAGTTTGTTGTTATTGTGTCATGAGCTTGCTGCTAGTTAAGGACTTTGTAGGTATCTAAAAAGCCTCTTCCCTTTTGCGTTAACAATAGCTGTATTACTACAATATTGGTGGAAAACTCTTGAGGGGGGGTGGCGTGATAGATGCTTGGTGCTGAAATTTAAATTTTATTTTTAAACCATTTATTCGGCCAATGAAATGCGTTATTCTTTTTAATTTTTTGTGCTTAAAAGAAGTAAAACCCTTTCCTAACAAATCTTTTTCGTTTTATATCATTTTCCTGTCAACTTTTCTCCCTCAACAAATATTTATTTTTTTTGTTTCTTTATAAAGATGTTTTTAAAAAAACTTTTTTTCTTTTGTTAATTCTTTTAAGACATTTATAACGAGTCATTTCTAGGAACTTAATTAGTGGGTCAATTTTAAACTTCTTGTTTTATCAGTAGATTGAATAAATAACATATGTCTGTGTCTAGGAATACATTTATATATTAAAGCTGCACTACCTGATTTTGAAACAGTGAAAAAAAAAAATGAAAAAGGTATTTAAATGATGTGACCCTCCGTCACTGTCTCACATGGAGGCTGATGAAGCACACACTGCCCCGGGCAACCACAACCATAAAGAATGAGAACAACAAGCAGCGGTCTGGGGTCGGCTTTTAATTATTTGGACTGAAAAAAAAAAGTACCTGTAAATAAGCTGTGAATTCTGAAAAAAAATATTAGCTCCCTCACATTATTCCCGATAGATTATAGTTGTTGATAAATAATATATTTATGTATTGACCAATCAAAGCTCTCCTGAAGATTGTGATTAGTGAACAAAAATCCTTATAATAGCCTGCGAGCTCCTTTTCCCCATTTTCTCTCAAAAACTTCTGTTTTGCGGTGCTTGGACTGAAAATTTTTTGAAAAAAAAAAAGGTAGTGAAATTTTTAAAAAATTTTGTAGATTTCTTCGGGCGTCTTTTTTTGCTCAAAGTGGCTTGTAAAAAAGAGTCTGAACAAAAAGAAGGGGCTGTTGAGCCCCAAGTGTGTATTGTTTTAACCAACTGGGTTAGACAGAGTAAGGTAACAGGTAATAACACAAATACCAAGGTTTTATATCGTCAACATATAGCTGTTTGGTAGTGCACTTATGTTGAATTTTACAAGCAACCAGTTAAACAGTGATTAATGATGTTAAGATTTGCTGTAGTTAAATGCAGATTAAGTGATAGCAAATTTCTTGCCTCTAGAAGGAAACACAGGGAGGAAGAGACAATGAGGACAAAAAGAGAATAGACTGACACGAAAAAAAGAAGAGGCAAAGAAGAAAATGTATACAAGTAATCACAAAACACACACAAACAGAAGAGGTTTAACCTAAAGTTTGGTGGTCAGTTCGCATTGTTAGTAGGCTTTATGTTTTCTCATGGTGACATGTAACACTAAGGTGATATGTTTCAACATCTCATTTTCGTTTTATTGTCTGCAGTTCCATGTTAAAGTTTAATGCAGCTGTGCTGTTCTGAATTGACCATCTTCACCTCCACTGTAAGTACAGAACAACCAGACTGCTTTATTTATTATTTGGGCCTTCATTACAGTCTAGATTTAATTCAACTTTACATCTCAATCATTACTGTTTCGTAGTATATCATAGTACATTAAACTGTAAAAGTTGAGTGAGATTTTTGCTAATGATACGCCCTACAATCCAGTTGTATGTGCCTTTTTTACTTTGAGCACCTGCCCCTTTAGTGTTCTCTGCACGGCCCTGTTCAAGAGTTTGGGAAAGATTCACTTAGCACAGACTGCAGCTTAAATTAGTGCTTCTAGCGCCACCTAACACACCCATACAAAACACTGGGTTGTAACCCATATTATTGTGGAACCAGCTCCCAGTTTTAGTCCGTGAGGCGGACACCCTGTCTACTTTTGAGGCTAGGCTTAAAACTTTCCTTTTTGATAAAGCTTATAGTTAGAGTGGCTTAGGTTATCCTGAGCTATCTTCCTTATTTTAGCTCCGTCTTCTTCTCCCCTTGTTGGATGGAGTAAGGGGGAGTCAGGTTTAGCCTAAACCGGCTCAGTTACGGTTGAGGTGCAAACACACCCTCCATTTCTGCTACCTGTATGACCCCCTCTCTTTCCATGTTATGGTCAATCTGACAGAGAGAGGTATCCCAATCGTTGTGGTTTTCAGTATAACAATGGCCATCAGTGGGCTCTAGATGGACAAACTGTCTACTTTTAAGGCTAGGCTTAAAACTTTCCTTTTTGATAAAGCTTATAGTTAGAGTGGCTTAGGTTATCCTGAGCTATCTCTGTAGTTATGCTGCTATAGGCTTAGGCTGCTGGAGGATATAATGACCACTTTCACCCTCTTCGCTACTTTCTCACGCTACTCTTAAATTTTGTATTATTTGCTGTTATCTCAGCTTTTAACTTTGTTCTCTCTCTTTTCTCTTCCTAGAAGCTACACCTGGCCTGACTCTGTGTCTACCTGTAACACCTTTCTGGAGAGGGGAATCCTCCAAGCTTCTGCTGGCAAAAACTTAATGCTCACCCTCTACCGATAAATCCACATGGCCCTGTCTTCAGTGTTTAACCCTTTCTCTCTCCTAGACATAGCTACTGACTGAGCTTTTACTGTGACTAACTCTCTGTGCTCTCTTCAGACTCTAAACTTGAAAACTGGCTCAGAGTTAATCTGTTCCTTCTTTCTAGGTGAAACGACTAAAGGAGCTACATCCATTAACATTTACCTTTTTCCTTCCCATAGAAAGTACTCCTGGATCAGTGCTTCTTTGTTCTCTTTGTGTCTCTGCTCTGTTCTCTCTAACCCCCAGTCGGTCGTGGCAGATGGCCGCTCACACTGAGCCTGGTTCTGCTGGAGGTTTCTTCCTGTTAAAAGGGAGTTTTTCCTCTCCACTGTCACTACATGCATGCTCAGTATGAGGGATTGCTGCAAAGTCAATTCCAGTGACTGTCCACTGTCTCTACATGTTCATCCGGGAGGAGTGAATGCTGCAAGTCACTGACTGGATGCAATCTGCTGGGTTTCCTTTCCTTAGATAGAAAAACTTTTTATCCAATTTGAATAAATAACAGAATCTGGCTGCACTGTTCAGTGATTAAGATTAATTGGAATGTATGTACCTGACTTTTGTGAAGTGCCTTGAGACGACATGTGTTGTGAATTGGCGCTATATAAATAAACTGAATTGAAACTGAAATTGAAATTTGTGTTAAAGTTCTCCTGAGCCAAAGGCAATGTCAGAAGTGTCTTTGAACATTTTCAGATAGCACTAAAATTATAAAAAATGTCTCCTGCAGTGGCTCCTATTGTGTTTTTCCCAAGAGATCTGTAATTCTGAAGAAAACTGAAACAAGTTAAATATTTTTTGAATGAAAAATTAATATTTACCATTTACTCCCTTTTTATCTTTTGTAGCCTGACTCTACACAAATACTAAGATTGATCTTTACTAAGCATTTACTACCCCCTATTAAGGATTAAAAGCAGTTTACCATTAAACCTTTTCGTTACGAGTTATTTTTCCAATTGAATCACAATAAAATCTGTGAGAATAAAATTATTTTTACCATGTTTTATGCCTTAGTAGAAACTTCTGATTCAGCAGTGATGTACAGTAAATTTCTATCCTGGCAGGATATTGTAAAAAAAATATTGCTTCGATTTACTTGGGAGAGGGTAGTTTTTTAAGTTTTTCAAGGTAAAGGGCCATTTAAATATGGAAAAGAATTTGTTTTATATAAGGTAATTCTGTCTAATCAAACAGTAGATATGCTTTTTTGGCTTCACTGCAAGAACGCTTGCCACAGACACACACACACACTCACACACACACACACACAAACACACACACAGACACACACACACAAAGACTGTAGTTTTGTGATCACTGACCACCTAAGGAGCTTACCTGAGAGCTAAAACAACTTCAGAGCCACCACCAGCAGACTGATCTTGCAGTTAGGCCCTCCAGGCTGTTGCTTTCATCTTTGTCTTTCATCCACAGCTCCGCCAATCACACAGACATCCTCGCAGATTCACACATGTGGGGCAGAATCCAAGAACTCGCCATTCACCCAAGAGTGCCCTCGCATATTCCGCCTCCTCGCCCAAGGTGTAAATAATGCATTAGGTGTGAAATATTAAAGCTCACTGTGCTGTACTGCTTTCCATCTGATCTGGCCAGCTGACTGTCAGTTTGTCTTCTCCTTTTCTGTTTTGCTGCTCTTTTAGTTTGACCAGATGTAAAAAGGCAAAAAAGATTGCAGATTTTTTTTTTTTGTGGTTGAGGTAAAAGCAGAATAACTTTTACAATGCAACCAAAGTAGCCACTATGATTGTAATTTATATGCACACTGTTGCAAAAAAAAGCAAGGATAAACAGCAATCAGCGAGTCAAAAGATTGTCAAGATCCTCATCATGGCACGTCACTTTTAGTTCTAATCTTCACCACTAAATTCCCCACACGTTTTCCACAGGTTCAGGTTGATAATATAAAAAAATCCCTTGAGGGAAAAAATGAGCCTACAGTAAATTGCAACTGCTGCTGAAAAAATTAAATAAAATATTCCTTGATGCCTTTTTACTTCAGCTACCAAGCGAAGCTTTACAGAAATAAGTGCACTCTGAAAGCATTGAACTTTTTCTCATTTTATCATGTTATGAATGTAAACTTCAATCCATTTTTCAGGGATTTTATGTGACCCACACTCATACCTCCCCACACCACACACTCTATTGTTTTTGCAAAACACATACACTTTGGATGGAGGACCTTTGTGAGCATTATTTTCAGTACTTGCCATAGATTCTCAGTTTAAGTTTGGACGTTCACCAGGCCATTTTAACCCATGCATTAATCTTTGTCATTCTACTGAAGCTCTGGCTGTATGTTTAGAGTCTTTCTCCATTTGAAACAGCACCTGTGCCCTTGTCTCAAGTCTTTTGCCGAATTTAACAGGGCACAGGCTCTTCTAGGTTTTCTAACCAGCTGTCCTGCACCTGATGATTAAAGCCGTCCCACAGCATGATACTTCCTGCACCACATTTCACTGTAGAGATGGTGTGTTCAGGATGATGTGCAATGTTAGTTTTCTGCCACACAGTGTTTTGCATTTAGGCTACAAAGTTTAGTTTGGGTCTCAGTTAACCAGAGCAACTCAATCCACATATTTTGTGTCCCCAGCCTTTTGGCTGCTTCTCTTATCAATGCACTTCTTGCATGGCCTGGCAGTTCAAATGCTCTGCCATGTGTTGGTAGAGTTGCTGGTGTATTCCTTTGTCTTTATGGTTCTGTTTGTTCACATGTTATCTTATAAACCTCTGAGACCTTCACAGAACAGATGCATTATACTGTGATTACAGAGAGGAGGACTATATTTAATAATTAGGCAACTTCTGAGAGCCTTTGGTTTTGCTGTATTTTATGTAGCAGTATCAGAATACAAGGGGCCTAATATACGTCCACACCAGGTTTTTTATTTACAGAAACTTTGAAAACCATGTGCTATTTTTATTCTACTTCACAGGTATCCACTACTTTGTGTTCAATCCTGATAAAGTGCAAGTATGTTTTTGAGTTTAATATGACAAAGTGTATAAGGAAGTTTATGAGGTGAAAATAGTTTTGCAATTTTGTACACTAGGAGATAACCATCACTTCTACTTATATGGCTGAAGGATCAAGCCTTGAACAGTTTTACTAATTTCTGTTTCCTACGGTGGAAGAGGACTTCTGATTCAAGGATTCTAAGGAGAAACAGCACATTGTAAATATACACTGAATGAGGTAGTCTTTTAGCACGAGAAATCTTTTTTATTAGGTTAAGATATTAAATAAAAATAAAGAAATTCACACTGTGGATTACTATTGAAACCACTGGAGATAAATCTTCCCCGAAGACCTTTTTATAGACCACCATTCTTATGTACAGAGAATTTATTTAATTTTACTCCCAGAACTTTTTCTCCAGTCTTTGATTTTGCCTGAGCTATTGGACATTTGGACATTTATTAAAAAGGGAGAGAATGAACAAGAATATCCCAAACTGATGGAGCTTTGATCAAACAACTCGCAGCCATCTAGAGTGAAGCCAGTACTGCATGATCTTTTTTGAAAAAAGTCTGAAAACTGCACTCTGAAATCAGACTAAATCCATGACAAGGAAGCTTGAGCAGAAGGATTTCTGGGAATTTAAAGATGGTTTTGGGCTCTGTGGTGAACACCAGAGTAGACCCAGGAGTATATTATATATTAACCTCTAGTTTCTTGACAAAAACTGTGTTTGCACAGAATTACAAATATGCATATGCAGTCTTTTCAATATCTTTTCAAAATACAACTTTGCAGGCTGTGTATTTTTAATTTTCTGGCATGGGGAGGATATGTTAGGCAAGCTAATTCTGTGATGGACACAACTTCATCAGGGCTTTGTAAAAGTATTCGTTCCCCACTCGTTCCCCACATTTTGTCACATTACAACCACAAACCAAGTGTCATTTTCTTTCCACTTTACATTTATGCACTATTTTGTCTGTCATTTAAAATCCCCAAATAATACAATATGGTTTGCTATGCTTTTATGTTCTCTGGCAAATGACTCATTTCAAAGAGTTAAAAAACAAACCTTTAGTCTAAAATTGGCAGAATACTTGAAATAACTGGTTAAACGTCAACATTTCATTGGATCTAAAGGCCTGGCTATCCATAATGCAGAACCTTCATCTTGCAGTTGAGCTGTAAGTAAAGCTGTTGAGCACATGCGGCAGAGCATAATGTGCCATGTTTTTGTGGAATGTAACTGAGCCGAAGCTTATAGAAAAGAAGCACTACACTAAAAGCTGCACTTATCTACATTTCTTGATTAAATGAGCTGTTGCTTTGCAACACCACAGGTCTTTGATGTGACTTATTTTAGCAATGATGGAGTCCTTTTCTGTAAGGATTTATATAGCTGCTGGAGCATGAAGACAAAATCAGAAGCATCTGCATCCATAAGGCTTCTGCAGGGAGTTATTAATGCCTCCAACTTTGTGGTCATATTTATGTACATTTCAACACAATGACACAAACACACTTTCTACAGAGGAATCTGAGCCTTTACTGCATGAAGTAACATAAAAAACGCTCTGATGTTGAGAGCTTTTAGTTACCGGGTCATGGGTTTTTTTCAGTCATTCTAAAATCAGAGAGCAGGTCTAGGTATTATTTTAAAGTTCAATCACTATGACTGTTTTATTTAACAGGGCAGAAAAGTTTAATATTAAGTAAATTATCTTTAAATGTACTCTTTAAAAATGCACTATGATGCTTTTTAAAAGCTGAAACAAAGAAATTTACAAGAAAAAAAAATACTTCCTGAGAGTATTCTTAAAAATGATTTATTTACGCATTTGTTTCTTTAAATTTTCATGACAGTGGCTTACAGCTAATAAAAGGTCAACATTCATTAGATAAAACACAATGGACCAGGACAAGCAGATGACATGATAATGACAGATGGCACCAGTAAGCAGTAAACCAGTAAGCATATACATTGAGGCAGGGGTAGGGAAATGACAGGCAAACCAGAAGAGCTAATCAGAGGAATGAGTTGCAGCTGAGGCAGAGAGAAGGCAGAGCAATCAGAGGATCTGTGGAGCAGCTGAGGCAGAAGAATAGAGCAGAGAAGGGGGGAAAAGACAAATGCAACCAAAGGGAAAATACATTAGAATAGACATTGAACAAACTAAGATATAAAGCACAAGGAATAAGAAAACAGTAGCACAGAAGTGAACTGAATAAAGCAAAATGTAAGAAAATGATCAAAATGAAAACACAGATGAAAATCAAAACATAAACACAACTGGGTTGTGACAGAACCTCAAGAAACCTGGACTCTGTACCTCCACTCTTTCTCCAGACTCTGACTTTAATCTCCAAATGAAATGCAAAATGAACTTTCATCTGAAAAGAAGACTTTGGACCACTAATCAACAGTGCAGTCTTTTGTCTCCTTAGCCCAGGTGAGATGCTACAGTTACAGCCCATGTCCTGGACATCTGTGCTTGTAGTGGCTCTCGAAGCACTAACTCCAGCTGGAGTCCGCTTTTTTTAATCTCCCCCAAACTATTAAAATGGAATTGCATGGGAATCCTCTGAAGAATGTGGTTATCCCTGTTGTTGTGCACTTCTAACAGTTTTACCTTTCATTCAACTTTTTCCTGATATGCTTGGATACAACAGTCTGTAAACAGCCAGCTTCTTCAGCAGTGAATTGTGGCTTACCCTCCTTTTGGAGGGTGTCAGTGATGGTCTGATGTAAAACAATAAAATTAGCAGTTTTCCCCAAGATTTTTTAGGCCATGAAATAGCCCTAGCATCACATATCTGTACTAACATCTCTTTTTTTGTCCTTTTTATTGTTCTAATTTTCTAAAAGAATGAATTTTGTGTTTTCATGAACTGTTAGCCATAATCATCAAAATTATGTGACATCACACTGTAATTAAGCTGTTAATGACTTGCAAATTAAAAATAAATTGCTAATAAAATCATAAAACTAAGTGCCAATAATATTGCACCTGTCTGTTCTTCAACGTGAAACACTGATGGATAACTTCGCAGGATCGCAGGGACCAAAAAACCTTGCTTTAATGTTTTACTCAATTTAAATAAAGCAGATTTTAAATGCAGATTTTTTAATTTGACAACTTGGTGTAAAATATTCAAACCAGTCAGTTTAAATCAATGTGTTATTCGCTAGAACTGAATTAAAGTTATCAACCAAATAAATTCCTTTAGGAAACAATATATATTTCAAGACCCACACAATTGATATGTTGCCTTGAAAACGTAACTTTTACATTTTTTACAAGACTGTGGAAATGATGGTGGAAATTCGGAGAACACCATCCCCATACACCCCCCTCACCATCCTCAACAACACTGTGGCAGCTGTGGACCACTTCAGGTTCCTAAAACCAAACCACTTGAGGACCTGAGTTGGTCCCACACTAGACATTGTTGGGGGAAAGGGCCCAGCAAGACTGTACTTCCTGAGGCAACTCAAGAAGTAAAACCTTCCAAAGGGATGGGGTCATTTTTACACTGCCATCTTTCAGTCGTCCTTCTTCACCATCTCAGTGGGGTTTTGGGCTCACCCAAAAAAACGGGACAGGTCCAGACTGAAACGAAAAAATCAGGTTTTGCAGAGAAGTAATCGGCTGACCTCCCTCCATCCAGGACAATAACGGTCTGGGGTCAGGAAAAAAGACTGCAAAAAATCCTGCGACCCCACAACCCCCTGCACATAAACTGCTTAAGTTTTACCTTCGGCGTCGCAAAAAGGCACAAAAACCAGTAAAACACAGAGACAGTTTCTTCCCCCAGGCTGTTTCTCTGATGAACATTTAATAGAGTACCAAACAACCTCATACTGAAGACGCAAATCCACCTTGTATATTTGTATATTGTATATATGTATCTAAGGACATAAAGATATATGCAGAATACACAGAATATTACACAAAAAACAAAACCCAGAGAGCAAGTGTACCGGAGTCAAATTCCTTGTTTGTTGTATTTACGAACTTGGCAATAAAGCTGATTTTGATTCTGATTCTGATTTTATTTTATTTTATTTGCCCCAACATTTATGTGTTGCAAATGAAATTTCTATGTTCTCAAAGACGACTTCATGCAACCAGAGGAGCTTTCTTTCTATTAACAAGCCACATTTTTTGAAATATTATTCAGTTTGCCCTTTGAGAAACACATTTAATACATTTTGCAGTGATTTAGTAATACAAATGGAAATATAAAATGTTAGTTCAGGTGGGTCCCTAGTATCAGAGAACCCCAGGTACCTGCCTACATGTAGCTGATGGCTGAATTCACTTGTGCACTGTAAGCTAGAGTCGTGTGATTCTTGTTAAGTTTGCTGAAATATGGGAGCTTTTACTGCAGTACAGAGCTGGAATGAAAGATAATTGCGGAGGAGGAACTGTCAAAATTTCTTTTCCGTTTTGGCATGACATCTCAGTCTGATAGCAGCGGATGCAATTTCTCTGAATTGCTCTGACAATATACAGCTGATTATGTGGGGCCATGCTCGAGTGCAACAAGGCCTTAATTAAATCAGTTTGTGAGTGGATGAATTGAAAAGCCCTCTGTGGTGAAAAGCGTTTGCTCAGATGGAAAGATGAGAGCTGCAGCCCCCTGTGCAGCAAGCTAATAACCTTAAGCTCACCTGAATGGCAAAGAAGAACTGAACCATGAAGGTTGGACATTCGTCCTAAATATCATTTCTTTTCTTTACTTTAGGAAGTTTGCTTTTTTTATTAGTTTTTTTGGCTTAACAATTAGACCTTGGCAAAAATGCTTTAACCTCATTAGAGTTAAAGACAATAAAGGTTTACTTTGTGATTAAACATGCTATCACTGATTTTCTTAAATATAAAAGGGCAGTTAGCTCCAAGTATAAGTAAGTAAGTAATTGAGTAAGTAAACTTTATTTATATAGGACCTTTCACAGCTAAAAATCACAAAGTGCTTTACAGAGTGCAAATGAAATAAATACAGATATAGGCTTAATATAGTAAGACAATAAGAACAGGTAAAAATCAAGAAGTGAAGAAGTATCTCTGCAATCACATTTCTTCTTTATAACCTGCTGCACTTTACATCAAATACATATATTTGATATAAAGTGCAACATGTATATTGCTTCTAAATGGCAGGCTGAACAGGAGGTGTGCAAAGAAGTTAAAGGTCCTTTAGGTCTCTGAGGTGAATCACAGAGTAAGACTGAGGGCATATTTCATAAATATCTTTACTGTCATTACCAACAGAGTGTGTATGCACATATGTGCAACTGTGCATATGAATTCTTTTCACAACACTATAAAACCATGCAAGCTGTGCATACCTTATATATTCTACCCTATAAATCTTAGTTATGAAATGTGAATGTCATGCGCAAGTATGAAGTATCATGAGAGGGCATTTCATGACATTAGACTTGCTTTAGAAAGGTGGTTACCACTTAAGCATCATAGATAAAAGGTGTCTGGTTCAAATCCCAGATTTACATTGCTATCATGCCTTTCTGTTACAGGGGGGTTGATACGGAAGCATTGGCAAATAACATTGTGCATGGACTATTGAATTGATACCAAAAAACAAAACAACGTGGACATTATCTCCTTCTAGAGTGGAAATTTAACCCATGGACCTAAGAGTAGCAACACATTATCCCAGCAGTCAGCAGTGATACGTTTTTCTCAAGTCTAAACATAAACAAAATGAATAAATGTCCTATCAGATCTATCAAAAAAATCTCCATAAAATCCAGCCACACCTGAATTTCAAGATTTACTTACCTTCCTGTTTTCATCAGCTTCCTTCTAATGTAGTCAGACCAAAACGTGTTAAAACTTCTTCCTGCTGATCTAGACTCCTAGGCTGTTTTATCAGATGATGACTTTCAACTGTCTAGTGTTTGCCTCATTGAAACAAAATTTTTCACAGTTTCAACAGCAAATCAAGCAAATACACCACAGTCAAAAATACAAAACAAAACAACAACGTTGTTTTTTAAATCTTTCTTTAAAAGATTGTCTTTGTTTCATATAAACAAATATGGAATGATCTGGAAGTTGAACAAATATTTGTACTTGACATATGTTCGACTTCCTTTAAAGTTGTTACTGGCCTTTTTTATTACAAAAAGGAGAGCAATTTTCTAATATGCTGCTGAAGATGGTTAAACCCTTGCTGTAATTTTATTCACGAAAGGAGATACCACCAAGGTAAGCATCCAATTTCTATTGAAGGCCAAGCTAATAGAAAAAAAATAGGCAGTCACCATGGTAACCAAAATGGGTAAAATACACAGTCTAAAACCTAAAAATCACTTGCAGCTATAGACAAGGCAAACAGGACACTAAAACATAGGCCCAAATGCTCAATCACCAGAAATACAAATCATTCTAATTTTGGCCTCCTCATCTCCGCTGTCCTTGAACCTCATGCCAGTGACCTGACAGCCAATCTCAACATTTCACTTAAAAAAACAAACAAAAAACACAGTCAGCATGAATATCATCTTAATTTTAAATATTTGACAGTTCATTTGAACCATTCTTTGGTTATGCAGCAGAAAAACTGTAAGGCTTTTTCTAAACTAAAATTAGGTATACAAATCTGAATTTATTGTGAAATTTCTAAACACAGGTTCAAATGTATACATACACCTCCGTAATATCTAGGTAACAAGTTACAGAGAAACTTCAAACATTTTGTGCCCTTTAACTATCTTGTGGCATAAAGCTGCCTGGATATTTTAAAAAGCATCACTGTCAGCAACGGCAGTGCTAATTTAAATTGGTTGGTTTTCTGACAAGGATCAGATTTTCAGGCATAGTCCTCAATTTTTCAACAGGGGTGGATTTTGGAATGGTCATTCTGAAAGCTTAATATCAGCCTGTTTTATTAATTCCAAAACCAGTTCTGATGTGACTTTGGAACCATTGTCCTGTTGTTTTGGTGGAATTAGTACAAAAAAATGACTGAATGACTAATTTCATACATACAAACATTTTTTGAGTGTCCAAGAAGCACAACATGAAGAAACCCCAGAGGTTTTAAGGAAGATAAAGCAAGATGCCTAGCTAGAGTCACTTTATCACACAAAACACATTCAGCACTTGTCTTTTTTTTAGATTTAATTCAAAGGAAAAAATATTAATCGAATTTAGATTAACTCTGAATTCAGCCAAGAATTTAGCAGTAAACTACTGTATTTCAATCAATTCAATTTTATTCTGTTTGAGCTTGTTTTTATGAAGGGTAAACTTGCGGAGCACCCCTAGATCCTGTTTGATACAGAAATACTTTGTGGTAAAACCCCATGTGTTGTCCGTTTCTAGTTAGCTGTCTACTGTGGGGATATTTTTTATTAGCATCCATTTGTTTATTGTGTTTAATAGTTATTAGAGGAATGGATAATTCTATTCAGGTTAAAGGTGAAGAGGAAATCAATATGCAGCCCTCTACATATGTACTGGTGACCTCTTGGGTTTCAATGGGGTTCTATTGTGTGTTAGTTTTCAGTTAGTTTTGGCTTTAAAGGAGCTGACTGCATAGAGGGGTGTGAAAAAGGTCACTGTATGCATACAATCTGTTAATATACGTTTTTCTGATCCAATACAGTTTCAATGACTACATTTAATTCTCCTGTGATTCTTTTGCTAACAACCAGTCTTGCTTCCAGAATGAAAGATCCATCAGGAGAGGCGAGAGGTTTTCTCCAACACTACCCTGGAGTTCATGCAAAGGTATTGCTTCAAGGTTAAACAAAACCAACATTGTGAGTCCTTCCCTTCACAAACAGACACAGTGACTAATGAATGCATGTCGTTACAAGGCTGTCATGCATTGTACACCCAAAGGGCGATTCACAGGAATATCTGTTAATACTCTGAAAATCTAATTCAAGCTTTTGACCCTCATTAACTCTTGCATGCATGTTGACATGACCTTATAACATTCATCTAACAACAGTGCATGAGTTCAATGAATATATGAGAAATGTATTAATTACTGAATAATCGGTGTATTCATCTCACTTACCTTTATCTCAGGGCCCTGAAAAGTGTAGTCTAGTTTATTATTAATCTCCTAAATGTTTAGCTCTGAAGTGAATACATTACATCTAACATCTTTTTCTAATTCATGATTGCTGATTCTTAAAACAATGGCATCCATCCATCCATCCATCCATTTAGATCCCAGTGTGAAATTCACACTAAATGAAATAGATTCAGTGCAGTAATTTTGGGAATGGAAAGCTGTAAATGAGTAGAATGAAAGAGCTCAGCTAAGAGCTTGCAATCATGAAGGTAGGTTATTGTTTTGGTACTAGTACAAAGAGAAGCAGTGACACATCATGGCAGAATTATTTTTCGTAATTCTCAGTGGGCTTTTGCTTATGTAATTAGCCTAAACCAAATGGTTGTTTCTGAGCTTTTCGGTGTAAAAACAAAGTTAAGACACTGTTATTCCTAAAAACATGAAGGTACAATTTAAAAAGGCTTTTAAAAAAGGCTCAGCATTGAAATGATTGTAATAATATTTATAAACTCTAGAATTAGTTTTATTATTATTTTGCCAGGGCGTAAGTTTCACCCATATTCATCTGCAGAATTGTTGTAATTTAGACAAATTAGGAATTTTCAAACATGAAAAGCCAGTTTAAGAGCACAACACAACATTTCAATTAGATATGAATCCAGAGTTTGACTAGGTTACTGCACACCTTTTTTTAACCATTTGGAGGTATACCTGCCGGTATGCTACAGATAATTGCCCTGCTTCGTATCCTGAGAGTGCTTGAGCCTAAGCTCACACACTGATGGCAGGACATTCTTCTTCTGAATTTTCTGGCAGAGAGCAGAGTTCATGGTTTAGTCAATTATGGCAAATCGTCCAGGTCCTGAAGCAGCCCCAGACTGTCACACTAGAGGGTGACTGCTTTTTACACAGGGCCAGACTGGTTTGGATATTTTTACCTCAATAAATGAAACTATCAAGAAACTCCTGTATGTATTTATTCAGACTGTTGTATCTCATAATAAAATATGTATATATATAAATTTGTATAACTATGAAGTATAAATTAGAAAACTGATTGAAGTACACTTATTATTTGTAATTGTTTGGTACACCAATAAGATAAAAAATAATTTTGTTAGAATCTGCATTAAAAGATGGTTTTACCTTAAGTTTTTTTTTTCCAGGATTTACAACTTTACAACTAGTGGAAGTAATGTTAAACCATGACGTGGTCATTTTTCTTAGGTGAAATAAATTCCATTAACTATTGATTAAAAATATTGTTTAACATTCTATCCTCTGTTTTTGTGTCTTCCTTTCCTTCTTTTGTCTTTTGACATTTTTTTTTTGCTGCGATTGTGTATTCGATTAGAGCATGTTAGACACAGACAGGCTTGGCTTGTGGCTGTGTTACCATGAATCTCTTCCTCCCATTCAACCTTATTTCTAAATCTGTCTTGCAGTTACGGGTTCTGTGCATGTAATCTGACAACCAGCGTAGAAGTGGCCATTATTGCCTTTTACCTCAAAAGAATCTGTCCTCTGTGATGCTGTTGTAGCTACTTTTTCTCAGAAATGTCACAGACAGGCTGCAAAACAAGTCTTGTGGTGTGGTAAATGGTCCCCAAATCATCTCTGCACCCTGTGACAACTGAGAGCAAAGATGGATTTTCAGAAATAAAATGCTTTGGGCCAATGCACCCAGAGATCTGACCTTTATAGCCTCAATTCCCACAGCGTTTCTAACAACTACACTTAACTTGAGCTCAGATCCTAAAAATATAATTTCTAACAGAATAAGTTAGCAATATGATCTATCAGCAAATACTTAGTTATATCTGAATAAATATTTCCGTTTGAATGTATTATGTATTATGCTGCTTCTTCACCCCATGCCATGTTGAAAGTTTATATCATCTTTCAATTCACAGCTTCTTTTTTTTTTTTACACTACAGCCCTGCCCATGCATTAAATAAATTCTGGCAGTAGCACTCTCTTGGGCACTAAGCAGATTCTTCCAACTGTAACATGGAATATTCTACCTTTAATCCTAAATGTGCTTTAAACTACAGGTTTAACAGTTAATATCTCAAATGGAGCCAGATTAAGTTTACCACAGAACAAAAATGAACCTCTGGGGTTGTTGGATCACAGTGTATGAACTTAGTAACATAAGTCACTCCCACAATTTCCAGATTATGTTAGAATTGTTGACAGATTCTTCTGTTTGTGACCTACACTGATGCCAGTCGCACTCATGCTCCCTTTGCCCTCCTGTGGGTTTTTGGATTTCGTAGTTGCCTTTATTCGTGCATCCGTTCAAGCCGTACTTTATTTTTATTTAAAGACACCTTCACAATGACTCTGGCTCCCTTCTGTCTTCTCTAAAGTTAGCAAACACTTGAAGCAAAGATACCTTAAGAAAAACTATCACGAATGCTGAATCACATCTCTCGACTGCAGAATCTCCAACGAATGCAGCAGAGAACCCCAGACGACCCGTTCCTCATTTACATGACAGCATCGGGCATAATGAATTTCATTCTGAATGCGTCACAGCTGGCTGAGCCCAGTGTTGACCCCTGTGGATTTTGTCTGTTCTGCTCCTCGAACTCTTTTCCTGCAGAAAAACTGTCTAATCTAACTCCTTGGTCTTTGAGAAATTCGATACATGTGATTCCTTTTTTTTTCTCTTTGTCACACCGTCCTCATCAGACACACATGAATACGCTGCTCCTTTTCTCTTCATCTTTATTTTCAGTCAGAAACGTGACAGTCCTTTGTTCGGCTCCCCAGGCTCCGACAATTGCAGACGCTATGTGTCAGAGGAGATGCACTTTAGAGCTTTGGAGAGAGGCTGACTGTGTTCACCATAAAGCTCCCTCTCCTGTCCCATCTGTTTTTAAAACTCTTATTTGCTTCTTTTATTTCTGTTGTCCATCCACCATCATAGGACTTTTAGAAGCACTCTCAGGGATGTAGCTCATTAACGTCATTTATTGATGTTTCTAACCCCAGAAGACAGAAAATCAAAAATCCATTAATAATGTGAAGATCAAGCTGACCATTTCAAAGATTCTGTCCTTGTGAGTTATTTGTTTCCAATGCTTGATTATCTTACTGGGACTTAACCATTTTTTTTACCATAGACAAAGACATCCTCTGAAATACATCAAATATTCGGATAAACAATGTCGGAATAAATCGCTTGCTTTGAATTTTCTTTCTTTTCAAAAGATTCCCATCACTTTATAATCCGGACTGAGACAAAAGAAGCTACACCCAATGCTCATCTTACATTTGGCCACATCCTCAAGCACTTTACTGAAAGACAAGATACATTATCGTTGAAGTGTGTCCCCGGTCTTTGCCAATATCTTTTTTATGTTGCGAAGTCCCCAGAAGGAGTCCCGGAGGCATGCTTGACAGATGCTTCAACCATGGTTATTTGTTTTGATGTGGAAAGGAACCCGTTTTATACTGAGGATCACTTCTTCCCTCCTCTGTCCTAACTGGCATATTTATCTTTACTAAAACGGAATTTAACATTTGAAACTGTGAGTTTAATCTGCAGTTTGAAAAGTGAAAATGTGTTCCTTTTCTTTAGAGTGTATAGAAAGTTCAAGAACACACAAAGGAATCAGTTTTATGATATTCTTTCTCATTTATCCAACTATAGCAAAAAGCCAGAGGTGCACTTCTTTTCAACAACCGTACAGTTAAAACAGAAATGCAGCAGGATAATGAATTGTGAATCTTCACTGCACAATTTCACAAAAAATCTGAAGTTCTAATAAAGCAGCTGTTAAAACACCCATCTATTTCCACATAATGAATGACCTTTTCAGCGATATCATGAGGTAAGGAGTTTTGTTAGTTGAAAAATTGTGAATAACTGGGATCAACACACAAATGTTTTCAAGGTTTCAAGGTTATTTAACATTAGTAAACACTATCCTGAATAACTGAGTTTTACCAAATTCCAGTGTTAAGCAATTTAATTTAGCTTGACACAACCTTTTTCAGGAGGAATACAGTTAAGGGGAGTTCAACCTAGGCCCTGTTCACACGACAACGTTTTCTGGTGAAAATGGAAGTTTAGCTGGGTTTCTACTGTTGGTCTACACAGCAATATAAGAACGTGTTCCAAAGCGTAATGGTTTGAAAACGTCCCGGTCATTGTTGTCATGCAGATGGAAAAAATTGTATCTTTCTCATGGCGAAGCCCTGGCTCAGGCACAGTATGACTTAAATCAGTAGAAATTAATGCGCACACAGACAGCATAATGGCTGCCAACCAGTTTAAAACTCGTGTCGTTCCTTCTGAGCTTGACTATTTGATAATTAATACCTAACAACCTGAAATCATTTATTTGGTGGTGTAACCCAATACGTTTGGCAATATGGTGTATAGCCCCCAGATGTTGCTGATAGTAGCATAACTCACTCGTCTCCCTGGGAAGAAGATAGCACTTTGTACAGACATGAGTGATAAACAATACAAAAGTTTTCAAACCCTAACACAGGTGTTCCAATCATTTCCATGACTGCAGGTGTAAAAAGGTTGGTGTGGAGAACCTTGACTGGCCTGCACAGAGTCCTGACCTCAGCCTTCTTGAACACCTTCGGAATGAATCAGAGCAGAGGCTGCAATTCAGGTTTTATGAACACACTCATAAACCTTGTGGAAGATGTTTACAGAATAGTTAAAGTTGCCATTGCTGGCAACGATAGGTCCGTCAACAAATTGGAGCTTACAGATTAAGAATAGGATGTCATCAAAGTTCATGTACATTTTAAATTAGGGAGACAAATAATTTTGGCAATATAGTGTATTGCTATGCATAGTACAGCTGTCATAGAAATAATACACATTTCTTATGTAATATTAAACACTCTACAAAGTGCTTAACAGAGAAGATTTAATTTAGTGAATTATGTATAACTGAAACGGATGCTGGGTTCTGAATGTTTCCTCATTCCCTCTCTACAATACGCTTCACTCTTTATGTTATGTTGTTATTTATATAATTAATAACATTTTTGCTGCTTAGACTTGAAGAAAGCCACCTGCTGGTCTTGGCCGTAATGATGGTGAAGGTATTGGCTATTCCATTGGATACACCTTCAGTCTGTCTGCTTGGAGATCATTCTTGCCAACTGTGGTAGATGATGCAGCTTTTTGGCAGGTCCCTGAAAAGTATATAGCATACTTGAACGTATTACTAGCAGTTGTAGTCCTCCCTGATCTACTTAACAATTTGTTTCCTTGTGTTTTTTTGTTGCCAAATTATTTGGAAACCTATCCAGTTTTCTAGCATACGGCTCAGGGTATGTCTACAAGATTCTAATAAACACAGCTGAAAAGTAAATGTGAAGGAAGTATACAGTACATTAAATAAAATAAATGCATTTCTAATATTACTGAGAATAAATTCCCACAATGCATTAACAACCCAAGAAATCAACACATAAAAAAAATAAACAAAACAAAGTAGTCCATAAATTCCGTTATGTGTAATAAGGTGGAAAGATACATGGAATATGTATTGAACACATAAGAAATTGATGTATAAAAAGACATAGAAAGCCAAGAAATCAGCTATCAGTATTTAGAAAGCATTCCTGTTGCTATGTGTAAATAAATATCGGCTGGTTTAATAATAAGTATGGCTTATTAAAACGTTGCTCATTACCGAAGTATTGCAGAGTGGTAAGATTGGTTAAAAACATACTAACAGCAATGGTTACACCTGTCTTTCTAAACCTCTGAAGGGTCCAGTGAGCACCGTTGGAGCCATAATCTGGAAGTGGCAAGAACACAAACCAGAAACCACCCATGGCCAGGTGCCTGTGACAAGATTTCTGATAGAGGGGTCAAAATAATATCACAAGAGTTGAGAGGCAAGGAGCCTTCAGAGAGCTTCAGAAAAGGCTGGATATAGTAGGTGCAATTTTCACATGAAAACAATCAATGACTTTGAAACTAAAGCTGAACTGTTTAGATATCTTTGTGCACTCCATGTTTGAAGAAAGAATTGTTCTGCACATCATCTCAAAAACATTATTCCAAAAGTGAAATTTGCCGGTGGAAACATCATGGTGTAGGCTGTCTTACAGCAAATGGTGGTGGCAGACTTCATTTAACTGCAGGAAGGATGAATAGGGAAATGTTCCTGGACATTTTTAAAAAGAATCTGAAGATGAAATGAATGTGGATTTCCAAGCAAGTCAAGAGTCCCAAACAAACAGCAAAATAAGCTCTTTTAGAGAAAGAAAGTAAAACTGCCAGAATGTCCTGGTGACCCATCTGACTTATATTCAGTTGGGAATCTATTATCATCCATTAGGATGTGAACAGAGTGTGTTTGGAAAAAATGGGACAAACTTACACCTTAGTGATGAATGTGACTAGTTTCTTCATGCAAGGGACATTTTGAAGTTGTCATTACCAAAAATGCCTTTCCACAAACTGTTTAATAAACTCATGTAAGTCCGTTCAATACTTATTCCCTTTGTCACTCTAGTTGTTTTACCCATAAATTCATTTGTGGATCAATTTGCTTTGATTTATTTGCATGTGTTTAGTACTTGATCTTTCGCCATCATCTGGTGTGATCTTGAATCAAAAGAAAAAGTTGAAAAAATAGTTATAGAGAAGACCTTTGACGCAAAGTCTGGTCAGTATCACTTTTTAAAATCTTACAATACAAGTACTAAAGTATTTCTTGCATAGAATTAAGGTGGTATAGAAAAATGTATATTTTGCAATATTGTTCCTCTAGTCAAATGCTGTTAAGAGTTTTTTCTTATTTTTAAACATTTCTCTCGCTTTTGCATCTGTTCTGTTTGTAGCAGAGAAGAGTGACACGTGAAACATGATACAAAAATAGGTGCAAATTGCTCCCATCTGTTCGTTCCGATAGGCTGGACTGCTCCTGCATGTATTTAGTGCAAACTTCTTTGTGACACCAGGCCAGAAATAGATAAAATTGTATGACCATGACAGTTGCATAAAGCAGGAGATTGGACTTCTTCGCAAAATCCCCTGTCAATGTTATACTGTTACTGTCATCGTTCGTTTAATTGTTTTGACCCACATGCAGAGAGACACTCAGGAGGCAGGAGAAAAGTTTAACAAGTTTATTTAAAAGGAGAATACTAGAACCGGGACTGGAAACTGCAGACCGTACGGGAGGCAAGTAATCTTAAATTATTTTTAGGAAACAGATGGTAAACGATTTTAAGGTTTGGCTTACAGTGGAATGAGGTGAGTTTGATGAAGAATGATGTCGAGTCAGGGAGAGCTGTGAGACTGCTGAGTCTGTGGTGGTCCAAAGTGGTGGTGAGTTTCTTAGGGGAAGAATTCAGATGAGATCTTGGCAATTTGATTCTGTGAGTTTGGTTACCTGACAATATTCTCGGAAGCTGGTGGTGGATTTTTAGTTGGTGGAGGGTGAGCAGGGTTCGCTTGGAGGAGGACAGAGGCTTAGAGCTGTCAGCTAGTACTTGATCCAAGTAGATTCCTTGGGAGCCTGGAAACTTGACTTTCGCAGGATGCAAAGCAGGGACCTGGAGCCAGGGCTGAGAATTGCAGGAGCTTTGGAGCTTGGACTTGAAGTCACCTGGAGCCAGGGCTAAAAGTTGCAGGAGCGTTGAGGGAGCACAAGAAAGGATAAGAAAACTGCGAGCTTCAGCAAGACTATAGTCTTTAAGGTTTGGTCAGATTAAGTTACCACAAAAGCAAACACTCAGGCACTGGAGTGCTGACAGCTCCACCTTCTTATACCCCTCCAGATGACTGCAGATGGGAAACACCTGCTACTCTCCACACCTGGGAATCCTGGCGGCATCTAGTGGTGAGTAAATGTAAGCAGCAGGCAAGAAACAACACATAACCAAACTCCCAGACTCCAACAGTTACAGTTGCAGTCCATGTTGTTGCAAGTAAATAGAGTAATAAGTCTAACCCCTCATTTACATTGACTCTGTCATCCGTGCATTTTGTTCTCTGTCACAAATAGAAGTGAGAGACAAGGATCGAGTCTAGTTTTGACTGATAATAGGGCAAATGCGTGAATTTCAGTGGGGGTCAAATTCACGGATGACAGAGCTGTTGTCGCATGCATGAATGGATCGTTCGCGCAAAGACGCATCCAGTGTGAATTGCCGAACGGCCAATTTGTGACGGATGACGGAGCAGACATGGAACATAGTCAGTGTGAATTAGTGGTAACAGGTTAAAATCAGTGGTCTCATAAAATTGAAAAGTTAATTTATCTCAGTAACTTAATTAAATAACTAAAACAATTACCCACAGACTGATGTTTTTAAGCCTTTATTTTCCGTTAAGTATGATTATTTTCCGCCTACAGCTAATGGAAATATGATATTCAAGATTAGAATATTACATCAGACCAATAAAAAAAAAACACTTTAATATAGAAATGTGGGCCTAATATAAAGTATGTTTAAAACCTACTTAAAGGTTATTATTTTCAAAAGGTACTTTCAATCTAACAAATGAGCCTCATCGGAATGCATATTCTAATTTACTGAACATTACTGTAGGTATTAAAACGACGAATGATGATATTGACATGTTTTCAGCCAAAAACCGATATATTGTTGCATTAATTACCTCAGGTTGAGTTTTCATAAGGTGTTTATTATGCCTTGGAGTAATAAACACAATACTTGGAACATAATGATGTATTGTATAGTAGGAATTTCTGAGTTTCAAACCAAACAAATCTACTGTAACATCCTTTGTAGTCAGATATCTGACTTCTAAACAAAGATTATTCATCAACCCTGACCATGTACAAAAGTTAATGTTAGCTGCAGTAATAACTTGATATATAACCTGTTACACGCATAGTACTGTACAAATTATACTAATGAAGTTGTTGTCACAGTGTTTGACCATACAAACTACCAAGACATATTGTGTTGTCAAATGTTATATACCTTGTAATAGAGCAGAGTAAATTGCCACTAGATTTTCAATTTGTATGGAGACCATGGTTGGATGTAACATGATATGCACTTCCAGAGTAAATGGTATGCACTGAAATTATTAGGTGATTCACTCATAATGCAACTTAGTCTATGTAGTGAACAGGATTTAATGCCTGAATGAACATGAGAATCAGTTAACATTTCAAACCCAGTTTATTTAGCAAAGTATCAGTAATGCATGCTTGCTTGTAAGCATCTATAAATGAAATCCACTTGAACACTTAAGCATTGAATTTACTTGACGACCCGCATGTGTTTGCTTTAATCTTCCATAAAACCTGACTTTAATGGAAAAACAGAGGTAAGAGATTTGATTCTAGGACCTCCAGTGGCCTGTGAGGAGCCAATATTCCAACACTGCTCTGCCAATGTCATGACTCTGACCCACAAAGCTATGGAGGTCAACAGCAACAAAGCACACAAGGAATTGATGTTTATTACTGGAGCTAGTCAGCAAAGAAGCACAAATACAGGTGTTATTCATTCTGGGCTCAGTGCAAACGTCTGCTCGGGTTCATGTTGTGTTATTAAAAGCTGTAAACCGGACCTTGAAAATAGGGTGTCTAAAGAATTAGATTATGGCCAATGTCAGGTGTGTATAGCTGGTATACACAAACAAATTTGCAATAATTTGTGAACAAAGTCTGCTTGTAAAACTACAACATTTATATAATGCTTGTCAAAGAGCGGAAAAGAAAAGCAGCTCAGGCTTTTTGGAATTGGGTAACTAGTAATCTTTTGGACTGTGCAAACTTACTTACTTGTCATTGATGTTTGGTAGATTGATATTAATATTCTGAGGTAAGGTAAGGTAAGTTTATTTATATAGCGCTTTTCAGTAACAAGACATTCAAAGCGTTGTACATGAGAAACAATTACAATACAATCACACAGCAAACACACACTTAAGGTGTGACAGGTTATGTGCTTCTTGAATCACAGGAAAAATGTGAGATAAGCAAGACAGGTTATTTTGGTGATGATTACCAACATCTTTAATCAGCCCACCAGCTACACTTAGGTTTAACAGATGAAACCACCATTGGATACTATTTAATTTTCTTCTTGTTTTCTAAATAAAGGAAAAAATGTCATAGGGGACTAAAAAAACGAACTGCTACTAAACGCCAAATAATAAATTCTGCAAATAAAATAACACAATTCAAAAATTTTCAAATCCTGCTACATGATTCAGTTTTATACTTCCTCGTTTTGGCTCGGAGACAGTTTATGTCAGTGGTTCATCAAAGATGTCTGCCGCAGACCCAAACACAGAATACTGACTGCCATTCATTTAAGTTTTCTAAGTTAAACACAACAGAAGCCTGGTGCAGGTTGGCGGGGATCAGGTAAAGCAAACATGTAAAAGGGTAGCTATATGCTTAAAAGCAGTCTTGTCAATGCAACACTAATGATTGAGTTGTCTGCAAATGTCACAGTACAGTTCTCATTATGTTTGGGCACACACTCATACTGTGACTGCTGTGTTACATTTTAAATCTATAATGAAACCAGGAAGTGCACCATGGTCAACAAAATATTTTCTTTTGCTTGTTCCAAATTTATGTTACTGAATGTTTGCAGTTGAATGTGACTGTGACTGCAACACTTATCTCCACTTCCCTCCTGCAAACTGTCAGACTGTGGTGGCAAAAATCTTATGCTGGTGGTTGTCCCAAACTACTGCAACACTTCTTTGAATACAGACCACTCAGACTACAGAAATACACACATGTGTGATTGGGATTTATTATTTCACTCCAGTAACCAAACAGAACATAATAATTTAAAAGATCAAATTTGATCAATTTTGTTTCATTTTTATTCTAATTCAAAATCTTTAAATACACTCATGAACCACTATATCACCAGTTCATTTGCTTGTCAGAATCAACCAATCACATGGCAGCAATTCAGTGAATTCAGGCTTCTCTAGTAAAAGGCAATATCTTTTTGAGGCCAGAGGAGAATGGGCAGACGGATTTGGGATGATAGAAAGGCAACAGTTGCTTAGACTGAGTTATGGAGATCTTTGAAGGCACAACCCACTTATTATGAAGCAGAAGGGCCACAGCAGCAGTATTTGACCTCAGCCAAAACAAAAAGGGGGTCCAACCCAGTACTAGCAAGGTCTCAAGTTATACCTAATAAAGTGGCCAGTGAGTACAAACCTCCTGCAGTATTGGACTCTCTAAAATGAAATAGTATAACAGTAATTTTAGCAACACATTGTTATATATATATAAGAAGACAAATTTAGGTCTGCAGAAAGGAATAAATGCAAAAGCTCTGATTACATGAACAATGTGGGGTGCATTTTGAAGCTACTTCCCCCTTCTCAGACATTCAGTCTAAAATCCAAGCTTTAGCCTAAAGAATTCTACAGAAATTATAGTTAATGGACCATTAAATTCTAGTGGGAACATTTTTGTCATTATCTTAGAAATCTGCCAATTTCCCTGTCCATCGTAAAATAAATGACAATTTAAGCTGATCAGGACACATTTCTATCAAGGGGTTTTGTGTGAACAGATCAATTTCAATCATCTCTTCCCACTAGCCATTGCCCAGTTCACCCATGCATTACAGTACTTATACTTGCCACAAGCAAGAATGGGTGCAAGTGCTTTCTAATCAACCTTTTTAAAAGAAAGATCAAGTCCTCATGATGTTTCAAAATCAGACTGACAGAAGATGTAATAATGACATAATGAAACAGAACAACAGGAATAAATGGGTGTGAGACATAGAAAAGCAAACCATGAATAATTTTAGAGAATTAGGATGAAATGGAGATTTATGTATAGGTGACATAATCAGTTGTGGTATCATCCATAAAATATGCTTTATTTAATAAGACATAAACAATTAATGCATTATATGAAAAATCCACCATCCATTTTTCAAGACTGTTTAATTCCCAATTGTATTAAAAGCAATTATTATTAATATTATTATTGGTGTATATCGGTCAAACGTTTTACAAACACTTCCTCACTTAATGGGTCTCTTCATTTTCATGACTATTTACATTGTGAATTCTCACCAAAGCCAACAAAACTGTGAATGTACACACATGGGATTAAATAGTAGAAAAAAAGTGTAAAATAAACATTTTTATATTTTAGATTTCCCAAAATAGCCACCCTTTGCTTTGATTACTGCTTTGCTCTCCACGAGCTTCATGAGGTGGTCACCTGTCATGGTTTTCCAAAGAGCCTTGAAAGACCTCCCCAGAGGTTCATTGAGAGGCGGCCAAAGGTTAATATTTCAGTCATTACTGCAAAGGGTGGCTACTTTAAGGAATCTAAAATATAAAACTATAAAAAAGTTATTTTACAAATTTTGTTTGCTACATAATTCCATATGTGATCATTCCCAGTTTTGATGCCTTTAGCGAGAATCTGCGTACAATGTAAATAGTCATGAACATAAAAAAAACTATAAATGAGAATCTGTGTCTAAAACCTTTGACTGGTAGTGTGTATGTACAGGGGTTGGACAATGAAACTGAAACACCTGGTTTTAGACCACAATCATTTATTAGTATGGTGTAGGGCCTCCTTTTGCGGCCAATACAGCGTCAATTCGTCTTGGGAATGACATATACAAGTCCTGCACAGTGGTCAGAGGGATTTTAAGCCATTCTTCTTGCAGGATAGTTAGTGGCCAGGTCACTACGTGATACTGGTGGAGGAAAACGTTTCCTGACTCACTCCTCCAAAACACCCCAAAGTGGCTCAATAATATTTAGATCTGGTGACTGTGCAGGCCATTGGAGATGTTCAACTTCACTTTTATGTTCATCAAACCAATCTTTCACCAGTCTTGCTTTCTGTATTGGTGCATTGTTATCCTGATACACGGCACCGCCTTCAGGATAGAATGTTTGAACCATTGGTCCTCAAGAATGGTTCGGTAGTCCTTGGCAGTGACGCGCCCATCTAGTACAAGTATTGGGCCAAGGGAATGCCATGATATGGCAGCCCAAACCACCACTGATCCACCACCATGCTTCACTCTGGGCATGCAACAGTCTGGGTGGTACGCTTCTTTGGGGCTTCTCCACACCGTAACTCTCCCGGATGTGGGGAAAACAGTAAAGGTGGACTCATCAGAGAACAATACATGTTTTACATTGTCCACAGCCCAAGATTTGTGCTCCTTGCACTATTGAAACCGACGTTTGGCATTGGCATGAGTGACCAAAGGTTTGGCTATAGCAGCCCGGCCGTGTATATTGACCCTGTGGAGCTCCCGACGGACAGTTCTGGTGGAAACAGGAGAGTTGAGGTGTAAATTGAATTCTGCCGTGATTTGGGCAGCCGTGGTTTTATGTTTTTGGATACAATCCGGGTTAGCACCCGAACATCCCTTTCAGAAGCTTCCTCTTGGCATCCACAGTTAATCCTGTTGGATGTGGTTTGGGCCTTCTTGGTGGTATGCTGACATTACCCTGGATACCGTGGCTCTGATACATCACAAAGACTTGCTGTCTTGGTCACAGATGCGCCAGCAAGACGTGCACCAACAATTTGTCCTCTTTTGAACTCTGGTATGTCACCCATAATGTGTGTGCATTTCAATACTTTGAGCAAAACTGTGCTCTTACCCTGCTAATTGAACTTTCACACTCTGCTCTTGCTGGTGCAATGTGCAATCAATGAAGACTGGCTACCAAACGTCGGTCCCATTTAGCCATGAAACCCCCCAACACTACAAGGGGACAGGTGTTTCATTTTCATTGTCCAACCCCGTGTGGTATATATATATATATAATATATATATATATGTATATATATATAATATATATATATAGATATATAAATATATCTATATATATATATATATACATATAGTCTTATGAATGACAGCAGTAGGTGCTTTGGGCTTTTAAAACTGCAGTAGGAAACTTTAGTAAAAATGTATTTTTTAAATATTTGCCATTTGCTCCCAGTCAGAAACAATCAGAGTCAAAAGGAATGTCTTAGCAGTGTCAATCACACTTGTGTATGTGCAGCTCACACCCCTCCCCCACACATCGCACACCGTCGTTAAAGATTGCCGGTGTGCTGCAGCTGTGCTAATGCCACTGTGCTACTGATTTGAGGACCAGGTTTGTAGTTAAAGTTTGGGCAGGTCATAGTCATTGCAAAGCCTATCGTTGATGTTTAGTCCCTACCAATGAATGTGCCAAGGCTGTTTATCCACCGTCATCAGTGGCCCTGTTTACTAGCCTGTGCGTTCATGGCAGGCTCCACTGAGGAGGGACGGCTGTTGCACAGCAGAGAGCAAGGGGGAGGGACCTGTATGGTGTGCTTGTTCAAACTTTCAGGCTAAATCCACAAGTTTCTCACAACTCCCTACTGCTGCTTTAAAGGGACTAGCTTTACAAACCAAGATTTACCAGGGCCCAGAGGGAATTCATTTTTGAGTCATTTTGAGTGAGAAAACAAATTGAAAAACAAATCTAATTTAGATATATAAACACCTGCTGTCATAAAATTGTGAAGTACTGAGTGCTTTTTTTGCATCTATTTGAAAAAAATAAGCATTAGAAAAGACAGTTGGAAACAAGAGCATTGCTGGTAATACAGTTCCCTGTAAAACCTGTCTTAAAATTCAACAAAATAAAACCATCTGATGGGATACTGAATGCAGACCACAGTGTGACATTTCTCAAGCTTTGTTATGTGCCAGCAGATTTTATGAGTCCTGCACAGTAAGGCTGAGTCAGATACAGACAGGTACTTCATTTTCTGAGAAGGAACATATTTACTATTCCAACCTGGCACTCACTCATGAAATCTATCAGATCTCTCACACGTACGCACACACACACACACACACACACACACACGCCCACAAAATAAAACGTGAAGGTCACTGATTTTATCGACTCAGCCCTTCAGATGTACGCTGCAACTTGGTGGTAAATCTTGATATTATGTTTGATTACGTGGGTGCATCTGTGGGCGACAGCACCCCGGGATAAAAAAGCTGCCCCCTGAGAAAAATAAACAAAAATAAAAATTTTAGATACAAGAAAATAAAAGGAAAAATAAAAAAAATACTTTTTTTATTTTGACACCCCCAGCAATTTTTCCTTTCTATTATTGTTTTATAAGGACATATAAGAAACATTAACAGACACTGTGGCAGATACATTTTTAAATGTTCACACCAGAGTGAATAGCACAATCAGTTTCATTTTTTTTATTAACATGTTCAATCAGTTCCAGAATGCTGCTTATAAGTGGGAAGACTTTTGATAATATAAAAAATGGAAGATTTATTGCCATGGTTATTTTATCAGTTTATATTAAATAAGTTTACCACACACCTCTAATTCAAAAAAACCTTCAAAATTCAATCAACCAAATCACATTTCCTGTTTGTAAAACAATTAAATAAGTAGGTGAAAAACATGTTTAAAAAAAAAACAGGAAAAATAGTCACTGCTGAATTATTCTGAATGCAGTGCACCCACAAAACCAAATACTGCAACAGCACATTAACACTACCAGACCTAATTTGGTTGTACTAAACAACCGGATATTAAATTGGATCAACTTTGGCACTGTGGGAGGTCAGGTCCTTAGATAGTGCTGTAGACACTGTGAGCAGATTTGTATTTACCTACAATAGCACTGTGCATCACCCTAAGGGTTCAAGGGCTCTGCTAGAGTTTTTTGCACACACATTTGTGACCCGCATTGCTGATATAAATTGATGAGAACATCTCGACCAAACAGTCAACCCAATCTTGAGTTTTTAAAATTGAAGTATAAACCTAGAATGGCTTTAGTAAGAGACTCACAGTTTAACAGCACTGTGGTGTCAATAAATGTTAATCTTAAATGTATACCACATGATTGTTTCTACTTTAAAACAGAGTTGCAAAAGACAGATGAAACACAAAGTTTCCATACACTACATAGAAAAAAAATTTATTTTTTACTCTCCGAGATTTAATCAGAGTAGCTTTTTTAATGCTTTATCTTTAGCAGCATTGTCCTTACAGTATTAGATTTGGGTCCAACATTTTGGGTGTCCTTCCACATGCTTCTCAAATATTGTGCTGAAATATTGACTAATAACCCCTAACAGAACTGCTACAACCCTGTCAGGTTGGTGGGCCACCTTTTATCTCGGTGCGTTGTCAAAGAAGTTGTTTTCTCAAAGATATATTGTGGCAAAAAATAAAGCTCATCTTTCTGGAGGAGAAAATATGTGAGACTGGAAAACCTATTGTGTTTTCCTGTTAATTTAGTGTCAAAGGTCACATGACCTGAAATTAAAAAGAAGGAAGAGACAAATAAAAGTGGGATTTGTTTATTGAATATTTTTGGGTCAAAATTCTCTCGATCTGTATCGTGTCCTTTCACAGTAGGCGAAAAAAGCGAGATTAATATAAACAGGATGATAAAATAACAGGATGGTAAAATAAACCAACTCAGTATGATTTATTGAGTACTTCTCACCATCACTTCCAGCATCAGATGCTCCTGCTATTCAGCCATCCCTGAAGGCCTGCACAGACAGCAGTCATTTCTGAGAGTTATGCAACCTAAAACCATGCAGAGGTCGGGTTTGTGGAAAATACAGAGGATACTTTGATCAGTTAAAGAATGCAGAGAGTTAGAACTCAAGGAACTCATGAAGCAGTCAGTTGGAAAAAAATATTCAAGGACTTCTGTCGTTTTTGATATGTTATAGTGAGAGAAACAATATGGTTAAATTCATATATCTTTATTTAAAAGTAAAAATTTCTCCTGGCATTGTGATTTTTCTGTGGAAAAAAGGAATAATCAGCTATTCATGAATAAGGTAACAAAGGTAATTGAATTTATTTGTCCAACTCAAAACCACATTTTGTATTTCCAGTAAAAAACTATTTAAGTTGGAGCAAAGGAAGAAGGCCAATCTAATAAAAGAGATATGACCAAAATTACTTTTCATCCAAAAGCCTTTCACTTTCCTAAAGCAGACAAGCAGAATAACCTCTAATTCTAATATATCAGCTGTGAGGGGCACTTTAAGACCTTTGCATGTGCAGACTAGGCCAGGGCCGCTAGATTATTATGTAATAACTTACAGTATTTACCCAATTTTTTTTTTTTTTTAATGAACCAATTGGTTGTTATTAAAACAGGAAGTTCAAATTAGTCCCGCTGCTGCTAAAGAATATGACCCTTTTATTATTACACTGATAATATTTAAACATCTGTTTCTTGTTGTTTTGATTTTCATACATAAACTTTAGTAAAGACATACCAGAAATATTAATTACCTAAATTGAATAGCTTTCTTCAAGTGTTTATTTCTAATAAATTAATATACATTTTTGGTATTCCGCTCGTCAGAGAATAAGAAACAGACAAGCTGATATTAGCTAGTCAATTTGTCCACTGTCTGCTCAGGTACTGGTATGTGCTTTACAGACATGCACCTCATAGCTTGGTAGGGGCAGCGCTATATTACTTCCTTCTCCATACTGAAAACTCCAGTGGTTCCGGAGCCTTCTCTGGCAACCCATTAAACAGATTTTAAACTGTAGGAACCATAAGAGAAACATTATGTGGTTTTGAAACCATAACTATTGAAAACATTCGTAGATTTTGATTGTGGTAACTGCCTATGCCTAGAGCAGACTACGTAGTTGGTATATGGCTAAAGTAGAAGTTAGAACTCAGTTGAAGGTTATCACTGGTTACCACTCAGACAAGCCCCTATGGACATTGTTTATGGTGGAAGAAGCACTTGGAGAGTCTCCTGGTTTTGGCCACCATGTCTACCTTTGAGAAGAAAGAGTCTCATCCATCTCCTTTGACCATTCTGACTAGCTTCCCTGTTTGTAGGATTCCCTACATGGCTTGTGGCAAAACACAAACAAGGTGGCTTCATTTCAACAATGGATTTCTTCTTGGCACTTATCCAAAAAGTGCAGGTTTGTGACATGCATGACCTATGGTCATGCCGGCCAATTCTTCTGCATGAGCTGAGGATCCTTGCAGCTCCTCCAGAGTTACCATGGGCCTCTTCTCTGCTTTACTGATAAATGCTCATTTTGCCAGTCAGTTTAGGTGGATGTTCAGAGCTTGAGATATCTTTGTGTTTCTTTTTCATAACCCAACCCTACTTTGGTGGACTCTGTTTACTAATTAGGTGAATTATGAAGACAGTTAGTTAGATTTTATTTAAGGGTATCAGAGTAATGGGAACAGAAAACATGCACACCAGACTTTAAACATTGTATGAGTAAAAAAGTATGCCTGTATCTATCTCCAATTCCCAGCGTTAAAACTACTCAACAACCTGATAGATACACACAAATATAACAGGAAAGCAAAAATTATCAGTCAAATCCTGTTTCAACAGTTAAAGGATAAAAACTGAGCAAGAGAGACTGAGGAAACGTACAGAAATAGACAAACTAATTCTGAAAGCAAATTTACAACACTTGAACAAATTGTTTAAAATTCCATGTAGTATTGGCAAACGAGAAATATCCTTGGGAAACTTGATGTGAAAAATTTGTGTTCCTAACACGAAGACATTGATTTCAGATATCACAGCAGCTTTCTGCCTGTGCTCTGTCAATAACCTGACCTTTGAGCTTCCATTTGCAGCAAGAGTTTCAGAGCATCACCTGTGCGGCCTGATGCCTCCAAATGCCAAACATGACATATTTGGCATGTTAATGAGGTAATTAATGAAACTCATTATTGTCCTCATTAAGAAGTATTTCAGTGTCCGTTTGAGTGTCTGCATATATTACAAAACACTGCAATAAGAGGTGTAATGTGCTCTGCATCGTAATGCTTGTCTTATTTTATAAACATAACAGGTGAGTCCAGTAAGACAGAGAAATGCACATAACTTTACATATTCCATAAACTAGAATGACATTAAAGAAGTCCATAATATTATTGAGTTCTGCAATATTTCTTCATCATTAACATTTTTATAGCATGCTTGTATGAGATGCAAGTTATATCAAGAAGCAAATCAGCCATTAACACATTTGCTAAAGAAAATCAAAGCAGTCTCAACTCTCAATTGAGTAAAAGTGAAAAAAACACGTTTTACATTAGTATTGTGACCATGTAAAATGTCTCCCACTTACCAATGACCTTCTGGATGTTGTAGTCTATTCTATTAATTTTTCTTAACAACAACAGTTTATCCCAAGTGAAGTTTCTGCTATAATGTGCTTTTCTAACACAGTGTTAAGTTGTTTAAGAATTCTAATATAATGCTCCAACAGCACATTCCCTGAAACTAGCAGAGTTTTATCATTTATTTCTTTAGTTGCCTGACTCAACACAAACAGCTACAGCCTTCATTAAATTGCTTCTGCTTACAATCTTTTTATGCGCAGTTTTCTAAGCTACAAGGCTAATACTAGCATCTTTTTTCTGTTTAATATGAATCATTGATACTTTAGCCTGTAAAATAATTCAATTTGATTTCAGTTGATGGTTTGCAGACAAGCCTACAGGTTTACAGGCCTACGTGTTTTCAGCAATATAGAGCAGGTATCATGATGCAGAACAGGAACTGCAGCAACCAGTACAGTCTCTCTCCCACTCTGAATGTCATTGTAAGGAGTGAAAAACCCTTGTTTTTTTATTTAACTTACTTACTTATGGGAATTAATATTCCTTAATATGTTAATCTGAAATGATGTTTGTCTCTAGGACCTAGCCATTAATTTGTTTTTCACTGGATGGGAATTTTAAACCGATTAGCTGCTTATAAGAAAGGACCCAATTAAGTGAAAAACTAATAAACTACAAAAGAGGTTAAAACAAACTAGGTTAGGAAAAAAAATGCGAAGAGGAGGATGTTTTACACATTTTCACACAAACATATAAAAAAGTAAAGACACTTTTTATACCTTTATGTCTGTTGCCTAACTTTTGAAAGATTACAACAGGGATGCGGAAGTGTGTGTAGCAGTTAAAGTATAAAAAACAAAGCTCGGTGGACATAGTGAGTTCAAGGAGGGATGGGTTTTTTCAAGGAGGTTTGGTTTTATGACTTTTTTTCTTTCTTTTGTTTGTAATTCTTAGTTCTTCTGAAGCATGCTGCTGCCTTGGGTATCAGGAGACCACCAACTCATTACCCCTTAATAGAATGATTAATGCCTTAATATTAAAGCTGCTGGTTGCAAATTGTGACAAAGACAGTGCAGCAGAATTTGGGAATCCAGGGCTGTTCATTATGTACTAATAAAACAGGAGAGATTCCAATAATATAGTAATTGGTCAAATGTTGTGATTAATGAAAGTACAGTCAATCATAGTTTTCCCTTAAGTTACATTTTATTGTAAAAAAAGTAAATTTTCTCAAATATCATGATTTGATATTATATATATAATTTGCTTAATCAGCCACTTTGGTAAGTTTCAAATATTTACACAGATTCTGTATACGTGTCACGGTCTGAAGTGGTTTTGGACCAAAATGCAAACAGGCACTAGGGCTCGGCATGTTGCAAAGTAGATCAGATTTAATAAGGCTTGTAGTCAGCACTTACAGGTTCACTGGGAAGAAATACTCCGTAGTAAAAATGCAGGGAAACATGAGGAGCTCGAGGAGAGACGGGACAAAAAACAACCCGACCAGAGTGGGCTGAGGGGGCCTCAGAAGGAGGGCAAGAGTCCAAAACAAAAACAACCCAACCAGGTTGGGCGGAGGGGGCCTCGGAAGGAGGGCAAAAGTCCAAAAACAAAAATAACCCATTAGGGGAACATCTAGTGTCCAAGAAACAGAAAATAAGGCACAGGGGCAGATCAAGGTCCAAGAAAACAAAAACAAGCCACATAAGCAGATCAAAGTCCAAACAAAATAAAGTCCAGAAGGCTGACGATGAAGGGGCCGATGATCTGGAGGTCTACCACGGAGCGTAGAGGGCCTTCAGAGGCTGGAGGTCTGGAGGTCGGCCCCGGAGCGTAGAGGACCCTCGGGACGTCAGATCAGGAGGTCGGCCGCGGAGCGTTCAGGACCCTTGGGACGGCAGATCAGGAGGTCGGCCGCGGAGCGTAGAGGACCCTTGGGACGGCAGATCAGGAGGTCGGCCGCGGAGCGTAGAGGACCCTTGGAGCAGGAGGTCTGGAGGTCGGCCGCGCCGAGTAGAGGATCCTCGGGATGGAGGTATGGGTGCCCGGCGGTGGCTGAGCAGAAGTCTGGGAGGCAGGCCACGAAGGGTACCCACGAAGATGCTTATTGGGAGACCGGCGTCTGGGAGGTCGGCCGAGCCGAGTAGAGGACCCTTGGTCAGGAGGTCTGAGATCAAGCAGGAGGCTTGGAGTCAGGCTTGGAGACAGGCTTGGAGTTAGGCTGAAAGTCTGATGGTTGAAAGTCTGATGGCTGAGAGTCTAAACACTTGAAGTCAGTCAGAAAGTCGGTCATGGAGTCTCGGGGTTTGAAGTCTGCATTGAAGTCTGCAGTCTTGCTGTCAAGCCGGGTCTCTGGGGACTTGGAGTCTTGGTCCCAGTTGGAAGACTTGGAGTCTGGGTCAAGGACTGGGTCTAAGTCAAAAGTCTTAGAGTCCTTCTGAGGCTCTGAAGACTTGGCAGCATGCTGGGGAAACATGAGGAGAGACAGGACATTACACGAGGAACCAGCGGGGAATGATGAGCACAACCTGGTATATAAGCAGGGAGAGGAGGAGAATGGACCAATGAAAGGAAGGCTAAGGTGATCAGAGGAATAGTGGAAACAGGTGTGGACCAGGCTGCAGGGACTGAAGGAATATGTTACTATGGAAACGGGAGCTAGAGAATGCAGAGACTGGAAGGGAGAACTAAACTAAAGACAATTCTAGGGAAAAGAAACCTAAACATAAACTAGCATAAATAGTAATTCTAGGAAGGACTAAACAGGGGCATGGGGAAAAGCTAAACTAATGGAAAACAGACCTAAGGAAACCTATATAAATAAAAACCCTAACATAAAACACAAAACTAAATCTGGAAGAAACACTAACTAGACAAAGCAGGGACATGAAGAACCATACTAAAGAGCTAGGCTGGAAAAGAACAACTAATCTTAAGGGGAACAAGCAACTGGGTAAATAATAACAAAAAGGGGTCTTAGGCCAAAGGGAAAAGGGGAACTAATAAACTAGAAGAATGCAGCAAGAACAAATAACGTAACAGTAAACAAGCAAAGAAACACTAAGCGAGAAACTAAACTAGAAAACCCAAAGAAGCAAAGAGAACTGTAGAACTGTTGTAAAAATAATAATAATAACTAGAGGAAAAACCATTCTAAGTAATAAATAAATGAGAAAGCAACCACCAAGGAAACTATGGGCGAGGGGAGAAAGAACTACTAAAACTAGGGGGCAGGAGAGAGAACAAACTATCAGGATGCCAGAAGGAATAATCAGAATCAGAATAAGCTTTATTGCCAAGTTCGTAAATACAAACAAGGAATTTGACTCCGGTACACTTTGCTCTCTGGGTTTTTTTTTTATTTAATGCGTTATAAGACATATTTATGCATATATGTTTATGTCCTTAAATATACATATATACAAAGGTGCATTTGCAACTTCTGTATGAGGTTGTTTGGTACTCTATTAAATGTTCATCAGAGAAACAGCCTGGGGGAAGAAACTGTCTCTGTGGCGGCTGGTTTTAGTAAACAGTGCTCTGTAGCGACGGCCTGAAGGTAAAACTCTAAAAAGTTTATGTGCAGGGTGTGTGGGATCTCCAGAGATTTTAGCAGCTCTTTTCCTGACCTTAGACCTGTATGAGTCCTGGATGGAGGGAAGGTCAGCCCTGATTATTCTCTCTGCAGACCTGATTATTCGTTGCAGTCTGGACCTGTTCTGTTTTGCGACTGTGGCTCAGTAGGAAAAGTAGTCGTCTTGCAATCAGAAGGTTGTGGCTTCGATTCCAGCTTCCTCCTGCCATATGTTGATGTGCCCCTGGGCAAGGCAATTAACCTCAAGTTGCCTACCGATCTGCGTATCGGTGTATGAATGTGTGATCGTTAGTGAGTGCGATTGGGTGAATGTGGCTCTAGTGTAAAGCGCTTTGAGTGGTCTGTATGACTGGAAAAGCGCTATATAAGTTCAGTCCATTTACCATTTACCATTTTGTGGATGAGCCAAACCACACTGAGATGGATGAAGACAGGACAGACTGTATGATGGCAGTGGAGAAGATGACCAGCAGCTCCTGTGGAAGGTTGTACTTCTTGAGTTGCCTCAGTAAGTACAGTCTCTGCTGGGCCTTCTTCCAAACAGTGTCTATGTGTGAGGACCATCTCAGGTCCTCAGAGATGGTGGTTCCTAGGAACCTGAAGTGGTCCACAGCTGACACAGTGTTGTTGAGGATGGTGAGGGGGGTGTAAGGGGGTGGTGTTCTCCGAAAGTCCACCACCATTTCCACAGTCTTGAGTGGGTTGAGTTCAAGGTAGTTCTGACAACACCAGTGTACCAGCCGATCCACCTCCTGTCTGTATGCAGACTCATCACCATCCTGGATCAGACCAATGACAGTGGTGTCGTCTGCAAACTTCAGGAGTTTCACAGACGAGTCCACTGAGGTGCAGTCATTTGTGTACAGGGAGAAGAGGAGTGAGGATTGAACACACCCCTGGGGGGTATAGGAATAGAAACACCTAACTGAGAAAGTAAACAAACACAAAACCCAAAATGGCAGACCCTGACAAATGTTCATGATATTTTCCACAGACACCGCAATCACCATTATTTTGATAATTCATTTGATGTTTACTTTTTATCAACAGCAGTCAAACATTTTCGACTTAGTGGAAGATATTTCAAAACATATGATGGAGATACAAAAATGATTTTGTTTTAGATTGTCTATTATACACAAATATTAATTTCTGACAAAATAGTGTAACAACCTTGGTCTTCCTTCTATCAGATATTTCTATCAATCTGCAGGTTTACAAAGCTCAAAACCATGAGCTTATCATCCACAGTATGAGGACATGGTGTCTCCCATTTAGTGCCAGATTGTCTATCTTTTTTAGGTTCATTACTTACTCCTTGATTCTATTCTTCCTAGAATTATCTTCCTGGGACTCACCCTGTGCCTCCACCAGAACGTCCTCTCAACAATACCACCGGTTCCTAGTTTAATCCATGAGCACAACCCTCACCATGGAAACTCACTCTTCTACAGGAGCTACTTACCAAAAGTTACCTACTTGTCCACAAGAGAAAAATCACCAAAGTAGCATTTTTGTGGCCTAAGAGATATAACGATTCAATAAACAATTTATGACAATACATTTTCGTCAACAGAATAAGCCAAGAGTCACACATTCATGTTTAAAATGTTACTGATCCTCCTTCTATGTTGCATCTCAATAAATTATAATAGAAACGACAGGTTAATTTAATTAAGGAAATCAATTTGTTATATATTTCATGCATTTATTTCTGTTGATTTTAATGATGTGGTTTCTACTGAAACGTCAAATTTAGTTTTGTAAGAAAATGTAAACATTACATAATATCAATGAAAAAGATTTTAAAGGCATTCATTTCATTGTATGGCCATGCTATGGTCTACCCAATCACAGGCAGAACTCCTGTGTCAGTGGACAGCCTCAAAAGAAAAGTATAAAATAAACTGGATTTAAATGAAAAGCTAAGTGGAAGGAAAGTGTGATAAAAAAATAACCACAATCCTGATTGTGAAGCAAAGTTCCTTCAAGAGTTTAGGGTAAATTCATAAGGCATGAACCGTGGCTGGAATCAGTGACTCAAGAGCCACCACATGCAGATGTATCCAAGGCATGAGCTACAACTGCTCCATTGCATGTGTTAGGACACTTCTGAACCAAAGACAATGTCAGAAGTGTGTTACCAGGGATAAAGAGAAAATTGATGGGACTGCTGCTCTGTGGTCCAAAGTCCTCACTTCAATTGAAAATAAATGTTGTCCCTTACTAGTAAAAATCAATGTCCCAGAGTCTGGAGCAAGAGTTGAGAGGCTCAGAATCCAAAGTTATTGTGGTTCAGTGTTAGGTTTTCACACATATTGATGATTTGGGATAATCTTTTTCAGCAGCATCTGCCCATACTGCCAAAGTACCAAAAGCTGAGGTGTAATGGAAGTCTGTTGCTGTTGTCTTTTGCTTTTTAATGTTTTAACTTGGAAAACCAGGAACAAACTATGCAGCAAAATTGCTGGTACATCCTTAAATGATCGGATCGACTTGTATAAGGAGACTTCAGTGAAAAAGGCCAAGCTGATCCTGACAGATCCAGCCCACCCACTGCATGACAAATTTAAGCTGTCTACATCCAGACACAGATATCAACTGCTTTAGTCTTGTCAACTTTAGTCTTGTTCATGTTTTGTCATGTTTGGTTTTTTGATCTGGTTATGGTTTAGTTTCATGTTTTTCTAGTTTCTGTTAGTTTGTATTCAAGAGTCTCTGTTTTGCTCCAGTCACATTTTGTTCGCTTCTGTCTGTTAATTAACTTTATTCGGTTCACCTGCTTCAAGCTAATCTGTCTCCTTGCTTCACCTGGTTCACGTGCCATATATACACCTCCATTTTGTTTATTCCTTGCGGAAACATTGTCTCTATCATGCTGTCTTGTTTTTTGGATCATGCCATGCCTGTCTTGCCTGCTCGTTTATTGTTTTGTTCCTGCCTCTTCCAATGTGTGAGTTTTTTGTTTATTAAATCCTTTTTCACTTTTTCACTTAGTTGACCAATAAGATGCCAAGTCTTTTTGATTTGCCAAAAAAAAGCATTTATCATAAAACTAAAAAAGTGTGAAAGTTAAAAAGTGAGCACAGTGCAGAAGGAAGTTGCTGAAGCATGAAGGTAATATTAACATTTTGGAGCTAAAGGTTAGATTGATGGCCAGGAGGTCTTCCATCCTCAAAGACTTGCTGCTCACCAAAGAAATGTGGTTTGACCCTCCTAAGACAGATGAAAATAACAGGTTAGCTTTCATTAAACATTTTCTATATTCAATGGTATCTGTTTCCATACCTTTATATTAAGTATATACTGTATCTTATAAATGGCTTACTAAAAATAATGGAAGAATCTTGCATTAGGACCCTTCTTAAGGTTAAAAGTATGAATTCGGATCCTGCCGTCACTTTAACCTTCTACTGCTGTAAACGATGCCTGCTCCAAAGTTTTTTAGATGAGTGTTTGAATTTATTCAGGTTTTCTCTTCACAGTTTCTTTATTACATTATACAAAGTCTCTGGGGTTAACTCTAACCTTTCTAATGTTTCCAAATGTTACAGTTAAACAAAATAACATTAGCAAGCCTCGAATCAGATTCTAACTTTAGTGTCATATTTATTTCATCAAAGAGCTGTAAACTCATTAAAGGACAGGTTTGGGGAGTAGCCTATTATTAAACATTATTTTCTCTATTCCAAGGCCAGGGAGAACTGCTGGCAAGTTGAAAGTAATTATTTTTTCAAAATGTTCATAAATGCCTATTTGCTCAGTAAAATTAGCATTTTGAAAACTCTATGTGCCATAATTACTAAACAAAAAACAACATAGTGCTCAAATAATGATTTGCTGAAATAATCAGAAAATAGGTCAGACTGCACTGGGCAGACTACCCAAAAATTGTTCTCAAGTAAGAGCAGCACTACTTCAAAATTTTTTTACTCAAGTAGTAAAAAGTAGCCATCCAAGAAATTACTCAAGTAGGAGTAAATATATACTAGTCAAGTAAAAGTAAAAAGTATGATGCAGTAAAACTACTCCTGAAAGGCTACTGCCTTTAGATTGTGAAGGCAAGACCAGGCAATACAAATTTATTTGTACAGCACCATTCATATAAAGGGTAAATCAATGTACATTACAGAAAGAACAAAGAAACAGATGAAATAACAACTGCTGTTTTAAAAAGAGCATAAGAACATGAGACATAATCATAAAGGAAACAAATAAAAAGCAGAGATATGATACAGAAATGATACAGTACTAGTTGGCTTTTATGGGTAAGCCGCAGTAAACAGTAATGTTTTCAGACCAGAGTTTAAAAAGCAACAGTTGATTCCAGAGACAAGGTGCATGGAAACTAAATGCTGCCTTGCCTTGTTTAGTCATCATCCTGGAAAACACGGAGTGAAAGGATTTTGATGACTTGAGCGGTCAACATGGTTCATACCTGAGAGCTGTATAGACTATTGACAAGATTTAAAATTCTATCCATTAACAAACAGGGAGTCAGTGCAATTACTGAAAGAATGGTGTATTGTGATCCATTTTCCTGGTGTTAGCCAAGACTGGCGCCAGGATATTGCATGAGGTAACATAGACTGATTGATTTTTTTCGTTTTTTGCAGAGACCATCTTTGCAATAATTTCGCCTGCTGAAGCTAAAAACATGAACCAGTTTTCTGTGTCCTGTTTTTTTAATATACTTTTTTTTCCGACAATGTTTTTAAGATGTTCGAGGGTTGATTTATTGATGAAGGTTAATTGGTTGTTAAGGTTCAGGTTTTTTGCTTGGTCTGTGTTATGCAGCCCCATGAAGCGGAGTCTAGTAAAGTTTTCTAATCTTGAATTCTGGGACCAAAAACAATGACTTTTGACTTTTCTGTATAAGTCAGAAAACATTCTGACCCATTCACTCATCAATGTTTTGGACACACTAAATCAGTGACTGTGGTGGACTTTGGTCAGATATAAAATTGTATCTCATCAATGGCCTGCACTTGAATAGCGCTTTTATCAAGTCTGAAGACTCCATAGTGCTTTACACTACAGTCATCCACCCATTCATACACATTCAAACACTGACAGTGGTAAGGTGAATTGTAGCCACAGCTGCACTGGGGCAGACTGACAGAAGCCAGGCTTCCATACAATCGGTGCCACTGGGCCCTCTGACCACCATCAGCAGGCAAGGCAGGTGAAGTGACCTTCACCAGTGTAGTCTCAGTGCTGTGATGTGGTCATAATCTAACTGAAAAAAAACATAGAGATATTTTATCAAGAAGTACATTTTTTGATAAGCTGCTTTCAATCATCTTTGCTAAAAACGTTAGGATAGATAAGGAATGCAATTACTAATTACTGAGGCATCCAGATTAGGCTTCTTTATCCCCTTCAACCAGTATCCACCTTTCTTCCAAGGGTCTGTGGAAACTGACCTCAGTGAAGAGTTTACTATCAGGACTTTTTGTAAAAAACGTACAGGACCATATCAAGACAAGAAGTTGTGGACTTCATTTCAACCTACCGCTTGTCTTATTCTGTGAATTTTATTTTTGAAAATATATGAAACATCATTGCTGAATTTGTTGGAGGAAGTAGTTGTGAGAGGCTACGTTGCCTTTTCATAAGGTCTCCTTCATAAGGTCTCATGTTAACTCAAGATCATAGACACTTTCATAAATGTCAAATTAACCTGTAGTTTAGTTTTTGTCCATATTGCGTCCATCTTGTCTACACTTTTGAGCAAGCACTCTCCCATCCAACTGATGAGTATGTTACCATATGCTTTTCTACTTGTAGGTGAGGTTTTTAAATCCAGTTCAAAAAAGATTAGGAGGGCAGGAATCAAAAAGAAAATGTGTTTTCTCATAAATGTAACAAAACATTTTGCAAGGGGCTAAATATAGCTGTATGCCTTTGCCCCAGGTGTACCGTTAACAAGCGCTTTGTTCCATTTAAGTGTCCTATTTAGCAAAGAGAGTCAACAGGTACCTTTTGTTGACCCTCTTTTGCTTTATTTTAACTTGTGCTGTCCAAAAAGTGACAAGGAAAGATCTTTCTAACATAAAACAGTAGATTCTGATAATACTGGAGCAAAGAAGCATCAACATCTCCCTTAACTTACCAGCAAACATAATGAACAAATACAACTGTTACACAGATCCCATTTACAGTGCAAACAGATACTGTATAGTTTTACTCTGTCTAATTATAACAGTACCAAAATGTGCAATAACAATATTTGCAGCTGGATGTTTATCTGTTGGCTTTAACATTATTGCTGCAGAGAGAAGGGGTCTGAGATATTTTTCTGAAATAGCCAACTTACTCACATGCAATAATGCTATGGACTCAGAACTGAAAACTGCTCAAAGTAGAAAGGATACAAAGTTAGCATCCCTGATTCTACTATGCACAATGAGTTAATTAAAGACATAAACATGTGCATTTTAATTTCACATCACTTAAGCAATGACAAGGTACAAAGTACTGTTACATCATCTCTATTTAAAGAATTCAGCCTGTGAAGTATCAGATGGAAGGAGGTAGTTAGGCAGAGTTGATACCATACAAAATGCTTAATGAAAGAAGGTAAGTTCAACTAACAAAAAAGGCAACTAACAGAAAATAGCTGAACACAATAAACCCAAATTGAACAAAGATCAGGGGCAGCAGCAGAATATAACCAAACACAAAAATGACAAATATCATCCTTTTCATAAACTGTCTGACGAATCCAAATGTTTATTTTCTAGAAAGCATAAAGGTCTTTACAAAAATACTTTATCAAATGAAATTAGCTATAGTAAAATCTGCAGTTTGACTAAAAGATTCTATTTCTATGACACAAATTTTACAGAGTCTGCCATGCATCTCTGCATGTTAAAGGCGCATATAGAGCCCTTAGATAAAGAGCTGCCATCAGAAAATGAAACAACACAAGACTGAGTGAACATTTTAGATCACAATGTGGCTGCTTCAGCTCAAAGGCAATAAACAGTAGGTCAGGATTTTAATGAATGAAGTTTCTTCTGAGCCACTTGAAGTTTGTAAGGAGAATAACTCAATTCAATTCAATTCAGTTTATTTATATAGCGCCAATTCACAACACATGTCGTCTCAAGGCACTTCACAAAAGTCAGGTACATACATTCCAATTAATCTTAATCATTGAACAGTGCAGTCAGATTCTGTTATTTATTCAAATTGGATAAAAAGTTTTTCTATCTAAGGAAACCCAGCAGATTGCATCCAGTCAGTGACTTGCAGCATTCACTCCTCCCGGATGAGCATGTAGAGACAGTGGACAGTCACTGGCGTTGACTTTGCAGCAATCCCTAATACTGAGCATGCATGTAGCAACAGTGGAGAGGAAAAACTCCCTTTTAACAGGAAGAAACCTCCAGCAGAACCAGGGTCAGTGTGAGCGGCCATCTGCCACGACCGACAGGGGGTTTGAGAGAACAGAGCAGAGACACAAAGAGAACAAAGAAGCACTGATCCAGGAGTACTTTCTATGGGAAGGAAAAGATAATAAAAGCTACTGAAAAAGAAGCATAGCTATGGCAAGGGCAACAGATGCTTTTGTTGGGTCGGTGACTGACTGATGTCAGAGAGGATCATTTCCACTGTGATGGACTTACATACCACAGGATATCTTTCAGTACTGACACTGCAAGACAGATGTTGCAAATACTTATTCATGACAGGGAATCAGTAGGAGTGAGGTGATAGGGATAGGAAGGTGTTGCTGTTTTTTGCAGTTTGAGATGGAACAAAGTGCTGCTTCTTAAGATGTTAAAAATGTTTTCCTCTTTTATGTCACTCATCAGCTGCTGACTCACCCAAGTTGTCAGGAGTTGCAGAAGTTTGTTCTTTTAATTGACAGGCAGGTCAACTGGGTTTAGTTTCTTTTTCCAGCCGCTCTTCAGGTGGAAAACATCTCCAGGATTAGTTTGCCTTCAATCCCTTTGCTGAACAAAAACGGCTTGTCTGGATTTGATCTCTTCATCGCTTTCTGATCCCGCCTCTCTCAGGGCCTCTAACACATCTAACTGTGTCTAAATTCAGCAGATGATGTGAGATTTTTAAGTGATGCTTGAAAGCTGGAAACACATCAGCCCATGAATGTATTTCCACCCTAGCGAGCCAGCGCCTTAGGAAAAAATGTATTGATCATTTTCAAAGTTGTGCTGTTTCTAGCTTCAGTGCCTCTGAAAGTCTTAAACATGTGGGATGTGGTATGAACAACATGTGGCTGCTTGAGAGCTGCTTTTTTACTCCATGCCCATGACCCAAGTCAAATTGCTGGGTTTGTTTTACATGTTGGCATTATGTGAATCACATTTGATTGAACTGTATTATCAGGATTGAACTGAACTGTATATAATTGGATCAAAATGAATAAATTGATTTATTGATCAAACTGGGTATATAAGGTTTAATAAGATGTTGGCCTACCCTTTGCAGCAATAACAGCTTCAATAATCTGCAAATGAAGATTACATATGGGGTTGCTTATGCCCCAGGTCTTGGGTAACTTTTTATTCCTAAATAAATAAAAAATTAATAATCAGCAGCTGCAGCTTATCAAAAATACTGTTGCCAGAATCCTGACCAAAGCCTAGAAAAGTGATTATATCCCAGCAGTGTTTAAATTCATCCCTTCCTGTTGGCAAAAAGCTGTATTTAAACATTGTATTTCTGTCAAGAAGTTCGTGGAGTCGGACACAAAAGCAGACAGGAAGGTAGGAGCAGGACGGTGCGTGAAACATTTTGTAAAATAAACACAAATTGCATGGCATGGCCAGAAACTGTAGACCTGGAACATGGAGCAGAAACAGTGTTTTCCACCAAAGAGAAATTATAACTAATAAGTATTTAGTGCAAAACACAGGTAAAAACAGGGAAACTGATTGGCATGACACAGGAGGACTAAATGACGCTGATTATAAGATGTAAAGACACCCCATTCTTTTACAAGACAACATTTTACTTTATATCTTTTTATGTTTCTTGTCTTTTATTTTAATTTTCTTGTAAAGCAATTTGAATTGTATTGTATGTACTGTAAATGGTACCATACAAGTGATCTCGCCAGTAACTGTCTGATAAAATATATCGGGGATGTAAAGGCTTGTAAAATGCTTTCCAAAAAACCTGTTTTAATATCTTTGAATCTTAACACATTATGTTTTGCTTTGATATTACTGTAGAAAACTAATCTCTGCTTCATTCAAAAGAAGAGGATTAGTTAAAACCAATTGTGTAAAAAGACATATAACCTTTTTATTCTCACTTTCTGACAGATCAGAGCAATTTGTTCCTGTTTAAGGTCAATTAGGATTGACAAAATTATTTCTATTTGCAAAATATCAGAATGATGAAAGAGATAATTTGTTGGGGAAAATTTGTAATACCTATTCCAAATTCTGAAGTTTCTATACACTAAGATTATAAAGATGATGTAAGCTTTTCTCCATGACATAATGGAAAATCAGCTTTATATTGAACATGTAGTTAACAGAAGAAACCAGCAAAAAACAGAGAACTAGAGAGCACATATACTGAGGAAGGGTGGAGAAATGATGAACCAGATGAACTTGTTAGAGGAAATGCAGCTGAGGCAGAGAGAAAAATGCACAGTAGCTGAAGGAGGGAGTCTAATTACCATGAATGGAACAGAAACACAGGGAAGTATCTAACAGAAATCTAACAGGAAAATAACCTCTAGATGAATAAAGAACACTAACGCAAAAGAATGAACTAAGAAGGAAAACACCTAAAAAAAATAATAGGCATAAAGAAGAAAACTTAAGCAAGTTACTTAAGCTGGAACATAATAAACAGCAAAGAAATAGTCAAAATACATACACAAAAAAATTAAAACACAACACCTCAAGATGGCAACAACTGAATGTGTGGAGTCAATGAGATCAGCCTCTGCAGAACCATTTAAATGTTTTTTCACAAACTTCTGCTGCAGCCTCAATCTGTTGGTTCACTATTAAAGGATAATAATAATGAACCAACAGATTGAGACTGCAGCTCTCAAGCATGCATGGCTAAAATTTTTTTTTTCATTATATTCCTCATTATACTGTATTATCATTTATACAATCAGAATAGCACAATTCCCGCACAAGCAACCTATAGGTGGACGTAATGAATGTGTGGTGCTCTTTGTGCAGAAGTATGCAAACTGATTGCTGTTAAGAGACTCGTGACACTAACCTCAGCTTGTCAGAGGAATTTTCCCCACCAGGTTCAGCTCTCATGTACCTTGACTGTTATTCTGAGCACTTTCTGTTAGGAAAAGATATGACCAGCGCTGAGATTTAAACCTGGAGGATGTGATAAAAATATGCTCATAAAATATGCAGAATTTTTTTTTTTTATTCCACCAGGTTTTTTTTTTGGGAGGGGGGATCAGTCTTCCCTGGGATGATGAAAGAAAATCCTAAATACATGCAGTCATTCAGCAGAAGGCAGATTAACAGAAATAATTTCAGGATTTCTGTAAAACAGACAGAGGTTTATGAAGCAACAAGCAAAGATAAAATATGTAAAATCTGAAAAAGCTGAACTTTAAGAAGAGGTTTAGAATTTTAATGTAGTTCCTTACTTTTTCATAACCTGAAAAAGATCTAATAAAAGCACAAGTATTTTTAAGTGTGTCAGCTAGTCACATTTGAACAAATTACAGATATATCTGTTATGTGAAATTTACAAAAGAAAAATTGTAAAGGTGCATTAAATCTGTCACATGTGGAATTAATTGCTTTAAATTAATTAAAAAGCTTGAAGTATTTTTGCAAATAAATCTAGTGAAAAAAGGTTTAGCATACTAAAGCGTCTGTTTTCCTGATCAGCATTGTTATGGGAGCATCAAAACTTGGGCTCCATTGATATGAAGAATTCAGTTTTAGTAAGATGGAACATTTGATTTTAGAGCTGTTTGAAAACCAGAAAGTCTGAAAATCAGTCAGGTTTGCAAAGATTGCTGTGATTGGTAACTGGGCAAACTAACCAATAACAAGGTATTCCTCTTTAATAATGCATTTAAACACACTAGCATGTTCACTAAGAGAGGGGATTCACTAATCATTGCAACTGATGGAATGACGTGCAAACAGCATCAAGGCAGCCATATTCACATATTCACTGAGGTTGGAGAGTGTTAGGAAAGCGAAACAAGCCCTACAAAAAGGAATGTACCACTAACGGCCTAAGTGGGCAGAAAATGCACTCCAGAAATAACAAATAAATAATAAATGGTCACACCATATGTGACTGTGGCTCAGTGGGAAGAGTAGTCATCTTGCAATCTGAAACTTGTGGGTTCGATTCCAGCTTCCTGTTGCCACATGTTTATGTGCCCCTGGGCAAGGCACTTAATCTCAATTTACCAACCGATCTAAATATCAGTGTGTGAGTGCTACTGGGTGAATGTGCCTCTTGTTTAAAGCGATGTATGGAGCTAAATTGGGGCCATAAAGTTTGTTCAAACGAAAAAAATTTGAACCTGAAAAATAAAAGTTTGTTCAAATGAAATAAATTTGAACCTGAAAAATAAAAGTTTTTTCAAAAGCAAAACATTTGAACCTGAAAAATAAAAGTTTGTTCAAAGGAAAAACATTTGAACCTGAAAAATTATTTTGAACCTGCCCCAAGAAAATGTGAAAACTGGCAAAAAAAGTTTTGCAACTGAAAAAAAAACAGATGTGAAACTGGAAAAAAAAGTTCAAAACTACTTTTCAGATTGAAGTTTTTTTTCGAACTTGCAGATTTTTTTTTCTTCTTCAAACTTCTGGCCCTGTTTTGGTGTGGGGGCAGGGCCTCAGATCACGGGGGTGCGGAATTATGACTGACAGCTCAACACAGCGGCTGAACAACATATTCCCAGCTGTTGCATTCAGGGACCGTGGGAACTGGGATGATCTGTAATACATCATCGATATTCTATATATATGTGATTGGTTTTGAAAGATAACATGCTTCACCGATAGAGGCAGCTTACGTGAATACACGGTGCGCATCTCAGAGGAGAAAATATGATCTTGACAGATTTGCACAGCATTTGAAGTCCGTGTTGGAGATTTCCCATGCGCTCAACATAAAGCAAAAGAACCGCTAGACTAAGCGACGGTATGAAACCAGATCCAAAACGAGCCGGTATTTTCCGAATATCCTTGCATAATTAAGCCTGGACTGGACTCGGGTTTCGCTTTCTGGTGCATTTTTGATCTGTTTGGTCGTCATTTAGTGAAGTGACTCACAGCCAGGGGCAAACTGGCATACAGGCAACCGGGGAAATCCCCGGTGGACCGCTGGCTTAGTGGGACCGTGGTTCACCTTAGCCATTGAAGTGAACCACCGTGTATATATATATATATATATGTAAATATATATATATATATATATATATATATATATGTAAATCTCCGTTTGTGTCTGGCATCCAGCAGAGAGGTGCACAGTGCATCTCTCTGCATCTCTCGCAGTGGCGATTGCTCTAAGACTGCAAGAGAAGCTCAGCTTCCCCTAAAACGTCAAAAAATAAATGATCAAATATATACTGTTGTGTGTACATGTCATTGACTAAATATGCGCTACAACCCGCTCAACTTTTGTTCAGAATCAGCTTCTTGTCACTGATGACGCGGAGTTTATTTTAATTTTATTTTGATATGTATTTTGTGTTGTATACATTTTTAAGAGGGAGTTTTATTTGAACAAAAATAAAACTCCGAAAAAAAAACTTGAATCTGAAAAGTAGTTTTGAACTTTTTTCTTTTTTCCAGTTGCAAAACTTTTTTTTTTCCAGTTTTCACATTTTCTTGGGGCAGGTTCAAAATAATTTTTCAGGTTCAAATGTTTTTCCTTTGAACAAACTTTTAGTTTTCAGGTTTAAATTTTTTTCTTTTGAACAAACTTTTATTTTTCAGGTTCAAATTTTTTTCGTTTGAACAAACTTTTATTTTTCAGGTTCAAATTTTTTTCGTTTGAACAAACTTTTATTTTTCAGGTTCAAATTTTTTTCGTTTGAACAAACTTTATGGCCCCAATTTAGCTCCACAGAGTTGAGTGGTCAGTATGACTGGAAAAGCGCTGTATAGGTTCAGTACATTTAAACCAATGAGAAGAAATGTAAAATTAGTGGCTAATTAAACTGAGTGATCAGTATTACACCATTTACACTGCATTTAACTTCTGCAAGGATGCATTTAGGTGTGACATTCTGCTATTAAAGTTACAGTCATGAGGAAAAACAAAATGCACTCATATTCAATAGTTGAATATGCATTCTGATGAGGCTCGGTTGTCAGATTAAAAGTACTCTTTGAAAAAAATTTTAGGCAGGTATTAAACATAGTTTTCATTAAGCCCTCATCTCTTTTTTACATTTCTTTGTTTTGGTTTGATGTAATATTCTGATCTTAAAGATAATTTCTTTACTAGCTGTAAGTGGGAAATCAAAATAATTAACAGAAATAAAGGTTTGAAAACTGTGTAAGTAATCTATATAATTAGTTTGACTTAGTAAATTCAGTTAATAAAAATTTCAAAAACTTTCTAAATTATTAAATAGGTCTGTATATCAAAGGGACTTAATGGCTTAATGTACATTGTTTAGCAGCAATAACCCTGAGAAGTCATTTTGTCTGAATTTATCAGTATCTCACATATTGCTCAAGAATTTTACTCCCCTCTTTTTTACATTACTTTAGTTCATTGAGGTTTCAGACTCACTTCAAGTCCAACCACAACATTTCAGTTGAGTTCAGGTCTGGGCTGTTACTGTGCCATTGACCCTTTTGCACCAAACTTCAGCTGTTGGACTGATGGCATAACATTTGACTCTGGAAGTCATTGGTATACAGGGGAGTTGAGGGTCATCACAATAACTGCAAGGTGCCCAGGTCCTGTAAATGCAAAAAAGGCCTAATCATCACCCTTAAAACACAATTCTTGGCTAGTAATACAATGTATTTGGTCTTCTTAAAACATCACACTGAGTATTATGGCCATATATCCTTACTTTGTTCTCGTCTTCCCAAAATGCATTGTTCCAGAAGCGGTGGTTCATACAGATTTGCTAACTTTGCAAGAAGCAAGAAGACAGATTAGCTAGGTGCAGGTGAACTGAATAAAGTTGATTGACAGGAGAAAACAAAACGTGGCTAGAGCAGAACGGAAATCCAAGGATACAAACTAATAGAAATATAACTAGAAAAACATGAAACTAAAGCATAACCAGATCCAAAAACCTAACTTGACAAAACATGAACAAGAAGACAAAAACTAAAGCATGACCAGAAGCATGATTCAAAATCTATCAAGAATAATAATAATAATAATAAACCAAAAACACCCACAAATCATGACACTTTAATATGTTAACTGAGCCCTGCAGAGTGTAAGATGGGCCTTGGCATTGTGTTAACGCAACCCTGCATGCGCTAGACTAGCAAAATGCCAAAGCATCTGTTTTTTAGAGGCACTCTCACTTGCTGATGTTCAGTTAGTTCAGTGCATTTGATTAGTAGAACCTCACTACTACATTCCCTCTTAAATCTAGCAAGGTTGTACCTAATTTTTCCAATAACTGCATTGACATTCACAGAAACCTTTGAGTGAGAACATTACTGACTTGTAAATACAATAGAAATGTCAGTCTCACTGTTCTTGGAAATTGCAAGGTAAAAACCCTGTTTAACTTCTTCAGAGAAATCTGTTTCAGCTAAAATACACTTACATTATATAACCAAATATTAGTAGAAGCAGCCATCAGTTACTTTCCATCTGGCTTGCAGTGATGTTGTTCTTGTTTTCTTTGCTCCCTAAGCACAAGTGCAGGTTCCCGTGGGCATGGTTATGTGTTATAGGTTGCCTAATCAAGAGGCTGAGCTGTGCTTGAGGGACTTTCTAAAAGTAGCACTTAGTTTATGGGTTGCCTTTGCTGTCACCTCTGAGTTGATTGTGCCTTGCTGCTTACTCGGTCTCAAGGGCTCGGTGCCAAAAGAGCATTCACCTATGGAAGTCTGTGGCCGTTCTCTCTCTCTTTGTCCAGCAATCTTCTCTATTTTCTCCTGCTTCACATTAACTTTGACAACCCAATTCACCTGAAAGGAAGAAATTCATTACTAGAAAGCAAGACTGCAGAATGTTGCAGGCTTACGTACTTATTCTAAAAATGTAGTAGTGTAACACTGTATACTCAGAGACAGTATGACAGTCTGCATTCTGGTGTTTAAACTTCAGTGTTGTATATCTGTTTAAAAAGAGGCCAACATAAATTAATTAATGACAATCACATGACGTTTATTTGTGCAGAAAGCATTTTGTTTCGGTTAGGGTGTTGAAGATGATGCAGACCCAAGCATAGACATGAGTCAGTTAAGATTCCCAGAAATGGATGGAAACAAATACAACTTACAATGTAAATAGGAGACAACGTGGAGAAACAAACAGGGCATCCTATGATGACTGGGAGAAAACTAAGTGTAAAAACACAGGGGCGAGAAACAGGTGAGTCTGATTAAGTCACCGTGGTTCATGCTCTGTGACAGAGCATGAACTGAGGCACTGAGGGAAAATGGCCGGGGACTTAAGACAGAAGTAAACATACAAAGGAACACAGGGGAAATGGCTAAACATGAGCTTAGAAAAACGTGAGGATGATGCAACAGCCGCTAAACAGAACAAGAATAAACTTACAAATCTACTAAAATATAAAATAATAAAATATAAAAGAATTGCATTGAATTCAAAACCAAAAAGAAAAAAAAAACCCAAACCAAAACTGAAGTCACACAGTTCATGCTTATGGTAATAAACAATTGTTGTTTGCAAAATGCTCATAGTGACATTTATTAGCAACTCTAAAGATTCCAATAAAATAAATATAACAGAAGAATTATTGTTATGTATGCTTTCTTTTTTGTTTAAGTTAATCAAAGCTTCCTTAAAACTTTTAATTAATAATCCATTACTTAATGTTTCTTTGGTGTGTTAGATTTTTCTATTACTAGTTCTTTTGTTGGCAGCCCAAGGCAAGGAGCTGGAGTCAGTCTTGAGTTCTCAGAAGCCAAAGCCTAATTTATTCTGACCACATATAAAGTTGTAGAGGGCTGGACTCTATCTGTGCTCTCTTCTTGGGAACGCACGCCCCATACAATATGGTGGACTTAGACACGCTCTGCGATCTAATTGGTCTTATGTTATTAATGTGGGCAGACCAGCCTCTGCACACATGAGCTCACTGGAATGTACTACAAAAGTGTGTGAGTTGTTCTCAGGCAAATATCTAATTACAACAGACCTAATGATAGAGGAAGACCTTGAGAATACATTTGTGCTCTGTTTCTCAGCTCTAAGAAGATTGTATGAATACAAAGAGAAGTTACACGAAATACCATAAAACTTACAAATTAATGAATCACAAACTAACCAGTAAATGACTAATGTAAGTTTAAGCACAGTTAAACACAAAAAGTCAATTCTAAGAGGTGCATAAATATGACTTGAAACAGAGGGCCACTAGGCTTCTCAAATTCTTCTTGCCACCAGATACAGTGAGAAGGAAAGTAAGGGAGGTATAAATGAAAATTATTCTCCCATCAATAAGCAGTCCAGACGCTTATAGTGAGTCCTTCTTTGAGTTTTTGTAGTAACCGATGGTACATCAATAGATCAGATATAAAATAAGTTTTGTACAGAGGATCAGTTCCTTATATTTGTTAACATCTCCTTCAAGTATGCTGTCCTGCTGAAAGAGGAAGAGAGCATAAGGGAATATGGAGCCATGAATAGGGTTCTCGGCTTGGAGATAGCTGAAATATGGGATCCACGTCAAAGAAGAAAGCACAGAGAAACAACCTGAAAGGTTCCCAGCTCAACTTTTCACCAAAAGGAGAAGCCAATAACTGTAAACTAATTAATCTCTTTTCTGCAAGTTTTTGTAAAGTCTCAATCATTTTACAAAAGTTTGTACTATAACTTAATATTTAGCAAGGTTAAATTATTTTTAAATATTCCTGCTCTTTCCATCTTTGTCACATCTTTAGCAAGGGTGTCGGTATAGGTAACCTTGTCTGTTCCATGGGATTTGAGTCTTTAGAGTTTAATTTTGAATTCTAATGCAAAGGTAAATTCAGAGTTATAACATCCACACTGCCAAATTTAGACTAAGAGGAAAATATTTGACAGCTTATCTCTCAAATGCTTTGAGTTCCCTAATCTGCAGGTTAGCCATATACAAGAAAAAACATTTTTAATGTACACTCAAGTTATGCATTAAACTGTCTTAGGTTATAAAAATACTTTGCAGTCATCATGTTGCCGCACTCTGTGGTGTGTGTGTTCAGTCAACATAGTTCCTCATGTTTTCAAACATGTACAGCATTGTGAAAAAGTATTTACTCCATTGCAGATTTCTTCTTTTTTTCCTTTTTTTAAGCTTAGATATTTCAAATTATGAAACATTTTTTTGTATCGGACTAAGATTACCTGAGTAAAAATGCAAAAGGCAGTTTTCACATGATGATTTCATTTATTAAGGAACAAAACTATTCAAATTACTTACAAGTAATTGACCCCTAAACCTAATAAATAATTGCACTGCTCTTGGTACAAACAACTGCCATCAACCATTTATATGACAATAATGTTTTTACATTACTGATAATTTTTTTTAATTTTAGCCCTCTTTACAGTATTGTTTTAATTTAGCCAAATTGTAGGTTTTTTGAACATGAACGCCCTGCTTAAGGTCATCAGACAGCACCTCAATCTGATTTAAGTCCAGAGTTTTCAGCTAATTAAAGATATGCTTTGAAACATTGTCCTGTTGCATAACCCGAGTGTGCTTCAGCATGAGGGCAAAAACCCAAAGCTGGATAGCAGATTAAGTGTCACTTCAAGAGATTTCCCCACAGAGCAGAACTCATGGTTCCCTTGGTTACAGCAACTCGTCCAGGTCCTAAAATGGCAAAGCAGCCCAGACAATCACACTACCATCACCATGCTTGACTGCTGGCATGATGGCTAAAGTGCTGGGTCAGTACCTGCACCTTCTAAAAAGTTCTGCTTTTGTCTCGTCAGTCCACAGTATTTTTTCCCAAAAGTCTTGCGATTCATTAAGATGATTTATGGGAAAAGTGAGATGGACCTTCATGTTCTTTCTGCCCAGCAGGGGTATACATCTTTTAACTCTCCCTTGGATGCCCTAACTGAGGCAAGTGAGGACTGCAGAGCTTTAGACTTTGATCAGTGTTCTGTTGTGACTTCCTGTATGATTTTTGGTGGCAATTGTGGTGGACAGGCCACTTTTGGGAAGATTCACGCTACTCCATAATTTCTCCATTTGTGACCAATGGCCTCACTGTGCTTCTCTGGAGTCTCAAAGCATTATAAATGGCTTTGAAACCCTTTCCAGACTGAAAGAAGTAATTTGTCATTTGCTTTTTAATTTCTTTAGATCGGGGTATAATGTGCCGCTTTTTGAGATGTTTTATGCTGTTTCACATTGTCAGACAGGTGCTATTTGACTAATTTCTAGATTCTACTGGTATGGAAGTAATCGGGCCTGTGTGTGGCAAGTGAAATTGATCTCAGCTTTCTGAAACATGATTTGTCAGAGATAGGAATGGGTACCAAATTTGGTACTTTTATAGGTACCAACCGAATTCCATCGGTACTACCGAGTACTGATTGACGTAAAAACAAACGGTACCATGTTTCTGTACCTAAATGCATCATTGTGACACTGAGGAAGTGGAAAAGTGGTCGATTTTCCATGCTAGACATGAACACAGCATTGCACGCACAAGAACATAATGATGTTGGTAGCCGCTGGCACCGTCAACAAAGCATGGCTGATACGTAACCCTAACCCTTTCAAAATGTGGTGAAGATTACACTTGCTGCAATATTTGTGGTGGGAAGAGGAAGGCCAGTGCCGGGAATTCTTCTAATCTGAGGAAGCACCTGGTTATGCAGCAGATTTTTCTCAAGGCTGAATAGTGCACAATTTGTGTTAGCCTCAGATCTACGGCTACACCTCCTGCATTTGGCACCGTTAGCACACCTGTATCCATTAGCGACTCCCTGTCTGCAGCCAGCAACATGGCTGGCTTTTTATCTTGTGCACTGTTACACTGCGTAGTCAGTTAAGGGTTTTCATGTTGAAGAACTGTTTGAAATAACTGCGATGTTACAATACAAACAGCTGAATGTTGTTTTGATATAATCATTACATTTTTTATACTGCGAAATAAATATGTTGAATTGAAAATTTTTGACATTTTATTATTAAACAAATTTATTTATTTATTTCCACATTACCATATAAACACAAACAAAAGTACCAAAAATTGGTACGGGTAAGTACCGATACTGATTCCCAGGTACCAGGTATTTGTACCGGATCAGTTAAGTGTGAAAGGTACCTATTTCTAGTCAAATTCATTCTCTAATTCATACTTCTCTCATTCATTTAAGTTAAGTAAACTTTTGTACAGGGCCAAGTTGATTTTTAAACATTTGTACCCTTGATAAATGAAGTCACTTTTTTAAAACCTGCCTTTTTAACCAGTTTATCTCTGTCTGATATTAAAATTTGTTTAATGAAACATTTAGGTGTGATAAAATAGCATAACAGCAGAAATCTGTCAATAAGCAAAATTTTTTTTCAAAGCAGTGTAAGTGGCAGGTGCTGATACATACTGTACATTGTTTCCATCATTTTGAAGCTGGGGTAAGTGGTGACTGCTACATAGAATGAAAGTTACAACTAATAAAGTAGAATAGGTCTTTCATAGTATACACTTTAAATTCATAGTAGGTTGTAGCAGAAGACTAATAAAAAATCATATTTTGTTAAGTAGCCTCTTTTCTTGGTGCACATTACATTTATAGATACGAAAGTTACATTTCCTGTAAGGTTATTGAAAATGACATAATCTAATATAGGATTAAAAACTAAACAGCTCAGATTTTTGGCAAACTTGTCCAAGATTACATCAAAATATTTTCTGCAACTGAAATTAATTTGCAGATTTTGACTGTTTTCAATAAATAACTCCATAACTAAACTGAAAGTTGTTTAAAGAAAAAGAAAGCTTAAAAGTTATATTTATAATTGTTTCCCTAATGCATAAAGTTCTATTTTCTGATCCTTTTGAAAGTCAGAATACCCTAAGTCTATAGAAATACCTGATCTCTTTATTTTTTGTTATTTGCATAACTGGGTCAGACATTGTTGCTGGGACACATTTGCTAACTCTACTAAACAATGCCCATCTTTAAGTACTGGCCCCTCCGGTGATTAGTTATACACATCCTCATCTTCTCAAAATCTACAGAACACAATTAGATTCAGGCTTGTGATGTTTCCACCTCTTTTATGAATGAACAATTTAAATTCAGTCTGACATGCAAGTGTAAAATGAACCTGAGGCTGAAAAACATTTGATTTCTTTTTTTAGCTCGGCTTTAGTACATAAAAGTTTCCTGGTAACGTAATCTCCTCCCCAGAGATTGTTCACAAGGTGCGCATTCTGGGAGTAGAGCTATTCAAAGCTTTACATATTTATGATCTCTGATAACTTTGGTTTTGCTTTATGTCTGTGTAGGTCTGTGTGTTTTCATTGGAACATTTTATGATAACATATTTAAAATAAAAAGATTGTGTTTTGTCGGCTGACAAATCCAACATTAGAGGCAGATGTCGACTTTAGGATTCCCCCTTAATATTTATTACTGTTTGATGAGGCTGTACGTTGAATTGCTATTTCTCCAGAATTATTTTACAATGCACAGTTTAATGATTTTGAGTTTTTAATAGTAATTAAGTTTCTAAATTATAGAGGTTCACATTTTATTTCGCACAACTTGCTTGTACCAGGTTGGACCGCATTTGGCATTGAGAACTGCTTTAATTCTTTGAGATCAGGTGTCTGTGGAAGCCATTGCTGGCAGTGAACTAATTGTCATGTTTAAGAAATCAGTTTCAGAATATTTGGGCTTTATAGCTTGGAACATTTTCCTGCTGGAAGTAGCTATCAAACGTTGGATACACTGTCAGCAAATATAATCAGGTAGTTGGTTCTAAGAGGCCTAAAGTGTGCTAAGAAAATATCCACCACACCAGGACACCACCACCTCCAGCCTTTCACTGTTGATACAAACAGGGATTCATTCCTTCTCTCATGTTGTCTATGAAACATTCTAACCCCACTATCTGAATGTTTCAGCTGAAATCAAGACTTATCAGCCCAGTAAAGTGTTTTTTAATTGTTATTGTCCAATTCTGGTGAACAGGTGTGAATTGTAGCCTTAGGTTCCTATTGTTAGCTGACAGAATTGACTACCTGGGTTTTCTTCTGCTACGGTAGCTCATCTGTCTCATGGTTCAATGTGTTGTGCAATTACTTAACAAGCAATATTTGGCATAAAATTAATTATTTTTTAATTCCGCATTCAGAATTTGTTGATTACACCAATAAAGTGAACCTCATAAAGTATAAGACTTATTTGGAAAATTTGTACTCAGTTTTTAAGACTGTCTAAAATGTTTCCCGTGTATATTAACGTATTAACGTATTATGACTATCATTTTTAAGGCCATGAACAAACCGTCATATTTTTCTGAGGTTTGGTAGGACCAAACCAAATCAGAGCATGGGAGCCGTATGGTATGTTGAATCAGAATCAGCTTTATCACCAAGTCCAAGTATGCATGATGTTGTTCTGGAACTCTGACTGTCAAGTGTTCATCAGAGAAACAGCCTGGGGGAAGAAACTGTCTCTGCGGCGGCTGGTTTTTGCGAAAGTGTTTTAATAAGAATAAAGCATGTAACATACAGGTGGTGACAGGACATGGAACACAGATAGGAATACATACATGGAGCAGGTGGTAAACAGGAGGATCCAGTGGTGAACAATGAAAACCAAAGAGTATATATACAGAGGCATGGTGGAGAAATGACCAATAAACTAGAAGGGCTAATCGGGTGAAATGTGGAGCAGCTGGAGGCAAGGAGAATAAAGACCAACTGAAGGAGGGAAGCTAATTAACTCAAACAAGAAGGAATATAGAAACAATGGAAAGAATCTACCCTAGCTCTGAATGTACAGGAATACAAGAAACAAGTAATACTGCAGACCTTTTTGATTTTTATTTTATGGCACTAGTGGTCTTTATTTTGAAAGTTGACTGAGAGGAAATGGGGTGGAGAGAGGGAGGGGAAGGCATGCAGTAAAGGTCATTGGGCTGGCACTCGAGCTGTTGAGGACTGTAGCCTTTGTTAATGGATCATGCGATTCACTACTGCGCCACCGCCACACCCCTTGGTGCATACTTTCAAGCACAAATTCTCAGTATGATAGGAGCTTTGGGAAGGACAATGCAAAAGCTTAATATTAGCTGATTGATCTGCTCCAAAATTAATTTTGATGCGTGTTTAGGATCATTGTCCTATTGTAACACCCAGTTGTGTCCAAGCATCAAGTGTTTTGAGCAAAACCAATGACAATACATCTTCCTTAGTATCAGTTAAGGCTAACCCAGTCCTGGGTCAAAATATGGACTGGCCCAGCCCTGTGTTGATTCAGCACAACAGTGTTTGGTAATGGTTTGATCCAGCCTACTGTTAGGTCTTTACCCCCATTATATTTGTTAAAGTGACTGATGTCAGATGCTAAAGCTATGAAAGACTGGGTGTAAAAGAATAATCCATATCTTGGAGAATTGGATAGTTTTGGCTGGAGGCTTCACTAGTATGGAATGCACAATTGGCAGAATACATTTAAATTGGTTGGTGTCTTAGCACAGACCCAGCCTTTAAGCATACTCCACAAATGATCAACTGGATTAAAATGTTCAATGGGAAATTTTTGTATTAGCATGCTTTATCCATTGCAAAACCAGTTATATGTGTCTGATCATAGTCATGTGGCCCATCTTTGTCCAAGTTCTGTCCACCCTCTGGCTGTTGTCTGAAGTAAAATCCATAATAACAAATTTTCTTGAGGAATAGTAATGGTATAATCTAAATTTAAAAAATTGTGTTCAAATTGTAGACAATATTTACAGATGAGCTCAGGAAGAAAGAACAGAGAAGGTCTACAGCCAGCTGAACAACATGGTAGAGGCTCTGTCATAGAATGATTAATCTTCTTAGCTTGTTTATTGATATAAGACTATTAAACTCATCTCTTGGCAAACCGTATTATTCAGATTCCTGAAGAATCATTATTTATGTCACTTAAAGGTGAAATAAGAAATGTTAATAAAAGTAATTTAAACCTGGGCAGAATTTATTCATCATCTGAATTTAAGAAAAATGCTTTAACCCATCAAATGTCGCCATAACTTCCATCTAACAAAACAAACCAAGAACTAGAGATGAGGAAATGGTCATGACTTTGAAGTAAGGAAATCATATGAATAAGATTAAATCGTTTTGCTAACCTTGGTTTTTAAACTGAAAGAAAAGTTCTGTACAATTGCAACATGAATGGTGAGACTATAAACGGACCTCTGTCAAAATAAATCTGAAGCCAGATTAAATAAAAGCAAGATTGAAAATGGGGTGGGAGAAGAGCACGAGGTCAAGAAAAATATGACAAAGGGAGGAATCATTGCAATCAGTGTAACCTTGTCAAATATCAAGATACCAAAACCTCAAGAATTTAATGTGTTATACAGAGTAACACAAGAACTTCTTGTTTGGAGCATTTACTTCATGCTTTTACCAGTGTCTGTTCTTGCATGGATGGCTCCCTAGGCGAAAAAAAGAGAAAACAGTTTTTTTTTTAAATAAAATCATCAGTGCCACCTTATTGTCTCCCCTACTGTTAATAATTTGTGTAATATTTTTTAACCAATAGTCTTCAGCTTCAACTCAAGGTCGGAGCATAAAAAGAGATCATTTGATCGTTCCTCTTTGCAAAATCTCGCTAGATTGTCCAGAGTTCTAGGTTCTCTCAAATTTTAAAGACATATTTTATGTCAGTCTTTTATTTCCATTTATATTGAAAAAAAAATCTTTACTAAGATCAAAATGTACTGGAGTAAAATTCCTAGTTTGTGTGTACAAACTGCTGATTCTGATTCTGAAGTACATTTTCTCTTCTGCTCAAGAGTTTTGTACAGGATTTAAGACCTCAGACTGAGACGGAAGAAGCCTTATTTTGTGTCTGATTAATAATTTCTGTGTTGATTTGTCACATGTTGTGGATCATTATCCCATGATGTTCCATTTCTGATTTTCTGCCAGATGGCACCAGATATTTATTTAAAATGTCCTGGTACTGGTAAAGAGTTCATTTTTCAATGCACTTCCACAAGGTTTTTCAGAGCATTTTTAAGAGAAGCAGACACATAGCATCACATGTCCTCTACCATACTTAACACTGAAGATTATGTACTTTTCCACATAAAAACAGGCCTTAGTTAATGGATTACTAATTAAAGGTTACTAGGCACCCTAATCAACTCTGAAAACTTTGAAAGTGAATGAATAAAAAATGTTTCATTTACATGTATTTTTTTGTAAGAGTGCCAGGAAGTGTGGTGCTTTACTTTGACTCTAAACACACCTGAAATGTTAGCTGCAGAAAAGCTTAATTTTAGTCTCATATGACCAAAGCACATAATTACAGTTAAAATCCTGGTGGGGTTTTATCACTTTGAAGTGTGAATAGGTGACACGTGTCTCTGTGTCATGTCATATTTACACCCCAGGGAAAAAGATTACTTATCCAGAGTCTTCCAAGACACTCTGATCAACCTAAGAAAGGAAAGTTTATTTTACAGGAATTGCTAGAGGCAGTCAATGAAAGTGCCACTTGTAATTTCTCTTTTATAAATCTATTTTTCTTTTAACATAGGTCTTTTTCACCTTCTGAAGGTACTCAAATTTAACATTGGATTTTTCTAAATTAAGCGTGAGATTATACGTTTGAATTTACACGATTAATTTGTTTTAAGGCTTTTTTTTGTCAAAGGTGTTACTGTATATCTATGTCAACCTTGAACCATCTACAATTGTTGTAGTATTATGTGGTGTGACACCTTTCTGGAGAGGGGAATCGTCCGAGCTTCTGCTGGCAACAACTTAATGCTCACCCTCTACCGATGATCCACATGGCCCTGTCTTTTAGTGTTTAACCCTTTCTCTCTCCTAGACATGGCGATTGACTGAGCTTTTACTGTGACTAACTGTATGTGCTCTCTTTCAGACTCTAACCTTGAAAACTGGCTCAGAGTTTATCTGTTCTTTCTTTCTAGGTGAAACGACTAAAGGAGCTACATCCATTAACATTTACTTTTCCTTCCCATAGAAAGTACTCCTGGATCAGTGCTTCCTTGTTCTCTTTGTGTCTCTGCTCTGTTCTCTCTAACCCCCAGTCGGTCGTGGCAGATGGCCGCTCACACTGAGCCTGGTTCTGCTGGAGGTTTCTTCCTGTTAAAAGGGAGTTTTTCCTCTCCACTGTTGCTAAATGCATGCTCAGTATGAGGGATTGCTGCAAAGTCAACGCCAGTGACTGTCCACTGTCTCTACTTGCTCATACGGGAGGAGGGAATGCTGCAAGTCACTGACTGGATGCAATCTGCTGGGTTTCCTTAGACAGAAAAACTTTTTATCCAATTTGAATAAATAACTGAATCTAACTGCACTGTTCAATGATTAGGATTATTTTGAATGTATGTACCTGACTTTTGTGAAGTGCCTTGAGACAACGTGTTATGAATTGGCGCTATATAAATAAAACTGAATTGAATTGAATTGGTCTGCAGCAGATCAGATTAAAGAAGCACCAGATGCTCATAGAATAGTGAAGAGTCAGTTTGTTATTCAGCTGCTGGGCTCCATAATGACACTAAGAGCAGATGCTGATGACTCTCTGCACTCTGCGTGACACACTCCAACATTTAGGAGGGAGAAAGCGGTAAAATGCTGCAGAGAATGAGCACCGCAAATAAGAGACCAGAAAGTAATGACAGGGCTGAAAGGGAAGCAGGAACAAATAAACAGATCAGAAAAGAGATGGAAATGGTTACTTGGGGCTGAGATGTCACTGAGAAGAAAGAGCTGTCAGTGAAGATGAAACTCTGGAGCACAGCAGGAAGAATAGATGGAAAAAAAGTTTCTTTGAGATTCTACTTTAAACTTTTCACATTCGGCTTTTTACATTTTACTTGTTACTAGAGACAAGGAAAGAAAACATTCAATTTCTGAGTTTTTTCCTCACTTGTGTTCTTCATCTTCCTAACCTTGTATGACTCAGAGTGTTCACCTCGCTCTGTTTCATTTCACTTCCTCCTCTGGAGGATTTAAATCCTTTAAACCTCAGCACAAGGCTGTTTTTTTTTTTTTTTTTAACAAAAGCCAAATCTTTGATTAAATAAAGCAGCTGCGACTTCAGGCCTGACAGAGCAGTGTTTCAGAGCTGTGACATTTTGGCCAAGTGTGACTATCACTGGGTAGCAGGAATCTTTGGTTTTAGTTCTTCCAGTCATAGGTTGAGTGAGTGAAATGCACACTCATCTACATATTACATGGTGCACAATAAATTCTTTGCTTTGTTTTTGACAAAAAAAAAGTCATTGTTTACATAAAGAGATATTCTTTAGTTCCCACAAACCAAAGATTTAACAAAGAACATTTTATGAATCTCAGATTGTACACACTACTGTTGAAATGCTAGATCATATGATGTAAAAAAGAAACATGAATAAATTATCTTAGAACTTTTTCCACCATCAATGTCACACGTTTCTCCTGCAATCCAACTTGAATCCAAACAAATCTGAGGAAAAAACAAAAAAAATGGATGAATGCATAAGTGTGCACAACCTTGAACTACTACTTCAATGAAGCGCATTTAGTTCATTGAAATGATTCAGTATTTTTAAATTCAGGACCTGTCATCAATCATATAGACTGTGAAAAGGCATCGAATAATGTTCAGCTGTCCAATTAGCCATAGTTCTCTGAGAGGCACCAATGTCCCATGCGACCATTTGTAAGTAAGTAATATAAAAAATTTGCAGTACTCCACTCTGCTCTGCTCAGCTGGCAACAAGTGAGGGCTTGAAACTCTTTCAATCCTTAAGCTCTGGGATATTTTTTTAAATTCACCACAACTGAAAATGGAACAACCTTGCTGGCTTTGCGCACTAACAGACTCTAAAAGATTTGCCTGGCAATTGCAACAGAGAAGGCCTATTGTAAAACATAAAACCTCCTCTGAAAATACACCCAGTAATTGCTTTAGCTGCCCACAAATAATGATAACCATTCTACTAGATAATTATGGACTTCACTGAGGGAACATTTACCCAGGCACACAGGCTCGACAGACATTATGACATTAGATGTATCCTAACACTATCACCAAAAACATGGAAACACCTCTACACTGCCAGAAGATAAAGTGGGTTAATCAATAGATGATCAAGGAATAAAGAACCTACAAATAGTGTCAAAGTTTAAGTGCTCATCTTTCTCTGAACAGATATAGAATCAGTGGAGGGAGCTAAAGATTAGGGTGATGGCAAGGAGGTCTTCCAAGTCCTAATACATGGTGCTCATTGCTAACGATAAATTGTTAAAACTCCGGTGGAAACATGCAAAAAGCCGCTTAGCAGTTATAAAGAGGATTTTATTGGTGTAAAGCTAATACAGATACTTCCATTAATTATTGAAGAGTATAGATAATTTAGTCTTTTTCTATACTCTTGTAAATATTATTTTCTTGTTTTTTATGCACAAATATTCAGGTGCATTATTTCATTTTTTTTTAATTATCATATGGAATAAAAGTATAGATAATCTAGTAAACTTATACTTCTCAGTTGCACATTTCTTTAAATCTGAGTATACTATATTTATTACTGTACTGTATTTTTTTTCTTATGTTGTAAATTTGACACATTTTACAGTCTCATATTTTACCTGTGTGAATCTGCATGCTTCAATTTTCCCTAAAGCTGGTACACCTGAATTTCCAAAATGAGGGACGATTAGGTTTTTTTTAATTCTTTTCTGATTTTCTATTTTTTAATTTATAAATAAAAAACTGATATTTTTTGACAGATACCTGTTTCCATTCAGAATGTTGAAAAGTTCTTGGTTTAATGAATATGAATGAAATTTTACATATAAATCTGCCAGGGGTATTAAAAATATTGGGCGTAACTGTATATAAAGAGGTGTAATTAGTAAAATTCAATGAGACACAGCGAGTTAACGAGGAGCTGGAAACAAGGATAACTGAGAACATCTAGTGGCTGATACGAATAAAGAGCCAAAGAACTGAAGAAAAACCAAATGAACAAAACCATAGTAGCTGAAGATTGTAAAGCAAGGATCAAGACAAAATCCATATCATGACAGAAATTCTTTGTGTAATTAAAATGTCTTTTTGGTATTTTCACTGTCTCATAAACCTTGTTCTATACAAGCAGTCATTTTGTCCAATGTGCTAAAAAAGAAAATGTATCTTATTAAAAAATAAATGGAAAACCTGGGATTCTGGCCCTTTACCATCTTCCCTTGCATATTCAGGACAAAAGCCTTTCTACAAATAAATAAAAAGGAAACTGCATTACAGTTTCCACAAATTAGAAAATTATAGCATGCATTGAAAGGTTGGATTAGATGACACTAGAGATTACCATTTCCTGTCCTACATTTGTACCATCTTACTTTTTTCATAAGACAAAGAAAATAGCATTTTCCTGTTTTATAGCCACATGTATACACCAAAACTGTCTCAAAAATTTCTCAACAACAAATGTCTCTCATTAGCCTGAGGGTCCTTCCACCTCCAGGTTATTGAGGAGAATTCAGGTGCTGAAATGTCTGATAGTGATAGTGACAGTGATGACAACCCTCACCTCCACAGAGCCACCTGACATGTTTATAGGCTGTGCTAAATGTGTCTCTTTGTGTGGGCCTAGTTCTCTTTCTGATTGTTAAATCTCTGCACAATTTTTTGACATGTTGAGCCAAAAAAAGCCTCAGCACTTTGACTTCTGCAAGTGTAGAGACCAAGAAATCTAAAGTGATCAGAGAACAACTGTGGCAAAACGCTGAACACATTTGCGTCGTGTGGACAGGTGATGACAGCAGGCTGACACCAGTCACTTTCCCAGGATTGATTGTCAGCTACTGAGCTGCCAGAAGGAGTTCGACACAGGGCAGTTTCATTTGTTTCAGTTTGATGTTGGTTCCTGCTTGTGCTTCAGAGTTTCATGTAAGACCTATTTGATTTCTTCTGTGCATCTGTAACAGGGTTTTATTTTAACATTACTATTGATGTGAAGTTTGTCAAAATTGGTTTATTTATTCTTCAAATTCATTTTATTTAATCAACAAGTTATTTTTTTTCCTGACTTTTATTGCTATATAAGTTTTTTTTATGTTACTCTTGTTAGTTGGTCGTTACCATAGCAACCAATAACAGTCAGCTCTTCCCCTTTTTCTTTTGCTGTCTGTTACTGTGGTATGTATTAGGATCAGCTCTGTATTTTCTTTACAAATATGATTTTTTAACATATATCTTAGATTAATTTAATTATATACATTGTTTCATATTCGATTTTGCCATATTTTGTAAATGTTTTAAACTGTTATTGTATTTTATGTTGTGTATTTCAGCTGTGTTTAATGTTACAACTGCTAACTGTTTTATCAACTGTTCATTTGATTACGCTGTAGTTTGTTTAGAGTTATTTATTGTATTTTATTTAATGTGTAGGAGCAGAAGCTGCTGGAGCTGCTAACCAACAACTTTATCTGTTTATCTGTCTCTTGTTAGGTATGTTTTACTTTTCGATACAAAGTAACAATTCAACAAGTAACAATTCAGTTGCCAATTGTACGATAGTCTTTGAATGTTAAATATTTGTGTGTACTCTCTTTCCTTTACCAGAATATATGTATTCATTGCTAACTGTGTTACGTATAATGTAGAATATTGATGTAAGTTTATGTTAAAACCACTATAGGATCAGAGCTTTCTCTGTGTTTTCTACATTCATTTCGTGAGTGTTTTACTGTGATCAGGCAGCTTTAGGATGCGTATCAAGACACAACAAATGGAGTAATACCACCGCCAATCAAGGGCCAGTGTGGCACAGTACAGCTTCTGAAGAACACGATGACAACAAAAAAAAATCTTCTCCGTTCACATAAAGGGACGAATTTAAAGGCACAAAAGACCAGCTCTCTGTACTATGGTGCCTCTTTTTATGAGTTCTGAAAATGTACATTATCAACATTTCCTCCCCCGTCACCATGTTTACCGTTGTCTGAAATTCAGTTGAATTCAGATGCTAATTCAGGACGGCTCTCTAGTGGCTACATTGCCTAACATCCATGCCAACCTAGTAAACGCAATGAAAGCATGAGGACAGTGACGCTTGACAGCAGTAGAAATTGGCAGACCCATTTATGTGTGTAAATGGAGCATAAATAGCCATATAATAAGCTCCAATGTCAAAGGTATCCTAGCAGGTCATGCAAATGCTATTTTATGTCTGCTTTTGTCATTTTTGCATTTGTACCTCTTGGCCACTCATGCTGAGACTGGTTCTACTGGAGCTTGTTCTTGTCAAAAGGGTGTGACTCCCATCCACCACCACATGCTTGCTCAGGAGGAGAGATTGGTGCAAACTCATTGACTTGTTAACTCGCTTGTTAATTTATGCTTTTTTTACCAGTTGGCATTTTACAATCAAGTGTAATTGGCCGTATTGTATTATTATTGGACAGAACTGAAATGTATACAATTAGATCTGATCTGAATATGACCAGACTGTGTTGGAATGAATTGGGTTGATTTGAACTGAATGTGGACTGAACTGTTTTCTGTATAACTGGATGTGGATTGGATTTGTCTTGTGTCTTGAGATGGCATTTGTTGTGAATTGGTGCTATAAAAAATAAGCTAAAGTGAATAAAATTACTTTGTAGTCCGCTACATATTTTCTAGCACAAGACACTAAAGAGATGGTACAAAGAGCAACCAGTAAGAGTAATGGCATCAGACACAAAGGTAAAAGAAATTAAATAGATTTGATTTAACTGCTATAAAATTTGAGGGTTTCATCGTTACTTTTGAATCAGTTATTTTACACTGGTACACTTAATATTCTCCAAACAAATATGAAAGAAACATTTTAAAAGACAATGAACTAACTTAATCTTCATTCTAGGTACCTCTGGCACCTACAGTGACCAGTGTAAATTAAAACTAAGTGAGGTAATTCTTGCTAACAATAACAGCCTTAGATTCTATAAAGACCCTGCTTTCATATAATTATTTAAACTCTGTACTTAACAGCTTTTGCCCATGGTATATCTTTCAACAGTATAAATTAAAAGTAATTGTCAAAGTATTTAAATGGGGGGCGGGGGTCTGCATGGTGGCAAGAAGGTCCTGGGTTTGAATCCCCTCTTTCTGCACAGTCCTTCTGTTGGGTTAATTTGTCTCTCTAAATTGCCTAGATGGGAAATGGGTGTGTGCATGGTTGTTTATTCAGTTTTTCCCATGTGATGGACTGGCGACCTGTCCTGGATGTACACTGCCTTTCGCCCGTAGACCAATGAGGATAGGCACCAGCTACACGCAACAATGTACGGAAGAAGCGGGTACAGAAAATGGATGGATAGATGGATTTAAATGGGGTTGTGTGGAGAATTCATGAGAAATGTGTACCTTACCTGCAGAAGACCTGTCAAAGAGACACAAATCTGAATTATACAAGTGAGCTAACATCTGAGAACGTCAGAGAAGGTTCGTACCATCTTAAAACACTCCAATCCAATGTTATGGTATAGTGGTTCACATGAATACATGTTCATCTACATCATTTTTGATTTAAAGATAATTAACACAGAAGTCTATGATTACCTATCAAATATTTACTTCCCCAATTAAACTTTCTTGATGTTTTTCATTTTAACATCTTTAGACAGAACCAAAAAGTTGTTGAAATTAGAAAAAGACTAGATTAATGTGAAATACCATGCCACAATGACATTCACAGACACAGACACTTTACATGGTGTTGCATTAAAGAGAGGTAGCAGATCTTTTAAAAGTATTTGCAATAATTCATTAAACATAAATATATAGCCCATGTCTTGGTTATCTCTCATGTTCTCACTAAGGGAAACAATATAATTTGAAGAAAATATGTTTTTTTTTTAAAACATTAGGGGTGAAGTAGTAGCTCAGTGTCTTCCTGTTTCATTTACACTAAATTCAACAAATTCCTTTCACAAAAATTAAACTTTCTGAATGAGGAGTGTACTATATTTCTGCCCTTTGCTGTAAATTTCTGCAAAATGAACATTTCCTGACTGATCACTCTAACGAGGGGACTGGATCAACGCTCCCTGCAGGGTAGTCAAACAAAGTGATCGCACCTGTGAGCAGCAGAATGACCCTGCTTAACTTTTTATTGAGTTGCTGGATTGATAACACCTGGGAGCCACCTGCAGGCAGGAACCACATAAAAGTGGCAGGACATTATTCTTTCTCTAGCTTTGCATTGCGAAGAGTTTTCTTGGCTGGACTAACTGCTGGGTTTGTTTGTGGACATTGGCGTGGTCTAACGATACAGGCTAATTCAGCAATTGTAGCTCAGAGGTCCTGCAGTCATGCCTGCTGGGTTTTTAATACCAAGGTACAAAATTTAAACCTGAAGCCTCTTTAAATCATTGTTTAAAAAAAACTGATTTGGTTTTTTTTTTTTTTTTTTGTGCTTCACAGTATATGTATATTCTTGCTGAATGAAGTGAGTTATTCCTCAGCTATCTTCAGAGGTAAGCCTTTAATATTATTTGGGTGTTTCTACTTGCAACACTTCAAGTGAGGCTAAACATGAATGAGTAGTTATGTGACAAACCCAGGTCCATCTGATGTGGACATCATGACTTTAGCAAGAGATTTCTTTTATATACATTTTTTAAAGGGCTGTATTCTTCTGTATTTATTATAGTAGAGGCTAGTAAAGATGCCCATTATTGCAAGGTTTACAAATTGGCAAAGTATACGTCTTGGTACCAGTTGTTGTCCCTTAAGTCTTGGCTTCATTTATGGTTGCTCTTTCTTTTGCAGTTGAAAGGTTGAGGCCTCACCAGCATCAGTTTCACCCATCAGATGTCCAGTCTCCAGATTCAGCAACGCCTCGTTGTCATGGACACCATTTTCCTAATCTGCCAAAGCACTGCCAAAAATCTGATCCCCCTCGTCCGCCAAAACCCTGTCAAGGCCCTCATCCTCCTAAACCCTGTGCCGGACCCCATCCGCCAAAACCTCAACAGCCAGGGCACCCGCATCCCTCAAAACATCCTTGCCCACCACCCCATCTGCCACAGTGTCCTGAACCCCCTAAACCGCAGCATCCTCCTTGCCGGCTACGGCATTGTCTGCGACCCCATCACCACCATCAACACCCACCACACCATCATGCCCCAGGACACCACCCTCAAAAGTTTAGTCTGTCCCACATTCTGAGTCATGTATTTGGACACCACCATCATGGCCCTCATCACAAACCACCTTCAAAGGACTGCAAAAAAACAGTTACCAAAGATGGCCGGGTGTTGTGTATAAACTCATCCTAGAAGAAAACTGTGGGTTAAAGATTAACAGCTTCACCACCTGAGGACTTCAAACTTGAGCTCTTGCTGAGAACTAAGTCTGTGTCCTAGTGGCATTAAAGGGATACTACAGTTTAAGCAGTTGTGGAAACAAGTGTACTGCCATCCTCTTGATGCATTAAAAGTTCAAAATTCCTGACTCATCTGATTTTTGAATTCACTGCAAGACTTGGCCTACTACTTTTGGTCAGTCTTTTATTTTTTTTTTTGTAGAAGAATTAATACTCCCACCAAGAAGTGGTGTTGCTACACAGCATTAGACGGAATGTCCTTGGTGTAACTGTAATCAAAGGGGTGGTTTTCAAGCTTCTCGTCTAGCCTTTTCTAGAGTTAAGGTTGGAAACTCATGTCTACAGGTGGGTAATGATTACGGAAGGTCAGCTATTTGGAGCCAAACTTGGCACTAGGTGGTTATTGTACAAATTTAGATGACGAGCAAATGCGTCCAGTGGTTTCTAGCTGTGCTAAAGTCAAACTGACATTAAAATTTGACTTCCCAATGCTGCTCAAGAAGATGACTCAAATATTTCAATTTGCTTTCTAGTTTTGAACATAAATTTTCTGCCTGTGATCTGAAAACTCAAGTCTCTTAAAGAACTTTAGTCAAACTAGCTGGGAAGCTGTGGTTGTGGAGTCCATCTTGCTCTATTGCACTACTTGGTGTTTCATGTTTCTTCCTCACAATTAACATTTAAATGACTCTTTTCAAAATGGTCTTCCTACTGCTAATCTACGTTAATGCTGCCATCGCATGCAAAGTCCTGTGGGCCAGGTGTCTTCGAAGAGCTGTGATTGGTTAAAAGAAGCAAAACAAATGTGCTCCTAGTAATTGAGAGAAACTGATTTTTATACTATTTCATATGAATTTATTTAATCTTAAAATGCATTTACTATAATTGCCTTCTTGTATAATTAGTTTGGTAAAATGGAGGGGTGGAGACAACTGAACAAGGGAGCAGAGCCTGCTGGTGGAGAAGTGTTGAACGGTAGATTTGTTCCTGGAATCATGGTGCGAACAAGCAGATCAATGCATCGTTCTGTTTTCACCACCAGTCTGGAATGTGGGCAGCTTTGGTACCTGCTGCATTCAGAAGCTAGAGGGGAGATGGCAGCACACCAGAGAACTTCTCCACAGACTCCGCGTTGTAGATGACCATTTAAGCTTAGGCTACTGACATGTACAGTACAGCAAATGTCTATTCTCATTTACATATCCTGTGTGTGTGTGTGTATATATATATATATATATATATATATATATATATATAGTGGTTAGATTATTGTACTCAATCTCATCTAGAGTTTGTTTTATATATTAGATTTTTTTCCACATTTTTTTAAAGCATTTTAAGTCTGTAAATATTTAAATAATTCTGTACTATATTGTTTGTAATTTTGTTCACTTTTTATTTATTGTAATTCATTATTTATCCTTCCTAATATCTTATTAGAGGTGTACCTACAACCTGTCCTGCCACTTAAACTATTTAATTTCGCCCTAGGGGGATGGTAAGGTTAATCTTATCTGTATATTAATAATTGTATGATTGTTATAGAAGTTTATGTGCTCATTTGCTCGACTATTAAGGGGATGGATCCCAGCGTCGAGCGTTTTATTAATTTGCTGTTCATTTTAGGAGAATTTCTCTCCTTTCTGTCTTGGCTGCTTAAGACACTCTTAAGCTCACAAAAAGTCCTCCTTACTACTCTTAACATTTCCTCACGTTTCGAGCTCTCTTAAGGCCTACGGTGCTTCCTGAATAACTTTTATCTTGCTTAAACTACAGAAAATTCTAAGAAAAATCTTAACATTTTGGGAAATTCCACGATTTTTCTTAGACTGACGTCACTAGAAGGTACTCTTAGTCTTAGGATTCCTTTTGAATACGGGCCCCAATTTGTGAAATGCAAAGGTGTCATGTCCTGTCCAGAATCTTCCACCTGAGCTGTGGATCTCTGGAGCTTCTCCAGAGTTATTACAGGATGTGATGACATATTCAAAGCCCGAGCCATTGTTTTATAGCCTAACCCTGCTTTAAACTCCTCCACAACTTAACCCCTGACCTGTCTTTTGTATGGTCTTTATGTTGCTGTTTGTTCACTGTTATCTAAAAAAGCTTTGAGGCCTTCACAAATCAGCTGCATTTATACTGAGAATAAACTACACAGTTTATTACTTGGGTGACTTTTAAAGGCAGTTTATTTGGTTGTACAGGAATGTATTAAGATGTTAAACATTAAAGGAGTTGAATAAAAATTCACTCTACACCTTTTAGTTTTTTATTAGTAAAGCATTTAAGACAAAATAAAACAAATTGAGGTTTGTGGTTGATTCTCATTTATCTTTTGTCTAACTTTGTGTAAAAAGTGCAGCTACACACAATACAAGTAATTAAGCTGTACTAAAAAGACTAATGATAAACATCTGTGAAGTGAAATGTCCTAAACACTGATGTGAAGCCCTTGTAAGAAGAGGTTCTGTGATTTCTCCGGTTAAATCTAAATGATACAAAAGGTGTTAAAGAAATTTTGACATATAATGGTCCATGATAATCTGTGAAGCATTTGATTTAAAATATTAAACTACAGAGCAGGTCATGCATTCAGTCTTTCCTCAAACTGATGTGGACTTTGGTCCTTGTGTGCCCCCTGCTGGATTTTACACTCCTCTACCTCCAATATTCACTAATGTCTTTATTTGCTTAATTCTTTCATGGTCATTGTGGCCTATTGCATTCGTCTGCATTACATTGTACAATATTGGCCTTTTGTTTGACTTTATTTAAAAAAAAAACTCCAACATTTTATTGTAAGGACCTGATTTCTATTGTGCTAAAGTGGTTTTAAATTAAGTTTTTTTTCTGGAGCATTAAGGTTCTAAATATATGCTAATATAAGCTGAGTATCACTGAATTACTTACATAAAATAACTAACATCAAACCAGAGGACAAAGATATTTTCAGTTGCTCATGTGAATGAAACACTTACATTAGAAGACTTAAATAATCAAAGCTAAAAAAGAGGACTATACATCTGTCACCACTGTCATTCACAGTGCAAGATAAAATAAAAATAAACTAATATTTTCATTTCTTTATTAGGCCTATGCTCAGAAGTCATGCTTGCATCAGTGTAAACACAGATACACAGATTATTATAAAGGAATTTGTGTGTATCAAAATTTTGGTATAAACATTATTTCACAATGTTACGTCTTAACTCAGAGTTTGTCGCAATAACTCAGACAATTAGGTAAATAGAAACATTCCAACCTCTGTTTGAGACTAAACTATTTCTGTTTGTGTTGAAAAAAATAACAGCTACTTTGTCTAACTGCGGAGATTTGTATCCAGTTTGTGTCAGATTTGGAAGACACTGCCTTAAAATATCTCACTGACAAAATGTTACAACTATCCCCATTCTCCCTTATCATTAACAGTTCTACTTCAGAGAGAGTATAGTTTCCTAACAGCAAATAAAATGTTGTCATGAACAATAAAACTGATTTAATGAAAAAATAATTTTAATCATACGCAGAATTTAACAGTTCTGTTATTATTTTCATATTTAATTAGGTGTTGCATAATAGTGAAGTTCAAGGAAAAAGATGCATGGTTTTTGAAAGTTTTAAAATTTCAATCTGAAAACCGTGGCATGCATTTCTATTCAGCCCCCTTCACACTAATACGCCCAAATAAAATCCAGGGAAAACAAATGCATCCTAGGTAATATAATAGACCAACCCATGTGCAGTTTAACCAGCATAAATCCAGCTGTTCTGTGAAGACCTCAGAGGTTTGTTAGAGAAGCTAGAACAAACAGCATCATAAAGAACAATAAAAATACCAAGGCCCGGCCACACACCAAACTATATGGGACAGAATGGGCAAGAGGAGCATTATTCAAAGCAGCAGCCAAGGGACCCACCGTGACCCCAGGGGAGCTTTAGAGATCCACAGCACAGGTGGGAGACTCTGCAGACAGGACAGGTATTACTCACACACTATGAATCTAATCTTCATGGATTACAAAGAAAAAAGCCTTTGAAAAAAGAATGCTATATTAAGTCCATTTACAGTTTGCCATAAGCTACAGAGGGCACAAGCAAACAAAGAAGTTGCTCGGGTCAGATTACACCATTTTCTTACTTTTTGGTCTACATACGAGACACTATAAGAAAGCTAACACTTCATATCACCCTGAAAACCTCCTCTCCACATCAAGAAGCTTCTACCACAATGTTTCACTGCAGCAGTGCTTTTCTTCAGCGATGACAGGGAAGCTGGTCAGAGCTGATAGTTGGATAGAACGTAATACAGGTCAGTCCTGGCGAAATAGCTGTTAGAGGCGGCAAAAAATATGAGACTGGGGTGGAGTTTCACCTTCCAGGAGGACCACAACCCTAAGCATACAGCTCTAATTGCAATGTAATGATTTAGATCCAATCATAATCACGTTAGGTGGCCCAGTCAAAGTCCAGACTAAAAACTTATTGAGGATATTTGGCAAGTTTTGAATACCGGTATTCACCAGTGCTTTTCATCAAATCCGACTGTGCTTGAGCTATTATTTGATGCAGAAAGGGGACATCAGTCTCAAGATGTGCAAAGCTGGTAAAGACAAGCCCTAAAAGACTTGCAGCTGTAATTGCAGCGAAAGATGGTTTCAGAAAGTGTTCAGTCAGAGGCCCTGCATACAAGCGCAAGTCACACTTTAAAGATGTTTATTTTTAAAACTTTTTAAACCATGTGTCATTTTCCTTTCCCTTCATAATTATGTTCCACTTTGTGCTGGTGTATCACATTAAAATCCCAATAAACAACATAAACTCTCACTATTCAAAGCACATTTTACATGTCCATTGAACTGGTGTGACAAACTCCATGACATTCTACCAGAAACCAGCACACCAGGTGCTGTTTTTCATGTCCGTAACCAGGTGTAGCTGTATCTTCCACCAGTTGACATTATCTACCAAAGTGATGATGTAAAGCAGAGAGGGCTATGCCAAGTTGAATCAGCCTTATTAATCAAACAGTAAACTCTGCAACCGCTGGCATCTAATGTCTACGGGTGTAAATCATCTGACAAATAAAAGAAAGGAGCATAAACAAGTGAAAGCCTATAGGCTATAAATCATCATTCAGCCAGAATGCTGCATGCTCAGCTCATCACAGCAGAAAGCATAACCAAGGCTGGTGATCAATCTTTGATGCACCATTGACTCACCTTGGTGTCACTCCTGATCTAAACAGCCTCTCAGCATGGAAGTATTAAAGGTCTGGCTACTTGCTATGACAACTGCTGCAGATTATTCTGATTAATTTGCTTTCAAAATTTCTCCCTTACCCTCACTCAGCAAACTTGCCTCTTTTAAACAGAATGCAATAAGAGATAGTGTGACAGTATCATGAAATAATTCATACTACTGAATGCGGTCAAACTTCCAATGAAATATTCTTGGTTTTATTATTGAATGAAAAAAATAAATAATATCCAATAATAACCTGAAGCAACTGAAACAATACTACATTATAATGTAGCACTTTATGGTGATCTGCAGCTCCTCTTTTTTGAATTGAAACTGATACCCTAAAGGCTGCATTGCTGCCATCTACAGGAACTAAAGAAGGGTTCTTTTTAAAATCCCTCTGATTGCTACTCTCCAGCACTCTTTTCCAATGCAATCACATCAAGTTATTACACCTGGTTATCCATCGTTTGGATTTGAGCCCTTTTTCTGCTTCTACTAAACCTTTTCCTTGAAGAACAGGATTGTTTATACTTAAGAGTATAAACAATAATAACCTTTTTGATCTTGTTTACTTGGACATACCTAGTAGGCCTGTTCTTATTGACCAAATGCCCAACTTTTCAGAATCAGAATCAGCTTTATTGCCAAGTTTGTACATACAAACAAGGAATTTGACTCCGGTACACTTTGCTCTTTGGTTTTTGTTTTTGCACTACAGAATATACATATTTACAATGTACAATATACACATATATAAATAAAAAGGTGCATTTGCAACATCTGTATGCTGTTTTGTTGTTTTTTCCTCTTTCATATTCTGTAAAATGTTTAATTGCACTCAGAATACAATAGTATATTTTTGCTAGGATTTTCTTTACCTTAAAATAACTCTCTATACAAATGTTATATATTTTTTAATATTCTTTTTTTGTTCACAGCTGATAGTTCAGAAGCTCAAGCATGGCAAGCTGTCGAAAACACTTATGAGAATTTTAATCATCAGCCCACACAAAACATCCACATTGCGATGCAACCTCAAGATGCTCAGAGCCGACCTTGGTTAAAACTTATGGAAAATGTTTTAAAGAGCTATGGCCAAAGAAACTCTGATTATCAATTTAACCATCAGGGGCTTCCCCAGACCCCACATCAACGGCCGCCCCAGACCCCACATCAGCAGCCACTTCAGAAACCTTAACAACCACGTAATGTTCCTGTTAAATGGCCCCATGAGGCATTGCCATTACAAGACCATTCAATAGTGATGCCTGAAAAGATTGAATTTAGCCTGAATTTACCTCTTCCCTGCTTCCCATTGTTTAAAGGAATCAGTATAACTACAAAAAAAATCTGATGACCTGAAGCACAGTGGCATTTCCCCTCCCAGGTTCAGCAGGTTTCAGAGCCGAGATGGAACTGGTAGTCGTTACATGTTTGACCGTAAAGGTTTCATCAAGGACCCTCTAAAACATAGGCCCAGCCATGATGGTGCCAAGCCTGGTCTCGACTTCAGTCTGTCTGCTCCCATTTTTTAAGAAAAATATTATAGTCCACGTAGACCAGGATTGCTTGCATTCCTTTGTGGCAAGTTGCAACGCAGTAAAAGGAGTTCAGCTGAGGTTGGACCACTCTGGTCGCTCTTGCAACAAGGTCTAGGACCCCATATAGGTCAGGGACATCCTCATCCACAGCAGATTCAGCCAGGCTGCCCCAGTGGTTATCACTGCTCACAACAGGTCCAGCACCAACCCATCTACCATCAAATTCTTGGACACAGCAAGCAACACCTGAATAATCTCTGGCCAGAACAGGTTCCTTAACAGATAACAAGTTTTCCTCCTACTGAATACCGTAGTCATCATGACCCTGGTTTTTTACAAACACAACAGCAGAAATATGTTCCAGATCACACAAATCCTTCTGATGAGTGTAACCAATCCCCCGTTGGACTCTCAAATTCCTCTGGGACGGTCTCATCAGAATAAACCTCTTCAAGTTATACAGTGGCTGGAATGCCCAAGATGCTTCATGGCATAAAGTCCAGGCATAAGGCACCATTCTGGGCTCAAGCAGAAAAGTTTGAAGTTCCTTTCATTTCTCAGAAAAGCAATATTATGGGAAAAGGAAAAATAAAACTTTTAAATGGTGATTTAAACTTTCATTAACAAATATTTCATAAGTTAAAATTCAACTTAAAATTATCAAATGACCATTATGTCTATTTTCCTAGGCCACCTGTGAAAAGCATGTACCAATGAACACATGATGCAAGTTTGTATTTACAAAAAACTATTTAACTAATAAAGTGATCTTTATAATTGTCTTATTTCTGAGAGCACTATCAGTACTTTATTTTTTTACTGTTCCAGTTATGTGAGATGGGGTAGCACTTGTGAGCAGAGGCCACTCTAGCTTAAAGCTGAACGGGGACTATTAGCCCTGCCTTCATAAGAACGTTCTTCTCAGTTGGGAAGACCAGTTCCTTCTTAAAGATCCCGTATTGACTTTGGTAAGAGAAACCTGCGTGAGGGCTCACATGTCTCACAAAATGATGAGGTTAAGCATTGATTCCTGGTTTAAACTCCTTCAGTTGGTTTTACAAAAGTGAATGACATTTAGCCTGGACGGTAGCCTGGCCAGGAACAGGTTCATGGCCAGGCTTCAAACCCAAACAACCTTTTTATTGTTTGCATGTCCAATGGGTATTGGCACCCCTTAGTGTTTTGCATTGTGTAAGCTAGTACACTATCCAAAATACTTTCTTGGAATACAGTTTAAATTTTATCAAAACTATAATATATTTGTGAAAACATTGCCTCAATGCCTTTTCAACAGGAGCACTACCTTAGATTGATACAAATGTTAAAAGTACAATACATAGTCAGGCAATCTATGCAATTATTTCACTAGTCATGAACATCACAAAATTGTTTTAATTCTTAAGTTTTAGAACAAAGCTTGCCCAAGGTGGCATTTATGGAAGGACAGCCACTGTGTGTAAGGAATGTGCCATATCTGGAATTGATCAAGGGTGTCATTTATAAACATGGCGTACGCCCAAAATGGGGCCTGAAACTGGCATACTTCACTTTATTTTTTTTTTTCTTTTTTTTGTGTGACCTGTCCGTCAGAGTAGACCTCAGAATTGTTGTCTGAGTGCCAAGAAGAAGCCCAACAGATTTACTTTACAAGTGGAGCATTACAGCTAACGCTTTAAAACTCTTCATATTTATAAAAATAAACTTTATGTTTTTGGTTTATTTCAATTGTTACGGACTGAGAGACAGAAATGAAAAGGAAAAAAAAAGCACAAAAGAGAGACAGGTGGGGTAAAAAGGAAAAGGGGAGAGAAGGAGAAAAGAATGGAGGAAAGAAAGAACGATGAAGGGAATACAAGATAACACCCTACTTGCTTCTACACCTGCAAAAACATTCACAATACCAGTTTTTTTACCAAAACGTACACAGTACTTATCAATGCAAGATGTATTTAGTGGTAAATGCGGCTCAATATAGAACTGTGTATCTGTTAACACCTGAATCTAAACACCTGTGGGTCTGTGTGAGCGTGCTTGTGCATGCAACGTTTCTCCATAAAAATATTCAATAGCGAGTGTGAGGAGCCACAGACCTGCCCCCCTGGACCCGGGACAGGTACAGAGCAGATCCGAGCCACAGACTCCTGCAACCCCCCCAGAGAAGAGCAGGGGAGAGTCCCAGGGGAACCACGCAGCAGCCACAGTGCAGAAGCCCCAGGGAGCAGCAGCGACAAGCCCACAGGCCCCGTCGGCAGCCGTCCACGCCTGAGCAGATCCAGCCATGGACCCAGAGACCCCGGGACATATCACTCCCCAAGCAGAAGCCCCACAGAGCCCCGGCAAGCAGCCACTGGGAGTAAGCCAGCACACACCAAAGCACCCACCACCGGATACAGAGAACCACAAGGACACCGGTGGGCAGAGACACCAACCACCGGCAGGTAGTGTGGCGGGGAGAAAAGGGGCCCCAAATTTGATGAGGGGCCTAAACTGATCCAGGAGAAGGAGCAGTCCAAGATCCAACCAGACACAAAAAAAACACGCACACACAGTCACAATCACATTCCTACCCTCATGCGTACACATACAAACACCCACGCACCCAACGTAAAGACAAACAACAATGGACGTCTTACACTCACACACACTCTCCATACATACCCTAACATACTTCACTTTCTTAACGCAAAGGTTGTGATCTGTGCAAACTCTGACCCATACCTAAGCTCGTTTTAGAGACTGGGGAAAGTGGCGAAGCAGATGGTTAAGTGGGGAAATGAAAACACACTGCATCATGATTCCTCTCAGACATTCAATTTCACTCCATAATCAAACTTTAACCATAGATCAACTTTATCATAATCATTCAAAACTGTAGTGTTATTTATGCTTACGCTGGAGAGCCATATACATAAGGACCTTTCATATAAATAGAAAAAGACCTATAAGCCAACTAAAATCTTAAATTGAAGTCCGCACAACATTTCAAAGTTTTTTCACCCCCTCATTCCTCTCACCGATGATCACCAGGGTGATATGTACCACAGATTAACACAGATATCATGACAAGGTGTGAGGCAATAACACTGAGTGCTGTAAACATTTAAAAAATGTGGTGACACTCATGCGTCTTGCTGCGCAGTGGATGCATTGGTGCTGCTGTAAGACCTTGCAAATGGGAGAATTAGGAGAAAACGTGTTTTTAGCTGACAGGAAAGTTTTTTATATAACCAGTAATTAATTAACTCTCTACCTGAAGCCACTTTTAGGAACAACATAATTCTGTGAAATCATCCATAAGTCTGGATGTTTTTATAAATGAGACCTGCTCTGGTACCGGCTGGCCAAAAATGAGTCCCTTGAAATTAAGCAGAAATAAAATTGATCAAACTGTTTTTTGTATAGTTTCACAAAGTGGCAACTACAATTAAGCTAACTCAATTAACTGAGTTACACATTACTGAAAGCTAATAAAAAAACCCGATCACAAAAATCCAATTTGCACTGTGGTTTTTGCCCTGCTACAAAACTGCTAGCATCACTTCAATGTTCTTACCATTAGCTTTGGGGAAAGTGTTAACAAGGACATTGTAGCTGGTATCATTCTAACATTCTGACTAAATTGGAAGAGCAGACTTGTTGCTTAACAAAGGGAGGGGTGCTTGAAATCATCCTTACTTTGGCAGCCAAGATTACCTCTAGGGAAACGTATCACGACCAGACACAGAGAACCCAAATTCAGCCAAACACAAAGTGATAAGTAAAAAGGTTTATTCAGAAACTCAGGATCAGAGAGCAGAAGAGCAGCAGTCAGCTTCCAGGAGCCACTGAGAACAGAGGGACTAGTTAGTGGCTGAATAAAACTCAGGATCTGCAAGGAGTTAGATAAAGCCACTAACCTTCTCAGTCTGGGGATGAGGCACAGAATCCAGAGGAGGAAGAGATCCAGACAGTTAATGAGGAAGCGTCCGACAGACTGAAGTCGGATTGCCGACTGATCCAAATCCTCCGGGGAACGAGCTGAAGCTGTGACAGGAACACAGAGAGCTGTGATTGTCCTCTTAACAATAAGTCCAGGCAGACTAGAGAGCCAGGCGGACTCAGGCTGAATAAACCAGTGGCTAGGCTGAGACGTAAATCCAGGGACAGAAACAGGGTCGAATTCCAGGGCTAAAGGCGTCAGACAAGGGGCAGGCAGAGACATAAACCAGAGGCAGAAAACAGAGTCGAAATCCAAAATCCAATCCTTCAGACAAGGAGCAAGCAAGAGGGAATAATCCGTAAGGCAAGGCAAGGTCATGGAACGAGATCAGTCAGGAAGGTACGCTGGATAACTACTCACAAATGTTTTCGAAAATCTGGCACCGTCTGCCGGTCAGAGGGCTGTATATAACTGCAGCTCCACAGGTGTGTGGCATGATGGTGATTGCGCAGCAGACAGGTGAAGCAGATGAGTTAATTGCATGAGTGAGAGCAGAGCAGGCAGACGGGCCAGAATCATAACAAAACGTGTTGTCATCAGTTTGGATCAAAAGAGTTTCACAGTGACAGATAATACTGGAAATAAGATTGGACTCAAAGTTAAGGAACCCGCACCAGTACAAATCTTGCTCACAATTGGCAGAAGTTAGATGCTTTGGATGCTGGCCTAGTGTCAAGAAGGGGCAAAGGGGAAAAAAGTAGGGCAGCAAAAAAGCTGCTTCTCTCCAAGAAAAACATCTAGGGAAGACTGGGAAATTAATTTCGGGAGAAAAGTTGTCAATGCCACTATGAATTCTGTGTCATGCTGACATGAAAGCATTTAACAACCATCGATGAATTGGATTTCTTCTCTATTAACATAGAAGGATAACACTGGAATTCAAAACACTGATATGAGTCAACAATGAAGTAAAAACATCCTGCAGGAGCAACCTAGGCCAGCGAATTAGGAATTGAAATGTAAGAAATTGACAACTACAACAGCTGTCAGAAAACAGATGAAACTGGTTCAAAAGTTATATTTGTGAGAAAACAACTGCCTGTAGGATGGAAACATTAGTCTATAGAATCAGAATCAGAATCAGAATCAGCTTTATTGCCAAGTTTGTACATACAAACAAGGAATTTGACTCCGGTACACTTTGCTCTTTGGTTTTTGTTTTTGCACTACAGAATATACATATTTAGGTCAGAAGAAGATATCTTAAACAAAGTTTGGAGCAGATATTTTGAATTATCCTTCCTCTATCCCAGAGGTCACTGATTAATGGACCAGGGTCCGGATCTGGACCCACATGCCATCCAATCCGGACCCAACCTGATTTTAAACATTAATATATTACTGCATGCTGTCCTACAGTGTCTAACGTCACTTGCGCCACATCTCTTGTTAATATGGTATAGCATTGTGGAGCATCTGGCCTGGGCTGCACGGGATTGCACGTGATGATACTCAGCTTTACTTATCCATAAATCCTGATGAGCCCAACCAGTTAGATAGACTACAAGCATGTCTTGAAGACATAAAAACTTAGATGACCTTAAATTTTCTGCTTCTAAACTCAGACAAGACAGAAGTTGTCGTCTTTGAAAAAGAAACTGCTTTGTCAATCACTTAACCTGGATGGCATTAAAATGAACTCTGGTAATAAAGTAAAGTACCTTGGTGTTATTTTTGACCAGGAAATGTCATTTAAATCCCATATTAAACAGGTTTCTAGAATTTCCTTCTTTCACCTCCGGAACATTGCCAAAATTAGAAATATCCTATCCAGGAGTGACGCTGAAAAACTAGTCCATACATTTGTTACTTCAAGGCTGGACTATTGTAATTCAAGATGTCCACAAAATGCAGTTAAAAGCCTTCAGCTGATTCAAAATGCTGCAGCAAGAATTCTGATAAAAATTAATTCTCCTGTTTTAGTTTCCCTACATTGGCTCCCTGTTAAATCCAGATTAGAATTTAAAATTCTCCTCCTCACATATAAAGCCCTTAATGATCTAGCTCCATCATACATCAGAGATCTGATTGTTCCATACGTTCCTAACTTTGTTCTCAGACAACACTTTGTTCTCAGACTGCAGGTTTACTGGTGGTTCCTAGGGTGTCTAGAAGTAGAATGGGAGGCAGATCCTTTAGTTATCAGGCTCCTCTCCTGTGGAACCAGCTCCCAGTTTTAGTCCGTGAGGCGGACACCCTGTCCACTTTTAAGGCTAGGCTTAAAACTTTACTTTTTGATAAAGCTAATAGTTAGAGTGGCTTAGGTTAACCTGAGCTATCTCTGATGTTATGCTGCTAAAGGCTTAGGCTGCTGAAGGACATAATGACCACTTTCACTCTCTCTGCTACATTCTCATAATGACTTTTTACTGTGACTAACTGTATGTGCACTCTCGCATACTCTAAACTTGAAAACTGGCTCAGAGTTTATATGTTCCTTCTTTCTAGGTGAAACGACTAAAGGAGCTACATCCATTAACATTTACTTTTCCTTCCCATAGAAAGTACTCCTGGATCAGTGCTTCTGTGTTCTTTTTCCTTCTCTGCTCTGTTCTCTCAAACCCTCAGTCGGTCGTGGCAGGTGGACGCTAAAAATACTGATCCTGGTTCTGCTGGAGGTTTCGTCCTGTTAAAAGGGAGTTTTTCCTCTCCACTGTTGCTACATGCATGCTCAGTATGAGGGATTGCTGCAAAGTCAACATCAGTGACTGTCCACTGTCGCTACATGCTCATCCGGGAGGAGTGAATGCTGCAAGTCACTGACTGGATGCAATCTGCTGGGTTTCCCTAAATAGAAAAACTTTTTATCCAATTTGAATAAATAACTGAATCTGACTGCACTGTTCAATGGTTAGTTATTAAATGTAATGTATGTACCTGACTTGAAATCTAAATGATTCGACTGAATTGACTGAGCCCATTTTAAAGTTACCCACCTTTCACACAATGCAACAGGAAACAACACTCTCCAATTGTTTTTACCTCTGCCTTCCTCCCTCCCTGTTGGATGGAGTAGGGGGAGTCAGGTTTAGCCTAAACCAGCTCAGTTGTGGTTGAGGTGCAAACACACCCTCCATTTCTACTACCTGTGCGACCCCTTCTCTTTTCCAATGGTTATAATCAGTCTGACAGAGGGAGGTACCCCCAGTCCTTGTGGTTTTTAGTACTGTATAACAATTGCCAACAGTGGGCTCTACATGGACTAACTTTATCAGTTTATTATTTTACTTAGTACCCCTAACCGCGCACCATTCCAAACCCTTTGTGAAGTGCCTTGAGACGACATGTGTTGTGAATTGGCGCTATATAAATAAACTGAATTGAATTAAATGTTAAATAAAGATGAAAGAAAAATATTTTTGTTGATTTAAAATGTTTGGACACAAAAGTGTTTGTATGAGGGAGGGAGTGGACCTCCTGCTATTTTAATTGGGGATTACTGCACATATTTCACCAGGGACCAACAGAAGAAGGGTCAGGCACATTGGATAAGTTGTTTGAATCCATGATCTCCTTGTTGAAAGGCAACAGTGCTAAAAACTGGACCACCATACCACCCAGGTCTAATTTAAACAGACAGAAAAATAAATACATTTTTTTTTCTATTTTTGCTATTTTTCAGACATCCCATTCCAAAAAAATTAACACTAATCTTCTGGATCAAATGAGTATATAAAAGTCAGGTTGTTGCCAAATAATTTTTATCCATGATTTCCTATAATGCAGTCATTTACATTTAAAGAAATAACTTATCTAAGCTGAGTCTTAGGAACCTGGGAAAGGCTTTTTTTCTAATTGCATGACAAAAAAAAAAAAAATTGCAAATGCCTTACAAATAATAATTATAAAGAAATCAAACTTGGCTTAGTGAAGCTCCATCTTTTCTACACACAGTTTTTAGAGCCTCAGCATAAATAAAATAACTTTTGTAAGTTAAATTGTCTTGAGACCAAAAAATACAGGACTTCAGTTTGAAAAAAATCTTTATTGGTTACTTTTCTCAAAGCAGCAAATCTGCTGGCTGCCATAGCAATCACACTAAGTGGTTACATCTGTGTGAGGCATTTTTTTGCCATATTTGCTGGTCATCTCATTAACTCCTACTCCTGAAAGTTTCTACAGGTCATTGTCAGTAAAAACTGGTGGGAGAACTTAAGGTTACTGTTCATTTGGAGCTAAATCTGACAGGGCAGCTCTGCACTTGTAGCTGAAAGGTTTCAGAGGACGCTTGCTGAGTGCAGCTGCAGCAGTCATGGCTCCTGGCTTCATGACATCAAGGTACCAAATCTGCCTGAGAACAGACTGGGTTTACTGAACCAAGCAACTAACAATGTTGTGGACAGAAAGGACATTTTTTTTCTTATTTCTTTTACAGAATACTACTGCTTTGCCTACTGAATGGGGTGACTTATGTCTCTGGTTTGCGAGCATGTAAGTGTGATTTGAATTTGAAACCTGCAAAACTGGTCAAAAGAGTAATTTAAATATTTTAGGTGTCTTAACCCACACTCTGAAATGATAAGGCTTTATTTTCTCTGCAGCTCTAGAGGTCAGAACAGATCTTTTGGCCATGATCTGGGCATCTGATTGATGTATTTAACATCAATCAATTTAATCTAAATTAAATCTCATGAATGTGCAGTATATCAACTGGCATGTTGGTGATATTTTTGAGTCAGAAAACAAATTTCATGCAAAAGTTTAAATTAAAGTTGATACTGAGATCGTGTCTCTAGGGTAATGCATTTTTAAATCATCAACACACCTTTATAGGATTATTTCAGATAGTGAGATCATGTCTAGCTATCTATCATTTAGACCACCCTAAGTACTGCCCCTCTGGACTTTATCTAAGGTTTGTCCCAGAAAACTTTTTTTTTTTTCTTATGGATGGTTCTAATCTTGCTACTTTCAACATGGCAACTTCTAGCTGAAACTTTTATGAAATGTCTGTGATTACAGCTGAACCAATGGTTGTCTCTGTACACATTATCCACCAAAAACATACTTGATATTGTGATGCCACTTTTGGTTGTGTTGTGAGAATTATTTACTGTGCTCTTTAATGTGTGCGTTACTAAGTTCTGATGTGCTTGGAATTGGCTAAATCGAAGGTTTTTCTTTTGACCAGTGCATATTAAGACCATGCTAATTATGTCCATAAAGTTTTTTTATAACATTAGGAAGCTATAAAACTAACATTTCTTTTTGACATGTTAGATGAAGGGTACTTATGTAAAGATTCCTTTATAGGAAAATGCCCCCCAGTTTTCTCTACATATATTTTGCTTTGGCAAGACTGGAATCAGCTTTGTCACAAGCTTTTAATGAAAACCATTTGAAGTCAAAATAAACTTAATTATCCATGTCCTATTCTGTAGATATGACTGATGCGTAGTGCCTAAAATGCTGACTCACTAAAGAAGTTAAAAATTTAAGTGAAAAGAATCTTCATGAAAGTTTGCAACGATTTAATTCTTACTGGTTGACTAAAAACAATGATGAGCTCTAAATGTATCTAGAGCATAGTAACTGCACATGAAATATTGACTAGAATATTTATTCTTGCAGCCATTACCAGGTACGAAGTGTGGCAGGATGGACAAAAACAGGAAGTACCAGGCTACCGTCGCCCTCTTCAATATGTACATTCTCTGAGGCAGCCAAAGAATAACCCAGAACATTTAAATCAGTTTTATAAATGGCAAAATTCCCAAAGGAGTCTCATCAAAGATTCGAGTCATGGTCAGACTCTTAAGCAAATGATGAGTCACCTTTGGCCACAGATGTCTCCAGTCCAACCTGCACCACAGAGAAACAATGCTTTGGTTCAGCCTCGAGGCTTTAAGGTCAGTCTGGATCTTCCTATTTTTCAACAGAGGCAAAGCAACGTGAGTGACCCCGCTGTCAAAGGCTATGACACTCAACCTAAAACCAAGCTAAGGGTTCAGTTCCAAAGCGGTATCGGCATTTCTGAGTTTCAGAGTCCTGATGGAGATTCTACAAAGAATTCATATGTTGAAAAGAACATCCATGGTGTTTCCATTCCAAGCCTTGCCACTCCCCCAGCTGCATCTGTGAAGCAATTAAAACTCACCGGAGGTCACGCTAAAAACTTTAAGGAACCAGTAAATTATTTTCAGAGCAGTTACATGGCGCCAGAGAAACAGTTAAGTTCAATACAGACGGGACTGAAATGGCCCATCAGACAGACAGCAGGTGAACAAATTAAAAAGCAGCCCGGTTCAACGTGGTCTAATTATGCCGATACTGGACCAAAGAGAACTTCGCAGCGACCATATCAGTCAATTTTCACACAACCTATTGATGACAAACAGTCAATTTCAACTTGGCAATTAAACCAGCATGAAACTCCTCAGCAGATAAGCCAGGAGCCACTCGTGGCCAGACAGAGTTTGAAACTTCAAAGACCAGATTCAACCAAACCTCCATCTTTGCCCATTGTCAAATATCTTGAACAGTTGGGTTTCAAAACCCAAACGAGTCCCACAAGAAAAGACTGTGATGATCAAATTGTTGAACCTTATTCAACACAAAAGCAATATTTGCCTCCATTACAATCTAACAGGAGATCTCAAAGTCAAGAATATGTTGGCGTTGGTTCTCCAAGTGGTGTTCAGACCCAAAGTAGTTCTGGTGCAGATATTGTCACAGTTTTGCCCAAGATTCAAAAGGCTGATAGTGATCAGGATGCTGGTGTTCAAAACCTGCAACTTAGCTTTTCTTTCCCATTTAAAAACTTATTGCCAAACCTCAGTAAAAGTGATGGTGGCTACTTGAAAACCAAACCTGAAAGTGTTGGGTCTCTTTTTACTCATTACATGGAGGCAAAGTCACAATCAAATTCACGTCCGACTGAATTAACATTGTCAGTCTTGGATATTGATGATAACCATAAAAAAACAAATGTGCACCCTGAAAGGAAATGGCCAATCCTAAATCTTGACATAGGACATCAACAAAAGAAATGTCCTCCTTCTATGCCTGTTCATACAAAACCTGCAGAAAATGAGCCCAATTGTCCATCTTGGTCTCAAAGTCGGCAAGCTGGCCAGCATGAAACTACCAGGATACAGAGTTGGGGACCTCAAAAGCCAAAAATGGGCAAGCCTGAGTTTCCAGTCCTGGCCATTTCAAAATATCTGGACCATCTAACACGACCCTTAAATGACAAAAGCCAAATTACCCAGCCAAAACAATCTCAATCTGAACGAATTCAAAGTTTGTACAGTCTTCTGAAGCCCACCAACGTTCAAGATCAGACTAGACCTTCAGTCAGTCGATTATTCTCTTCTACACATGACATCAGTCCATTTAAGCCATCCAGTGATCTCCGACAGAATGTTGAGATGACGCATTCAAGTTCAGATCACCCTCCACTCATCACTTATGACCTTTCACCCTTTAATTTTCCAAAGCTGGAAGCCGGTCCTGCGAAACAGCCACAAACATGGCAGAAACCTGTTTCTTCCCCTTATCTTTATCAGTACAACAATGGAAGAGAAGCATCTTATGACACCACTTTTGAAACTGTACCCATATTGTCCAGCATGCCAAGTAGGTATCAAAGTCAAAAGAAACTTCTTGAACAATACAATTACGGACCCAACCAAGATCGAAATGGCAAACATGCAAGCATCTTTGACATTGATGGTGGCGATACTGTCTTTGGGCAGACCTACCAGAGTAAATGGACTGGGAAAAACACTGCAGCAACACCTTAATTTACAACAACTGTGTGAATCTTCCTCTAGGCGTGGTCAAGGTTATTTTTCAGACCCTCACGACCCTTACCTAAATGCAGAAACTTGGCCTTGCAGTCCTATACCTTGCATGGATGGAGCAGGTGAATGTTTCAATGAAACTAAAAAGCAGAGCACTAATTTTCCACAGCGGGTCAATTACTCGCCAAAGGCAGAGGCAACTTCTATTTCTGTTCCTTCCTGTACTTTTAAACCATTTTTCTCTCAATCAAGCTACCAGCCTGATCAATATAGCTATAATCTCAAGCAATACTCTGTTGGACAAGGACATCCCCAGCAGCCCACAAGGTTCAAGTGACTGTTTATGGCCATAACCTGTGGCATTGGTACTAGCGGTTCCAGAATAGTTCCAACACCTCTGGGTTAAAACAGTGTAGTCTACTCCATTCTTTTTGCTTGTGCTCATTCAAAAAGTTAATAAAACTGATTTCATAATGTAAGCTTTTCCAAGTATTGTCTATAAGTTGTTCCATCCTGTTTATCAAACCTGGTAAATTCATTCAACAGCAACATGTATATCAGTTTTTGCAAAGAAGTTGGAACATTTTCCCATAGAACTCAAAAGTGGCTTTTGATTTAAAGCCAGTTTCTAAGGTGAAACTAAATCAGATCCTGCAATCTTTATTCACTACTTTTCTCTCACATTCAGCCTTCCCAGCCTTGTTCATCGGAGTGTTTTTATTAGCCCTCTCAAGTTAATAGAATTCAGTGGTCTGGATTAGTGGAATACATCTAGGCATGCAAATGCCAAGCCCACTAGAACAAAGACCTGAAGATGAGCCAATGGAAAACAAGCCTGCCACTTGTTGAGGACAAACTGATCCAAGATTTGTATTTTTGGCTGACCAAAGTTTAGACCTTTTCTGCATGCTAAATGCTTTTGTTAGTTTAAAGGTGAAGCAGAGCAGCTACTCCAGAGCATGGTGCAGGTAAGTGTTTACACTTTTACATCTCGTTTGATTTTAAAATTTGTGATGTCTAATGATTTTTTTTTTTCTTCTTACAGGCTACACGGGTTAAACTGAAGCAGTGCATGAAATATGATCTAATGTTGACTTCTCTCAAATAAAATGGAAAAACCTGAGTCTCTCTTTGGCACAGTTGAGCAACTATTCCAGTGTGTTTTTGACTTTCTCCTGAAAACTTGGACATTCATTAAAGTTAAAATCACTTTTGAAGGAAAATCTTACTGGGAAATGCCAGTAAACCACATAGCTTTACTTTGTATTTCTTGCCATTAACATGTGGCCAAAGAGTCATGGCTATATGTCTGATTAACCATTATTCTACGTAGGGCTTTTCACCAACTTCAAACTGGGCATTATTTTTGTGTAGGGGGTTAAAATTAGTAGTTTTAAAAAGGTAGCCACATTTAACGAGCTGGTAAGATCGTGCCTTCTCAGCACTTCAATAATTTAGCTTTGTAATCTATATATTTTAGTGTCAATTTGATCTGAGGTATTAAAAAAGCCCATGTTATAAAAAAACAAGTCAAATGGGCTGTCAAAAGGTACCTTGAAAAAACCATGCGGGCGCTTCCTGATTTCAGCCCCATTAAACCTGTTTTACTTTGAAGTAGCACCTTCCATCATTAAAACAAAGCAATGTTACATGTTAACATTTTAAATGGTGCCTCCCTGATAACGTGACTTGTTAGCAGAAAAATAAGTGACCTTGGTTTCTTGTGGCCCAATATGCATAACCTCTGTGTAAGGCTGAGGGTGTATGCACACCTTTACCAGGAACCTGTTTCTGCAGTGATGTGATAAGAACTGCAGTGTGTGTGTGTGATTAAGTGATGCAGAGCTGTAGATGATGAAACAATACCGTAATTATTGATTTTAACATGGTTTTTAAACCACAGAAAATAAGGGCAACTCACTTCTGCTTATCATTTTTATTGGTTCAAGGAAACAAGTTTCAAGTTGAATTTCAAAATTCACAAGCCTTCCCAGTTTGAGTCCAGTTTAATGATTTAACAATATTTGAAAATCTAAAGCAGTTCAGAGTACCCAATCTACACCTTTCACTGGAAATTGTCTTTCATGGTAATGAGGGCAGTAGTGGAACTGCACCAGCTGCACACCCAGTGGATGGTAGCCAGTCAGCTTGTGATTATCAGACAAAACAGTACTTCAGATGTTCTGTTTAAAATTACTTAATATGCTACAGAGGTCTGTGCCTCAGAAGAGGCTTTGTCAACTCTTGAATAATTTAAGCTGTACTGGATACAACTGCAATATTGAAAATTATCAAACTGAGCAGCTAATGTTTTTATTGTGGTTCCATGTCAGAGGCAACAATAGTCTTTATTCATAAATATATAAAGGCTATTAAGTTTAGGCATAGTACCAAATTGTACCCTATGCGCTCTTATAAACACCAATCTAAAAGTACTTGTTTATAAACATGGGAAAATAGAATACTTTCAATTGAGTTTTATAAGGAAAATGGTCATCTGGTCTGAATTACATTCGACTGTTAAATGTTAAGTTCATAACAGGAAACAGAGAAAATCAATTCAAGCTTGTTTGATAGGCTTGCAAGCTAAATGTGTTTTAGAAAGAGAACACACTGGCAAAAACTAAATTCAACATATCACAAATGTCCAGCACAGTGGTGGAGGGCTGATGATAGCTTGTTTTGTAGACCAAAGTGTACTTCAGTCAGCTGTGAAGCCATCTGTACAAAATCTGAGCTTTACCAGCACAGAATAAAAATACCCTAAATAAACATATTAATGTATGTATATATTGTTAATCAGGGTACAATTTTCAGTAGATTAATGTATGAGATATTAAAATATAGATTTTCAGTGTTTTTATTTCAATAAGATAACTTTGTTGTCTTCCACCTATCTGGGACCGCTCATGGGGGCAGCAGGCTAAGAAAAGACACCCAGACTTCTCTGTCCCCAGACACCACCTCTGAGGGAAGACCGAGGCGTTTCCACCTCAGCCAAAAGACATAGTCCCTTTAGTGTGTCCCTGGCCTCCTCTCAGTAAGACGTGCCTGGAACAACACCTGAGGGAGGCGTCCAGGGGGCATCCAAAACAGATGCCCAAGTCACCTCAGCTGACTCCTCCCAATGTGGAGGAGCAGCGGCTCTATTCTTAGCCCCTCTCGGATGGCAGAGCTCCTCACCCTATTTCTAAGGAAGTGCCTGGCCACCCTGCAGAGGAAGTTCATTTCAGTCACTGGTATCCAGGATCTTGTTCTTTCAGTCATGACCGAAAGTTTATCCCCATGGGTGAAGGTAGAGAGCTAAGCCGAAAGGACACCTTAGCATCCTCATTATTACGTTGGCTGCACCGATCAGTCTGTCAATCTTCCGCTCCATTCTCCCCTAACTAGTGAATAAGACCTCACGATATAGTGCTGATTTTGCAGGTTTTCCCACTTGCAAAGCATGTAGAAGTCTTTAATTTTTATCATTAGTACTCTTCAACAGTGAGTGACTGAATTAAAAACAAAAATCCAGAAAATAACATTGTGTGATTTTTAAGTAGTCAGTCAGTCAGTCATTTTCTACCGCTTATTCCATAGTGGGTCGCGGGGGAGTTTTAAGTAATTAATATGCATTTTATTGCATGACATAAGTATTTGATCACCTAACGACCCATCCAGCTCTCACAGGCTTGTTAGTTCTTCTTTAAGAAGCCCTCCTGTTCTCCACTTACTACCTGTATTACCTGCACCAGTTTGAGCTCGTTATCTGTATAAAAGACACCTGTCCAGAAACTCAATCAAACTCCACCCTTTCCACAATGGCCAAGACCAGAGAGCTGTGTAAGGACATCAGGGATAAAATAGTAGACCTGTTCAAGGCTGGGATGGGCTACGGGAAAATTCCCAATCAGCTTGATGAGAAGGCAACAACTGTTGGCACAATTATAAGAAAATGGACTTCGAGATGATGGTCAATCTCAATTGGACTGGGGTTCCATGCAAGATCTCACCTCGTGGGGCATCAATGATCATGAGGAAGGTGAGGGATCAGCCCATAACAATATGGCAGGACCTAGTCAATGACCTTAGGAGAGCTGGGACCACAGTTTCAAAGATGACCATTAGTTACACACTACGCCACCATGGATTAAAATTCATCAGCGCACGCAAGGTCCCCCGGCTCAAGCCAGCGCATGTCCAGGCCCGTCTGAAGTTTGCCAATGACTATCTGGATGATCCAGAGGAGGAATGGGAGAAGGTCATGTGGTCTGATGAGACAAAAGTAGAGCTTTTTGGTTTAATCTCCACTCGCCATGTTTGGAGGAAGAAGAAGGATGAGTACAACCCCAAGAACACCATCCCTACCGTGAAGCATGGAGGTGGAAACGTCATTCTTTGGGGATGCTTTTCTGCAAAGGGGACAGGACTACTGCACCGTATTGAGGTGAAAATGGATGGGGCCATGTATCGGGAGATCTTAGCCAGCAACCTCCTTCCCTCAGTAAAGGCATTGAAGATGGGTCGTGGCTGGGTCTTCCAGCATGACAACAACCCAAAGCACACAGCCAGAGCAACTAAGAAGTGGCCTAAGAAGCATCCTGGAGTAGCCTAGCCAGTCTCCAGACCTGAACCCAATCAATAATCTTTGGAGGGAGCTGAAATTCCGTATTGCCCAGTGACAGCCTTGAAACCTGAAGGATTTGGAGAAGATCTGTATTGAGGAGTGGTCCAAAATCCCTGCTGCAGGGTGTGCATACCTCGTCAAGAACTACAGGAAACGTCTGTAATTGCAAACAAAGGTTTTAGCACCAAATATTAAGTTTTGTTTTTCTGATGTATCAAATACTTATGACATGCAATAAAATGCAAATTAATTACTTAAAAATCAGACAATGTGATTTTTCTTGATTTTTATTTTAGATTCCGTCATAGTTGAAGAGTACCTATGATAAAAATTAAAGACCTTTACATGCTTTGCAAGTGGGAAAACCTGCAAAATCGACAGTGTATCAAATACTTGTTCTCCCCTCCAACACAGAGAGGGCATCCCATCCTTTTATGTGAGAACCATGGCCTCAGACTTGGAGGAGATGATCCTCATCCCTGCTGCTTCACACTTAGCTGTGATCCGCCCCAGTGCATGCTGTAGATCTTGGCTAAAGAGTGCCAGCAAGACCACATAATCTGTGAAAAGGAGAGATGACATCCACTGGCCCTCAAACCAGACTCCCTCTGGCCCTTGGTTGCACCTAGCAATCCTGTCCATGAAGGTATAAACTGGACTGGTGACAAAGGGCAGCCCTGCCAAAGTCCAACATGCACCGGTAACAGGTCCGACTAAATGCTGGCAATGTGAACCAAACTCCTGCTCCGCTTGTACAGGGACCGGATGGCCCCTAACAAAGCGCCCCCGACTCAGCACTTCTGGAGCATCTCCTACAGGGGACCATGAGGGACACGGTCAAATGTCTTCTCCAGGTCCACAAAACACACTGTTTAAGCATCTGGGAATCGGGTTGACGAGGTCTTTCCCCTTCACTGCCGCCCAATCCTCTTTCCACTGATAAGATAACTGGTTCATTGTAAAACAAAAGTTCAATTCAATTCAATTCAGTTTTCAATTCAGTTTATTTATATAGCGCCAATTCACAACACATGTCGTCTCAAGGCACTTCACAAAACTCAGGTACATATATTCCAATTAGTCCTAACCATTGAACCGTGCAGTCAGATTCAGTTATTTATTCAAATTGGATAAAAGGTTTTTCTATCTAAGGAAACCCAACAGATTGCATCGAGTCAGAGATTTGTAGCAGTCACTCCTCCCGGATGAGCATGTAGAGACAGTGGACAGTCACTGGCGTTGACTTTGTAGCAGTCCCTCATACTGAGCATGCATGTAGCGACAGTGGAGAGGAAAAAACCCCTTTTAACAGGAAGAAACCCCCAGCAGAACCAGGCTCAGTGAGAGCGGCCATCTGCCACGACCGACTGGTGGTTAGAGAGAACAGAGCAGAGACACAAAGAGAACAAGGAAGCACTGAGTCCATTCTATGGGAAGGAAAAGTAAATGTTAATAGATGTAGCTCCTTTAGTCGTTTCACCTAGAAAGAAAGAACAGATCAACTCTGAGCCAGTTTTCAAGTTTAGAGTCTGAAGAGAGCACATAGAGTTAGTCACAGCAAAAGCTCAGTCAATTGCCATGTCTAGGAAAGAGAAAGGGTTAAACACTGAAAGACAGGGCCATGTGGATCATTGGTAGAGGGTGAGCATTAAGTTGTTGCCAGCAGAAGCTTGGACGATGCCCATCTCCAGAAAGGTGTCACAGGTAGACACAGAGTCAGAACAGGTGTAGCTTGTAGGAAGAGAAAAGAGAGAGAACAAAGTTAAAAGCTGAAATAACAGCAAATAATGCAAAATTGTAGAGCAGTGTGAGAATGTAGCGAAGATGGTGAGAGTGGTCATTATGTCCTCCAGCAGCCTAAGCCTATAGCAACATAACTACAGAGATAGCTCAGGATAACCTAAGCCACTCTAACTGTAAGCTTTATCAAAAAGGAAAGTTTTAAGCCTAGCCTTAAAAGTAGACAGTTTGTCCATCTAGAGCCCACCGATGGCCAGTGTTATACTAAAAACCACAATGATTGGGATACCTCTCTCTTTCAGATTGATTATAACTATTGGAAAAGAGAGGGGGTCATACAGGTAGCAGAAATGGAGGGTGTGTTTGCACCTCAAGCATAACTGAGCCGGTTTAGGCTAATCCTGACTCCCCCTTACTCCATCCAACAGGGAGGAAAGAAGACGGAGGTAAAAATAAGGAAGATAGCTCAGGATAACATAAGCCACTCTAACTATAAGCTCTATCAAAAAGGAACGTTTTAAGCCTAGCCTTAAAAGTAGACAGGGTGTCTGCCTCACAGACTAAAACTGGGAGCTGGTTCCACAGGAGGGGAGCCTGATAACTAAAGGATCTGCCTCCCATTCTACTTCTAGACACCCTAGGAACCACCAGTAAACCTGCAGTCTGAGAACAAAGTGCTCTGTTAGGAACGTATGGAACAATCAGATCTCTGATGTATGATGGAGCTAGATCATTAAGGGCTTTATATGTGAGAAGGAGAATTTTAAATTCTATTCTGGATTTAACAGGGAGCCAATGAAGGGAAGCTAAAGTAGGGGAAATATGATCTCTCTTTTTAATTTTCATCAGAACTCTTGCTGCAGCATTTTGAATTAGCTGAAGGCTTTTAACTGCATTTTGTGGACATCCTGATAGTAAAGAATTACAATAATCCAGCCTTGAAGTAACAAATGCATGGACTAGTTTTTCAGCGTCACTTCTGGACAGGATATTTCTAATTTTGGCAATGTTCCGGAGATGAAAGAAGGAAATCCTAGAAACCTGTTTAATATGGGATTTAAATGACATGTCCTGGTCAAAAATAACACCAAGGTTTTTTACTTTATTACCGGAGGTCAATTTAATGCCATCCAGGTTATGTGATTGACTAAGCAGTTTCTTTTTTAAAGACTCAGGTCCAAAGACGACAACTTCTGTCTTGTCTGAATTTAGAAGCAGAAAATTTAAGGTCATCCAAGTGTTTATGTCTTCAAGACATGCTTGTAGTCTATCTAACTGGTTGGGCTCATCAGGATTTATGGATAGGTAAAGCTGAGTATCATCAGCGTAACAGTAAAAATGTATTCTATGCTGCCTGATAATTTGACCTATTGGAAGCATATATATATAGTAAAGAGAACTGGCCCAAATTCTGAACCCTGTGGTACTCCACAATTAACCCTGGAGTTTAAAGATGATTTATCACTTACATGAACAAACTGGAATCTGTCAGACAAATAAGATTTAAACCAGCCTAGCGCTGTTCCCCTGATCCCTACAGCATATTCCAGCATTTCTAAGGGAATATTGTGATCGACTGTATCAAATGCAGCACTGAGATCTAACAGAACCAGTACAGACACAAGTCATTATCTGAGGCTAGAAGAATATCATTAGTGACTTTCAGTAGAGCTGTTTCAGTGCAATGATGAGCTCGGAAGCCTGACTGAAACTCTTTAAACAGGTCATTGCTGTGTAAATGCTCACACATTTGATTAGCAACTATTTTCTCAAGAATTTTAGATAAGAATGGAAGATTGGATATAGATCTGTAATTTATTAAGTCATCTCGATCAAGCGAAGGTTTCTTAAGCAAAGGTTTAATTACAGCTACCTTAAATGCTTGTGGTACATATCCATTTACTAAGGATAAATTAATCATATCTAAAATGGGGCTGGTAATCAGAGGGAACACTTCCTTAAATAATTTGGTTGGGATTGGGTCTAACATACAAGTTGAAGGTTTTGATTAAGCTAATATTTCTGATAACTCAGGAAGCTCCACAGGATCAAAGCAGTCCAAACACAAATCAGGTTCTACAGTTACTTTCAATGTTGTCTCACTTGCTGAGGATGAAGTAATCATCTTCGGGAGTATATCAAAGATTTTCTTTTTAATAGAATCAATTTAATTTAAAAAGAATCCCATAAACTCATGACTGCTAAGAGCTAAGGGAATGGATGGCTCAACAGAGCTATGACTCTGTGTAAGTTTAGCAACTGTACTAAAGAGAAACCTAGGATTATTCTTGTTCTCTTCTATTAATGATGAGAAATAAGCTGTTCTGGCTTGGTGAAGTGTCTTTTTATACAACAGTAGGCTATTTTCCAGATTAAGTAGGAATCTTCTAGGTGTGTAGAGCGACATTTTCTCTCCAATTTTCTAACATTGTGCTTTAAAGTACGCAGCTCTGAATTAAACCAGGGAGCAAGCCTCCTATGAATAATTACCTTCTTTTTCAAGGGGGCTAATGCACCACATAATGATGAAGTAACACTATGAACAAGAGAATCAATTTGTGAAGGGGAAGAAACAAAATTATTGCCCTCCACTGTGTTTTTCTGTGATAATGAGGAAATCAAAAGTGGAACAGATTCTTTAAAGGTTGTTACAGCATTGTCTGATAATGATCTACTATAATGAAATTTTCTTTCAGGTGTGGAGTACTCGGTTAAATTAAACTCACAGGTTATTAAAAAATGATCAGACAGGACAGGGTTATGAGAAAATATTGTTATGTCACTCAATGCCATATGTCAGCACAAGGTCCAGAGAATGACGACAAAGGTGGGTAGGTTTGTTAATGTTTTGAGCAAAGCCAATTGAGTCTAAGATAGCATTAAAGGCTATATTTTGGCTATCACTTTCAGTGTCAACGTGAATGTTAAAATCCCCCACTATAATAACCTTATCTGTATTTAACACTAAATCAGATTAAAAGGTCTGAAAACTGATCTAAAAATTGAGAGTAAGGGCCTGGTGGACAGTACAAAACAACAAACAGAAGTGGTTTTAGTGCTTTGCAATTTGGATGAGGAAAACTGAGGATTAAATATTCAAAAGAGTTGTAGCTATTGATTGGTCTGGGACTAATCAATAAATCGGACTGAAAGATGGTTGCCAGTCCTCCTCCTCGCCCAGTATTTCGAGGAATGTGAAAATTTAAATAATTAGTAGGAGTTGACTCATTTATAGTAACATAATCCTCTTGCTGCAGCCAGGTTTCTGTGAGACAAAATAAATCAATCTGATTGTCACAAATCAGGTCATTAACTAGCAAACTCTTTGAAGAGAGAGATCTTATGTTCAGTAAGCCACATTTAATTGTTTTATTTTTCTTCTTAGTCTGAGTTTTGTTTATTTTTATTAGATTTTCCTGATTTTCTCGTTTTAGATACTTTTTTAATCTATTCAATTTTGGCAGTGGGCGAGACACTGTCTTAATAGGGTAATGGGTGGGTAGCAGTACAGAAGCTGCAGAGAGGAGTGTTAAACTATGACCCTGCTTCCTGGTCTGAGCCCTGGGTTGTCAGAGTTTTGGAGAACTAATAAATTCCTAGAAAGAAGAGCTGCTCCATCCAAAGTGGGATGGATGCCGTCTCTCCGGATCAGACCAGGTTTTCCCCAAAAGGTTTGCCAATTATCAATGTAACCCACATTGTTTTCTGGACACCACCTAGACAGCCAGAGGTTGAATGACAGCATACGGCTAAACATGTCGTCACTGGTTAAATCGGGGAGGGGACCAGAGAAAATTACGGAGTCCGGCATTGTTTTGGCAAACTTACACAGCGAAGCAACACTAACTTTGGTGACCTCCGATTGACGTAACCGGGTGTCATTACCGCCAGCGTGAATAACAATCTTACTGTATTTACGCTGATCCTTAGCCAGCAGTTTCAGGTAGGATTTGATGTCGCCCGTTCTGGCCCCTGGCAGACATTTGACTGTGGTCGCTGGTGTCTCTAGTGCCACGTTTCTGACTATGGAGCTGCAAATTACCAGAGTTGGCTTCTCAGTGGGTGTGTCGCTGAGCGGGGAAAATCTGTTAGAAACGCAGACGGGTTGGTGGTGACCTGTGGGCTGGGATCTAGGACTATGCTTTCTACGCACCGTCACCCAGCCGGCCTGAGAACCCGGCAGCGCGGGCTCTGCTGGAGGACTGCTACGGGGAGCTACCCTCGGTGGCTCCGCGCTGGCTAAGGGGCCTCGGCTATCTGCTGGTTTTTCAACAGCGCGGAGCCGGGCCTCCAATTCCGACACCCTCGCCTCCAAAGCTACAAAAATGCTACATTTATTACACGTACCATTATACCTAAAGGAGGCAGAGGAGTAACTGAACATCTGACAGAGAGAGCAGGAGAGAGGAGGAGACTCAGATAGAAAAACAGCAGAACGGGTAGCTATGGTGGAGCTAAAGCTAATGCTAAGCTAGCGACCACTTACCACTAGAACCACTAGAACCACTAGAAAACCGTGTAAAACACGGAGAGTCCCCAAACGTTAAATACAGCAACAGAAAGTATGTGTTTTAACGTGCTTATGTATTAGAACAAGTAAGAGATATCACAGTAGAGAGAAATCAGATCAAACGAGAGAGCCTTCACACACCAAACAATCCACTGGTGCAAACAGGAAGTGACGAATACGCCTTACCACGCCTGTCCAGCAGACAGGCGTTCTAATTAGAATATATTATATTAATATTTAGAATTTTTTATGAACTACTGAAACTGTTTTCACTCTACAAGTCACATTACCTATTTACTTTTACACCATTTCAACGACTGGCAGCACCTCTGGACTCAGGATCTTGCTCAAAGACATTTGGACATTTGGTTTGGGAGGCTGGAATTGAACTGACAACCTCCTAGTAGGCAGACCACTATGCTTGTTTTTGGGTACAGCTTTCCACAAATAAGCATAAAACAAAAATATTAATTTGACATTTTATCTACTAAAACATACAATTCTTTTGTATTAAAGATTTCATCCTCATTATTCCGAAGACTTTTTGTCGGTCATGAATATTTAGTGAAATTTGGGCCTCTTTCAACAACAACCTTGTTAGGTCTCAGTCAAGGTTATTGTTCAGGTCGGTCGGTGCGAGCGTAATTATGCTATTTACAACTAACCTTCTGACCAAACAAATGTCACACAGGAGATTATTCATTAATAACTGTGATGATGTAACAAGGGAGGGAAACCATGAAATTTCATGAAAAGGCTGTAATTTTATTTACCTAATTCTATACTTATACTTATGTAAAATTAAATGAAAATCTTTAGAAAACATATTGGTGAATTCTTTTTAAATTGAATATCAGGCTCTGTTAAGTCCTAACGGATTTCTTGGCTGACCCCTTCAATGTGAAACTGTTTTTGTCAGGTTTAATTATTCCTGTAATGAGTGTTGTTTGACTTTCCACTGAACAAGTGAACATCTTATATGGCTTCAGGCTCTTCCTGCATTGCTACTTTGAGGTCAATTTTAAACCCAGCCCTCATAATAAAGCCTACCCGATGGAGCTCAAACTCCAGAATCACCTTCATTGACTCACTGACTGCTGTATGTGAAGGAAATACTTTTTTTTTTTTACCAAAACTGTGGCAAGATCTCTGTGACATTTTAAATGGAGCTTCCAGCTGCTAATGACAATGTTAAATTGTCTGCATACAGACCTAACCTTCCACTGTCAGTACTTAATGGTAAAGCACCCTCTGAGGGGTTTGATGAGTCTGATTATTATCAGTGTTACGGTGATGGCAGCAGCGTAACATCCCATGCATCTGGTGCTCTGACTGGCTACGAGACTCTAGATGCCCCGCCACACTACGATTTCTACGCCAACACTCAGGTGTGGGGTCGGCGAAGACGCTTCAGGCCATCTCTATACCAACTGCACGGCAATCCTGAGGTAAGGAATCTCTATCCTTTTACAAAGGAAAAATATACATCTAAAATCCTCACATATGTATAACATAAAAAAATATATTATTTCTGCCAGCTTGTTGACTCATAGTACACTGGTTATATTCCAGGTTGTTTTAAGAGGCAAGTTCTAGTTATACTTAATTCAATTACTACTTTAAAAAAAAACTTACTTTAAAAAGTAGAGTATGGCTGTTTTCTTATCCTATCATGCCGCATCAGTTTTACTAGATTTTCTTTCTAAAATATCCATTCCTATAACTCTAATTATCAGTGCAACTGATTTAACAAAGCTTTGTTTGACTAGGATGACTCCAAACCTCCCATGTATGAGGAGACAACAGCTGAACAGATGGAGGGAGATACGTCTGAGGAAGACGAGGAGGAGCAAAACGAGCCGCCACCTGAACCTACTCGCTTTGGCTGGGTACAGGGGGTGATGGTAGGTAATAGAGATAATAAAAAGATGAGTATCTGCAATGGGAATAAGAAGTTTGAGCAAATTGTATCGGGTTTTAAACGAGCAGGAATGCAACAAAAAATGTGTGCTTTAAAAACATAAATTACTTCTGGAATCATTAGAAAACAACAAATAACAAAGGCAAATTAAGTTGACAGTTTTTACTGTTACATTTTTTTTACTTTGGTTTCCATCACTCACATCCTATGTCAACATCAGTTCAAACAACACCCACAATGTGTAAAAACAAATAAGGACAAGGTGCAGCATCTACAACTGTGCGTGTCTTTTTTTTCAATGTATATATAAGATGGAAAGCATGTTGTGATAGTGAAAATATGCTTATTTGTTTTCAGCAGAGTAGCTAACTACTCTGGCTGTAAGCTTTTCATTGTGTTTATCAGAGAGACAGCCTGGGGGCAGAAACTGGCTATGTGGCGAATGGTTTTTGCCATTAGCGCTCTGTAGTGCTCCCCTGATGGTAAAAGTCTAAACAGTTTGTGTCCAGGATGTGTCGACCACTAACATCTGCAGATATGTTAGCTGCCCTTTTCCTGACCCTAGACCTGTACAAGTCCTAAATGGAATGGAAGGTAAGCCCCCATGATCCTCTCTGTAGATCTAATTGTTTGTTGCAGTTTGGACCTGTCCTGCTTTGTAGATCAGCCAAAGCACGCAGTGATGGATGAGCATAAAACAGACTGAATAATGGCAGTGCAGAAGATGACCAGCAGCTCCTGCAGGAGGTTTTACTTCTTGAGTGGCCATAGGGAGGCATAGTCTTTACTGGGCCTTCTTCCGAACAGTGTTTTTATTTTTGTCTGAACATCTGTCAAAACTGACTCAACAATCCAAAATTTGCTCGTGGTAATTTAACATTTAAGTATGTCTTGAGAGGTTTACATTTCTTTTTAACCAATGTCCTGGCTCGAATAATTATGTGTTATCTGGTGGTTATAAAGGTAACAGTGACCTGTTATGATTATTGTTAGGGGAGTTTGGGTGTGGGGTGTTCCTGGGAAACTGTATGATGTAGGAATGTCACGTTTTATAGTGTAATGTTTCCCTTTGGTTCCAAAACAATTAAAAAATGTCTTTAAAAAAAACAAAAAAATTTTTTTTTTAAAACAACTTTTTTTTAAAAAAAGAAAAGGGGGGGAAAAAAACAAAGGGGGAAAAAACTATAAAGCTCTATTATGTTTAATTTTTTTTTTTAAAAAACCTTTTTCCCAAAAAAAAAAAAAAACCAAAAAAAAAAAAAAAAATTTCCCTAAAAAAAAAAAACTAAAAAAATTTAAAAAAAAAAAAAAATTAAAACTTTTTAAAAAATTTTTACAAAAAAAAGTATTTCCTTGTGTAAAAAACCCAAAAAAAATATTGTTACATCAAAAGTCCTTTTTTTTTTTTGGGGTTCCAAAAAAAAAAACAAAAAAAAAAAAAACCCGTAAAAAAAAAAAAGTTTTTTTTTTTAAAAAAAAAAAAATTTTAAAAAATTAAAAAAAAAAAAAAATGGGATTTTTACAATTTTAAACTACTTGTAAAATTGCAGCACTCAGTAACTTTATGGTACGTAGTTGTCCAGTCGCTACATCTTAAAGCAGATAAGGAGCAACCCTAATGCAATATCAAAAGGCTGTGTTGAAGATTTGTTACTTCTGTCTCTTGTTCCATTCTACTTAAGGACGTTTTATGCAGAAATAAAGAATTAAAATGTAACTGCATTTGTCATTGAATTAAAGTGCTATGTATGAGGTGAGTCCTAGGCACGCAGATCTTGTCTTTGAGGGCTGGTGTCCTTTTTTTTAAACATTTCCCATTTACATTAACAAGTCATTAGCAGGCTCCTGCGGAACTTGTTTTTACTTTTGTACTTCTTGAGGTACATGATCACCTGGCCTGACTCTGTGTCTACCTGTAACACCTTTCTGTTGGGGGGGAATCCCCCAAAATTTCTGTAGGCAACAACTTAATGCTCCACCTTTACCGATGATCCACATTGGCCCTTCCCTTTCAGTGTTTTAAACCCTTTTTCTCTCCCCGTCATAGTTACTGACTGAAAATTTCTACTTTTGGGCTAAAATCACTGTGCTCTTCTTCAGACTCTAAACTTGAAAACTGGCTCAGAGTTTTATCTTTTTTCCTTTTTTCTAGGTGAAACGACTAAAGGAGCTACGCCCTTAAAATTTACCTTTTTCCCTTTCCCTAGAAAGTTTCCCCCTGGATCAGTGCTTCTTTGGTTTTCTTTCGTGTCTCTGCCCCTTTTTCTCTCTAAACCCCCAGTCGGGGTGGGAGATGGCCCCTCACACTGAGCCTGGGTTTTCCTGGAGGTTTTTTCCTGTTTAAAAGGGGGGTTTTTTCCCCTTTAAAAAGGGGGCCGGGGTTTTTTTTTTTTTTCCCAAAATTTTTTCATGGCTCAGTATGAGGGATTGCTGCAAAGTAAACGCCAGTGACTGTCCCTGTCTTTACATGTTCATCCGGGGAGGAGTGAATGCTGCAAGTCACTGACTGGATGCATTCTGCTCATTTCCCTTTTCCCTTAGATAGAAAAATTTTTATCCAATTTGAATAAATAACAGAATCTGGCTGCATTTTTCAATGATTAAGTTAATTGGAATGTATGTACCTGACTTTTGTGAAGTGCCTTGAGACGACACGTGTTGTGAATTGGCGCTATATAAATAAACTGAATTGAATTGAATTGAATTGATCCTATTAAAATAACCTCTACAGTTTAATTAGATTGATATACGACACCTCTGAAGCTAAAATAATGCTACAAGATGCAATTAACATTACATGCAAGAAAGTTTCCAATTTGTAAAATTTTTATAAGTGTAAAGCATTTTACTTGCCATTTTTTGTTTTCTGATTATGCTGCACGTACTTTGAGTGTCCCTCAGTGTTTCTTTTCTAATTTTTTTAAATGTTTCCCTGAGGCTTTTCTGTTTCTTTTTGGGTTTTTGAATAGTTAATTGGTGGCCTATTGTGACAACCTGTTGCTAAAATACAGACCATTACAATTTTAGCAGGATCATGATGAAGAACATTCATTTATGAATTTCATTTCTGATGCCAGTGGTAATATTAAACTTTTTTCATGAACTCCCTCCTAATAGTTGCAAAAATTCTGCTTGTTTGTACACAGATTCGCTGCATGTTAAACATCTGGGGGGTGATCTTGTACCTGAGGCTGTCTTGGATCACAGCTCAGGCTGGCATTGGTATGTCTAAAAAACATTCTTGGCATAAACATTTTCCTGTGTTCATTTTGCTGTAGAAAACAAATCATATACCATTACTAACAAAACAGCTCTACACAAAGCCGAGAACCCAATGTCTGATTTTAAGCATAATTTAATTTAAAAAAATCATGGGTGGGGATGGCAAAGATAAAATTAAAGGTACAGCAATTGTGTTAGGCAGATAAAAAACTCCCAATAATTAATCAATGTAAGTGAGGGTCCTGAAACACAGAGAATCTCTCGTAGATGTGTTAGATAGCATTGACAGCACTTGTCACGGTGAAATATTTTGAGTTTACATGCAGCTGGATGGCTGTATCAAGAATTGCTTGTGGAAAAGAGTATATCCCACATGTTGAGAAACTGCAAAAATGGAACCAATCATAATGTAAACCCACAACTCCATCAAGTGCTGGCAATGCTATCAAACATATCTAAAAGGCATTTTTTGTGTATTAGGACCCTTAAATATTGTTTTGAATGACTGGTGCATGCTCCCACAGTTGTCTGTACCACCATTGTCTAGTCCAGATGTGCCTGCTCCTTGGAAATCAAATGATTAACATTACTGACCTGCATGTGTACCAAATTTTATTCAAATTGGACCCAGTTTAACAGTATTTGTCAGTGGGTGCATTGAAACCTTGCTCAGACTGCTTCCTACTTCTGGCAGGGCTGACTTGGCTTATCATTTTGATATCATCTACTATCACTGGGATCACTGGTCTCTCAACCTCAGCCATAGCCACCAATGGAAAAGTTAAAGGAGGTGTGTTGAATCTCTTACTTAAAGAACAACTTGTTTGAACAAAATGCCCAAAACGAATAACCAGCTCAGATTTTTTCCCCTCATGCCCCCAGGTGGTACCTACTTCCTGATAAGTCGCAGCCTTGGCCCAGAGCTAGGTGGTTCTATTGGTTTGATCTTTGCCTTTGCCAACGCTGTAGCTGTGGCAATGCACACTGTTGGCTTTGCTGAGACAGTCACAGACCTCATGAGGGTAAGAAGGAAATGCCATATGCACATGCATATCAGTTTTTACAGTGACGCAATAAAGTAAACAGAGAATTTTTGAATGTACCGCTTCTTCAGGAACATGGAGCTGTCATGGTGGACCGAACTAATGACATCCGTATCATTGGGATCCTCACCGTAACATTTCTGCTGGCGATTTCGATGGCTGGCATGGAGTGGGAATCAAAGGTCAGATCAATAAAAAGCACGTGGTTGTCATTGTGCTTTAAACAAATGGGTGGGAATTAAAATTTTTGAAGGTATTTGCTAGGACTCTGTAGTGTACTAGTAGTGATTCCGCTACTAGCACAAAACATTATGCCACATTCCAAGCTGTAAAATCAAAATTCACAGTCACAAAAAAACTGATTATTGTTCTAATTTGCGACAAATAAAGGGCTCATTAATTGGTAGAAATGTGGAAGCATGAGGTTTGACTACAGAACATTCTGTGTCTGGATACATAAGGAAAAAGAAAAAAGTCTGAAAAAAATGATAGCCTAATTCCAGACTTTTTTCCTTATTTCATTATTTAAACAATAACAATATCCTTTGTCCATCTCTCCATCCAGCTTCTGGTTTTTGCATGTTCCATTATTAAAAGTTGACCCCAATTAAAATATCTCCTATAAATTTAAATTTATTTACTGCATTTGTTTTAAACACTCCCTTCTTGAAAAATCCCATATATTTCACATGTAACCACATGTAAAATTCACATGGCACACTAGAAATTCCACATGTGAAAATATGTGAGTCATAAGAAAAAGCACATGTATCCATGTGGATTTGGATCATGTTTATCCATGTGTTATGTGTGTGTGTCCCCTATCATTCACATATGATAGGATGGGATGCATATATGGTCACATGTTAATCTAATTTCTTTATAGCCTATTGCAGAACATGATTCAACAGTAAATGACAAGATCAACTTGTACAAATTTGTAGTTATGAATGCTTTAAAATGCTTAGTTTTTGAAACTACTGGTTTCCATTGTATTCCCCAGTAGGCTGCCTGTTTGAAGACAAAATCAGAGATTACATAAACAGAAGGTCTGAACTAAATTAGCTTAATTAGCAAAAAGCAATAAGCACCATTTTCTTCAACATGCTCGTTAAAAACTATATCATTTACCAGACTAGTTGACTCCAGAACAGATAATCTGTTCAACTCTTGAAAGTCCACAATATATGTGTGCAATAAAATACATTTACTGAGCTGCAGCACAGAACAGATGAGCTTCTGTTAGCATTTCAACATGGTTAATTCCCCCTTTGTTTGCCCACAATTTATGCCACCAACACGACATGCGCCTTTTAGCAGCTGGAGTTGGAATAGCGCTGCAAGAACACCTTAAATAACGCTTCAGAACTTGCTGCTAAGAAAAAGATAGGAACAGAAAAAAATTATGTTTGGGTGCCTGTTTTCCTTCTTTTTGCTTATTCAGTTGTTTCATTTATTCATAAAATTTTTGTCACCCCTCTAGATTTATATCAGTTCTTTATTGAACACATAGACAATGACGACAATAGGACAGATTCATACAGCAGTGTGGGATTGCATTTCAGTCAGACTGTCAAGTCAGTCAGTCAAGTCAGTCAGCCATTTTCTACCGCTTCTTCCGTACTGGGTCGCAGGAAAGCTGGTGCCTATCTCTAGCAGTCTATGGGCGGGAGGTGGGGTACACCCTGGACAGGTCACCAGTCCATCACAGGGCAACACAGACGCACACAGGACAAACAACCACGCACACACTCATTCATGCCTAAGGGCAATTTAGAGAAACCAATTAACCTAACAGTCATGTTTTTGGACATTATTTGTTTAATTGCATTCTCTGTTTTTTCTTAGTCAGCAAGTCAAGCTTGGGGTTTAAAAGCACATCTAGCATTTTCCTTAGATTTTTAGAGCTGTCTGCATCTTTGACGAAATAATTTACATGACAGTTGTAAGTGCTAGTACATCTGTACTAGCACTTACTGTTACTGATGTCTATTTTTCTCTATTTGGACTTTTATTAAACAGAAGATTGAATCACTAAACGATGCTGCACATTCTACTAATCTGGACACATGCAATAAGGAAATGACACAATGAACACAATCGCATGAATTTAACATGGGGAAATCACAAGTTTACCACATGTGGAGTACATGAACGAAATACTTGGTCACATGTGAAAAATGTGACCCACATGTGGGAAATGGAAATATGGCTGCTATAAAAGAAGAGATAAAGTTAAAATAACTGAAACTGGATCCTAGGTCATCATTCATGTTTACATAAAGGCCGGCTTTACTGTAGTGCATCTAGAAATGACACACAGTTAAAAAAGCATACTTAAGGTTTTGCTTTGTAGTAATTTTAGTGCTGTTTATGGCCACTTGAGATGTTGTTCGGAATATCTCATCAAGGGCTTGGGACTTTACTTGGACTTGGGAAAACGACTTTTTAACACCTCTGACATACAAACTCTTGGTCACACTTTAAAGCAGCTTGCCATTGCAAGAAGTGAGAAAGGGTGGAAGTTTAAAACCACCATGTGTCATATTTCAATTTAGTGGTTGACCAGAGGTGCAGAGACAGTTGATGAGATAATCACTCTTTTAATGAGGAGAGCCGACTTACAAATGCCGGAGCATGCTTAACAGGAGATCCAGGTAACAAAGTTAATGAATAAACAGTCCTGGTTTCTGGGTCGCAGCATAACCTCAACATAGCTAGAACAGACAGACTAAATAGACTAACGATACCGCGTGGAACAAAGGACAAAGACGAGCTTAAGTACAGACGAAGGTGGACATGAAACAATAGGGCAGGTAACCAGGTAAAACAGACACAGGTGTGCTGGAAGACAGAGGGCCAGGTGAACCAGATAGGGATAAACAAGAACATGAGGAGCCCGACAAGACAAACAGTAAACAAACCAAAGGAACCAGAACACAGGAAGATAACAGATCTAGGAAAACCACTAACACAGTAAACAGAACAGATCCTAGAAGATAAAACACCAGAAATGAGGACTCAAGACTTAACCATACTTAGAACAGAAAACACCTGACTAAACGTAAACAAATACCAACCAAAAACACACACTGTGACACCATGAGCTATTTCTCTAAAAGTCACAGTGTTATTTATGATCCCTTTTTGGTTTCGTTTTTTTGCTTTTAGGGAACCAGTTTGAACAATAATTCCTGTAGTGAGTGGGTTAGTTGTAGTCATTATAGATGTTTCTGGGGATGTCGCTTCATCAACATTATTAGCTGCTACATTAAAGATTATTTTGTGAAAAAATTTAAAACATGTCCATATCATATAAACTATGTCTTTTTGTACACTTGAGCTGCAAAATAGTCCTTTGCTTAAAAAGTAGTAAATAATTTCTTTCAGAATTTTGTAATAAACGAGTTTTATTAATAAACGTTCTTGAGCAATATTCCCTTAAAATGTCATTGCAGACTTACAGTGCTTTGTAATGTGCCTTCCACAGGCCCAGATTTTGTTTTTCTTAGTCATCATGGTGTCATTTGCCAGTTACATTGTTGGAACCATTATTCCTGCTTCAGTGGAGAAACAAGCCAAAGGATTCTTTAGCTACCAAGGTAACTATTTTTTTAACCCACTTATGTTTATTGGATCTAAGTTCTAGCTTAGTTTTGGATGCCCATGCACTGTTTTACATGTTTTACAAAAGAAACTTTCTAATTATCAAAAGACAAAAGATCAACTTAAGCAACTTATTGAAAAGACTAATCTAAATTGTTAATAAGAGTCTCTCCTTGTCCCAGTTATCCTGTAACATTACTATTTCACCTTCAACAGCTGCCATTTTTGCTGCCAATTTTGTACCCAACTGGCGGGGCCCAGAAGGCAATTTTTTTGGCATGTTCTCTATTTTCTTCCCATCTGCTACGGGCATCCTGGCTGGAGCAAACATCTCTGGAGATCTAAAAGTATGTTAGTGTATTTTTCTCTCCTCTTTCTTTTATTTCGGCAGCGCATTGGGGAAAAATGTCTGCCTCCCAGATAAACATATGTAAGTTATTATTGACATGTGGTTGGCAGTCTGGAAAGTTAAAAACAGTTTACTTTTTATATCCCTTGTGTCTTCCATCCCAGAATCCAACAATAGCTATTCCTCGAGGGACACTAATGGCGATATTCTGGACTACCTTTTCCTACCTCATCATCTCTGCCACCGTCGGTAAAGCTCATGCTGCAAATATGCATACAATTATACTTCCCCACTGTTCACTAAAACCTTTCACTATGCATTTTAAAAAAAGTGAGTAATCACAGTAAGAAACTGTATCTATAGCAAGTAAAACCCAAGCTTATTTTGTAACATCTATAGTAAGAAGGATGGATGGATGGATGGATGGATGGATGGATGGATGGATGGATGGATGGATGGATGGATGGATGGATGGATAAAAATATGGATGAAAAGATGGATGAATGTATGAAAAGATGGATGGATGAAAAGATGGATTCAACAGATCAGGAATATATAAAAACTATAAGAAGGATTAGTTGATGCTTTCTACATTTAAAAATACACCACCAGCCAGAGCGATGTATCTATTTTCTGTTTTTTTTCCTTTTTAAGGATTTATTAATAGTTGTACAACCTGGAATTTCTCCTTTCTATGTTAACGTTTATCCAGCATCCTGTGTGGTTAGGGATGCCTCCGGCTCAATTAACGACACATTATCGTCTGAGTCCTGCGTTGGTTTATCATGTCAGTATGGATGGGATTTCTCAGAGTGCATTAACAATAAAACCTGCACATATGGCATCAGCAACTACTATCAGGTCAGTACTAACCCAAACAGTCATGGCCCTTTACACTTTCCCTAAATCCCATAAGTGCTTCTTAGTATTGTTTTGTGTTGACATTATTTAAATAGAATAGAAAAGGAAAGCAATATGCATGTCTAAAAAATATCAAATATTTGATACGTGAATGGAGATAGACAGGAAATGAGAAGATCTAGAGCAGGGCAGGGGTATGGTGGCGTAAAATACCCCTGTCAATGTACTGTATATTTCTGCAGGAAGACCATATGGTGAAGATGTAACTGTAACACAGTCGGTTCTGATATCTAATTTTAATCAAATACTAGAATTAAACTATTGGTTGCAACAGGTTAAGATGATTAGTGAAAAAAGGTGTTCTAAGTCACTTTTTATAAACCGTGTACAGTACGTTATTCTTTCATCCAACATTTTGGTAAAGAGAAGAGCGCTTAAAAAATGAAACCCTTTCTGTGTTTAGACACTAAGCATGGTGTCAGCCTTCGCCCCTCTGATCACTGCTGGTATATTTGGAGCAACTCTGTCCTCAGCTTTGGCATGCCTGGTATCTGCTCCCAAAGTCTTTCAGGTGCAAACACATTTTCTCAAACGCCAGTACACTTGAAGCAGATGTGAATATTTTGTTTGGTGTTCTTTACCATATTCTGCATTACAGTGTCTCTGTAAGGACCATCTTTACCCTCTCATTGGCTTCTTTGGCAAAGGTTATGGTAAAAACCATGAACCTCTCAGAGCCTATCTACTGACCTACATCATAGCCTCCTGTTTTATTATTATTGGTGAGTCATTACATTTCTGACCAGATCTTACAGCATGTGCAGTACGGTGTGTTAACATTCAGCAACTTTTTAGTGATCTTACTTTATGACCTCAAAATAAAATTCTGAAGTTTATTACAAAGGAATAAGCAAAACAGCAATGATAACTAAAATATATTTGGTTTCAAATAAAGTTTAAAGTAACTGAAATGAATTTTTCATTTTATGTTAATATATTTAGCATGTTTATTATAATTGATAGTGATTATCATTTCATCAAATTTATGATACAGATGCTTCAAGTATTTGCTGTTCTCTAATCTCCGAATTAATTCTTTCTGTAGCACCGCCTTAAAAGTATTTACAAATTGGAGAGTTTGATTGTAAAAAAAAAACAGGAAACCCATTTTTGTCCCACAATAAAGAGAAACCCATGACTGACAGCATTATTTTTTCTTTCCTATCTTTCCCCAGCTGAGTTGAACGCCATCGCTCCAATTATCTCCAACTTCTACCTCTGCTCCTACGCTTTGATCAATTTCAGCTGCTTCCATGCTTCGATCACCAATTCACCAGGTAGGTCAGAATGTATTTGCACTATTAGATTTTATTTGCTTTTAATTTTTTCATATCATCAAAAAAATCTTTATCCAGCATTTAGGTAACCTTAAATACAAAATGGGGTTTTGCAATAATGATTTAGGTTATTAAGGGAAACTAAGCTATTAAAGCCACCTGGCCCTCTGTGAAAATATAATGAGATAAAATATATGAGCCCTCTCTTGTTAAATAGGGAGTAAATTGTAAGTGACTAATTTTCTTTCTTTGTTTTCATCAGCCATAATCGGGTCTTGCTTAAATAATGTTAACAATTAAATAGAACCTATCTGGCAACCAGGTGGGCTAAAAGATCTCAAAAAGCAATACATCATGACCCAATCTAATAACATAATTCTTTAAATCTAAAAGTCTGGAAAAAAAACTACAAAGCCAGGCTCTAGGTCTTCACTGAACCACTGTCAGAGTTATTATTATATTACATTATCTATAAATGATAAAAACATGGAACGGAGGAACATTGTGTGTTATGTTAACATCTATGTAAATTTGCAGGTTGGCGTCCGTCCTTCAGATTCTACAGTAAGTGGCTGTCGCTGCTGTGTTCTGTGGTCTGTGTGGTGATCATGTTCCTGCTGACCTGGTGGGCGGCTCTTATTGCAATTGGTGTTGTCATATTCTTCTTGGGATATACACTGTACAAAAAGCCAGGTAACCTGAACCACTGCCCCCCAAAAATAAACTCATGTAAAAAGTGTATCATGGTGCCATGTTGGGGTTTCATTCATATTCTTTGCGCGGTTTAGATGTGAACTGGGGCTCATCGGTGCAAGCGGGCTCCTACAATATGGCTTTGAATCATTGTGTGGGCCTGAACCTTGTGGAGGACCACATCAAGAACTACAGGTTAGTAGTACGTTTAGGTTTGCCTGCATTAACCCAAAATAAAATCTAGAAGTTTAAGTTGTTTTTCTGTTTTTATGTCATAAGAGTGCTGCTTGAAACAATAATTAATTTAGTTAATTATTTTCAGTCCAAAGACATGCCTGTTAGGTTAATTGGTCACTCTAAAATTGCCCTTAGGTGTATGAATGAGTGTGTGCATGGTTGTTTGTGTGTTGCCCTGCGATGGACTGGCGACCTGTCCAGGGTCTATCCTGCCTCTCGGCCATAGACTGCTGGAGATAGGCACCAGCTTCCCCGCAACCCACTATGGAATAAGCGGTAGAAAATGACTGACTGATTTTCAGGTTAACTGATTTCATTTTTAAATTAATTTGCCAAGCACAGATGTCTCCATCCTACTTGTAGTTAGAACCTGGTATTAACAACATTACATGACTTAACACAAGTTTATTTGCAAGCTAAGCCAGTGTTGGAAAACGCTGATCAGAATCCCTACAAGGGCTTCTATTTGTAGGCATCCCTGGTAAAGATTAATAATAATAATAATAATAATAAATAAATTCTTCTTTTATTCTAGTTTCATGATATTTTTTCATAAGAAAGTGATATTTTTAACTAAATAAGTGGCACAATTGTCAGGAAACGTTTGAAATAAATGTAACAGGACAATTTCTTTCATTTATACTTCATCTTAAAAGGTTTTTAGGAACGTCTGATTAGTAATCCGTTCCTTTTTTGTTTCCTAGAGGTATAAATATGATGTTACATAGAGTCCCATTACTTTCAGTTACAGGCCAGTAGGCTGGACAATTATCTTGCTACCAAACACACTGAGAATGATAGCTAAGAAAGTAATAATGATCATAGCTTATTGTTAGAGAACTGCAGACATTAGTGGTATCATGGGGTAACTAGTTGTTTGGGAGGCCTACCAGAAGACACATTTTCTGACAGAGTTTCCTAAACTCTGCAGGCACTTTAACTGAACCTGGTTACTTTGGTCTGATGTGACTAAGACTTGGCTTTTAGGAAACAAATACTCCATGTGGGTTTGGTGCAAAACAAATGAATGTGCTGTAGGTGCTGTAGGTTCTTTTCCAAAGGAGACCTTGTTTGGAAACCTTGTTTGAGTGCATTATATTATGAACAATTTGAAATACCAAGACATTTTAAATAGAAAAAAATCAGATTAATTTCAAAATTACTTCATAGGGAAATTAGACATTAGCGGAGCTTCGATTAGCTATGTATCTTTAAAGAGTTGTTATAGAATGTGAAGGCTTGGTGGCAGAAGCCATTATCTGAAGAAGCCTCTGAGTGAAGAAATCATATGTTGTTAAGTTCCTGCTATTCTTGCAGGAATGAGTCCTGACTTTCATTTAAGTAAATGCTGCATTGTACGATATTAAGCTGCAGCTTAATTTGCTTCTCTCTTCCCTTAAACTGATCTCTTTTTCCTTGATTAAGATCGGTGGCTGATATGGACAAAGAGGAGGTTTCTTTGTTAGTTTAAGTTGTTTTGCTGCATTCAGGTTATATACAGAACTTGTCATAAGTCCATAAAAAGGCATTTCGTTGCAGATATGCTGCCTCAAAGTAATTAGTTAAAGAAGGATTGTTCTGTGTTTTGTTCTTTATTTCTAATACTTGTTGTAATTATAGATTATTGATTAATTGAATATTTATCAAGAATTATAATTAAAATCATAATCCGATAAATTTAACTCCTTAACCAAAATCCTCGTTTATGAATTGAAAAACCCGAGCCTGTCCTCTGGTGTTTTTAATTATGGCTCAAGGCCTCTGATAAAATTTCAAAATTTTTAAATGTCACTGTTTAATCGACCGTTTCTGCCGAAACGTGGGGAACTTTGCCCCTTATTTTGACTGACAAATCACTCTTGCACAAAATAAAACACAAAACGCCTTCTCTTTATCTACGTGAAAATTTATTAAATCAAACAGCCTTGTTTACAATCAACTCCCGTTTCAATAATCTTCACCTACTCAAACATGCAAAGTTCTACAAAAAAGGGGTTTAAAATATCAAACTAACAAAAAAAAGGGAAAAACGGGCAGTGTGTGTGTAGAATCAACCAGCATTTTTTGGAAAAAAGTGTAATATGACGAAGGGATGTGGTGTGTTGAACGGGGTTTGAAACGGGTCCGCCAAAGGGCGAAAGCCCAGGGGGACAGGGGCTGTAAAAAAAACCCCCCCACAACCCAAAGTTGAAAACCAAAGTTTAGACAAAGAGTAAATCAACCTTTTGGTGGCAATTACAAAAAGAAAAAGTTGGAAAAAAGAAAATGGTGAATTTCACCGGGGGTTTTACTGTCATAGTCCGTCCCCGGCGCCCCGGTGTTCGCCTGGTAAGAAAAACTTGTGAAAACGCGGCGGCCTCGGGCCCCTAAATAAAATTTGCTTGAAAATAAAATTTCATAACATCAACTAAAAATTGCGTTTCCCGGGATCGAAATTTAAAAACCCCTATCTCTCTCTACCCTGCCCAGACTATTTTCTTATAAAAAAATCAAAAAAAATAAAAAAAAGATGGGTATTACTTTGTGGAGAATTTTTTCAGGGCTGCCGCGTAAAGGGGGGAGGGGGGGAGGGGGAAAGTTGGAAGTTACGTGCGTCCCCTTTTTAACTTCGGGAAGGCGGCCCAATCTTCGTCCTTTGGCCTCCTTGGCGAAAGGGAAAAAATAGATTTGACCGTCAGCAGTCGATTTTAGAACAAAAACAAGGGGCGACCCGTCTCCTTAAAAATTTCCCGTGGTTTTTTGGTTACGTGTTAAATTTAACACCTTTCGATCGGTAAATTTGAAATTTTCGGGGTTTTTCTTATTCCGGGAAATTTTCTGCCCTAAAACGTTTTTTTGGGGGTGGCCAACGAAGGAAAATAATGAAGACTCCACGTGGACCTTTTCTTCTCCAGAGGGGGGCTTCATTTTGCGTGGAAAATCTGCCCGAGATCCCATTTTTTGGTCATTAGTTTTGGGTAGCCCTGAGAAAAAATTGAAAAAAAACGAATAAAAGATACGTCCCACATATATGTAAAAATTTTAAAAAGGGAAAAAAGGGAAAATAATAAAAAATAAAAAAAAGCCAGGGTTCAAAGTTTAGCCGCCCAACTCCTTGGGCCCACGGGAAACCCTGCCTTTGTGGTGCTATGACCCGGGGGGGAAATTTGAATGTGAGGGAATCAACCCTGATTTGTAAATTTTTAAAACCTGCCTGTATGCGGGGGTTTATCTTTAAAAAACCCAAAACGTTTAAAACGGGTTTTAGGTTTAAAAACCTTTAGCTCTTAAAAAATGGTGATGGGGTTTAATAAAAAACTCCGGGTCTCAAAAACTATCTAGTTTGCGAAAAGAGGGAAAAAAAATAATAATTGAATTCCCAGTACTCAGGCTATAACCCCGGGTGTGTTTGTGGGGGTTGCAAGGTGTCTGCTGGGGGGACTTGGGAAATTTTTTTCACTAATTCAGCAAAACTAGGCCAGTAGGTTCTGTGCCCCCTTTGGGACTGCCCTACAGATGAACCAACCCCTTTAATAAGATTTTGTGAAATCTCTGGCAATGGGGTGCCCATTAATCATTCTTAACCACTTCTGTGAGGGTCTGCATTTGCAGGGCAGAGTTTTTATGGAAAATTATCGTGCCAACTTAAATTTTTAACACTTTTCCAAAGAAGGTATTATTTTTTTAACTGTTTTTTTGAAGAAAGTTGTTAGTGTTTTATTTGCATGTTAGGTAGTTTTTTGAAAAATGCACCTATTTAACTAGTCCTACCACTGGTCTCCCCTTTCCCGGACATGGAGACAAGCTCTTTTCGGGGGGAGGAGACTTGGATGTAAAAACTTAAAATCGGGTTCAGCAAAAGAGAAAGCAGCTGTGTTTGGGGGTTGCCCAATCTTTTCTAAAAAAAGCATCCAACCCATTTAATGAACCCTGCATGTCACAGTTAGGAGGAATTTTTTACCTCCTGTTTTTTTGGAACGGGTTTTCGACCCAGTTGGCTGAAGGTGGAACCAAGGAAAATGAAAACCCCCTTCGCTAAAAGCGGAGGTTGATTTGGTTGGCGGGGAAATTGGCTAAAATGGCAGCGGGTTTAAGCATCCTTGGATGTGGACCTGAGTGTCTTGAGACAGGGCCAGAGGGCCATCTGTTGAGGGGGGTGGAGTGGGGGTTTGGGGTAGCTTCTATGGCCCCCATACAGGAATTTAATGGGCGTAGGATAATGTGACCCCCCTTTGGTCTGTTGGGAAAAATGTTTAAAAGGGCATGGGAGAGCTGTTTTTGGATGCCAATCTGCACACTGGAAGTGCACACTCTGATTGTCAGGGGGGCGGAGCCTGTCTGCTAAAAGGAGTGTGTGGTTTGTTGTGCCTCATTTTACGAGGGGATTTTTTTGGCCAAAAAGCGGTTACACCCCCTCTACTGGTTGATAATTTTCCAGCCAGAAGTGCTAGAGGCATTTCTGGTATGAACATGGTTTTCCCGGTTTTGTACACCTTCCAACACTTTGGGGGTTTTGTAAGTTTTACACACCTGGGTTTCTTTAAAGAGCAAAAAAATGATGCGTGACTGCATCTGGGAAAGGGTTTTCTGGGGGGCTGGGTGCAGCTGTGTCCCCAGAGGTCCCCATGACCGGCTCTGACGGGGGCCCTGGAGAGGCTCTTTGGGGCTCCTCTAAGATGGGGACCTGGTTGGTCAAAAGTGGATCGTTTCCTGCTTGCACCCAGTGGGTTTGGCACCTCCACCTGGATCGAGATTTTGGTCCGGTGGCAGACAATGAGCGGGCCCAAGCCTGTCCAGCAGGTTCTGGCCCCGAAAAAAAAGGTTTTTGTTTAATGTGCACATATAGATGGGGTGCACCAGAGTGATGTCTTGGAGTGGAGCGTCCAGCTCCACCCAACTAGTGATGCATGATCGGTTTTGGGTGTGGCTGCTGATGCTTACATCACAAGCTTCAGCCTGAGATGGTTCATTTGGGGGGAGAGCATGGCTCTACTCACCTCCCAAAAAAGCCCCGAGAACATCAGGCTGATCTCTGATCCCTTTTTAAAAGGGAAACTCAGAGGGAAATCTTCCTCCTATAATGATCAGACAGTATAGACAACGTCCATGTCCATTTTGGTTCATTTAACCCTGAAAAACCTTTGGAAAGATTTTTTTGTGGTTTTTTCTCCTGGGAGGGCCCCAAGGGGTGCCTTGGAGTTTCCCCCAGGTTTTTTCCCCCCATCCGATCAGGTAGACTCTGATGGCTGGGGGGGGGACTGGGTCCACGCCTAGTCATGCTAAAGGGGAAGTTTGGCTAGTTTTAAACTGGAGGGTGGGCCCTTTCCTGTTTCAAGGGTTTTGGGGGGCGTGGGGGCCTGGCACACTGTCTTCTGTCACCATCTTGCGTAAGGCCTCCTCCATCTCTTTCCCCTAATCCCTTCTGCGTGTCGGTCCCCCCCTTTTTTCCATTTTTTTTTACCTTTAGGCCCCCAAGTGATGGCCTCAGGTCGTCTGTTCGAACGGAAGGGGCCCCCAAAAAACTTTGACCGGGTTTGGTTTCAGTTCCACCCCCCCGGCCAGTTGCCCAAACCAAACGTTTTTTCCCCTGAACCCTGTTCTTAAAGGGGGGTTTTCCTGCTGAAGGCATTTCCTGACCTTTTAAAAAACACAAGGCTGGTTCTTTCCAGTTTTGACCTGTAAAAAACCCAAGCCTCCCCCTCTGATCCCTTTGGGTCGGACGTGCACGTTTTTTCCCATCGCCATCTGAGCATTTTTTGTGGACCTCTTGCATGCTCATGGTTTTGGTTCTTGCAATACATAGTAACATCGTATCGCACACTTTCATGAAGGTTGTGGAGGAAAACAGGGATTTAAAAGCATGTTCCTCCTCAAGCCAGGAGCGTTGCGTCCCTTTGGAAGTAAAAACAGCTCTCAAGCGCCCGGAATACTCCCTGGGTGCTTCGCTTTTTCTTCTGCTGGATAGTGAAAGCACCAAGTGTGGCGGAGGCCCGGTCCATGTACACAGAATATTCTTCCCTTAGAGCTTCGCAGAGGGTTGAAAAACGGTCTCGGACTGCAGGGGGCGGTCTCCATGAAAACATGGACGCTCCTGAGTTTGTCTTCCAGATGAGCTTCAGTTTTTCCCGTGCTGATGGGCAATACAAATCTAAAAGACAGCGTTCAACTTCCCTAAGATAGTCGTCAATGTTTGGACTCTGCATTATTTGGGTCGAAAAAACGCTCTATGTCTTTTTGGGCCAGAGATTCAAGCTGGCGGGGGCGCAATCCACTCTCAGGGATTGGTGCCGGCCCATCTGAGTCATCATCCGAGATTCAAACTCCGGCTGCACTCAAGGTGTGTCAGTGCATCACCACCTCATCCTCGGAAAGGGGGAAGGTAGAGGCTGCTCAGGGTAAAACGGTGGGCCCTGTGCTCCCCGGGGGACTCGGGTCCTGGGCAGCGGTTTGGGGCGGTAGGAAACCCCCGGAATCCCAGGGGCGGGGCCTCCTGTCGCCCTTTGGGGAGGTGGAATCGTAGAGGACCCTTACGGCGAGTCAAAAGTTTGAAGGCTGCTCGCCTCTAAGCCTTGAACTATTTTCCCCCTTTGGGTCCCCAGCCAGGTATCGTTTTTAGGCCTTGCTGATTACAGTGGAGTAGGGCACCGCACCAAAAATGCACCTATTCTGACTACTTACACCTGGTTTTGCCTCGGGGTATGTATGGGGGAACCCCATGAGCCCTGAAAGGTAATCTTTTGGGAGAGCTTCTACTCCCCCAATCTGAACCTGCAGGTTCTCCTCAGGGTATCGCAGGTGTGGCTCACCTCCAAAGGTTTAACCCTGTGAGGGGTTTCTGTCCCCCCCCCCCCCCCCCCATTTTCCCAGGCAAGGGGGAGTGGCCTGGCTACCCCTCAATTGTCTCCAAAAACCTATTTTTTCTGTTAGTTCACCTCTAAGGACATCCACCGTCTGCAAAGTATCATTCAGCTCGAACTGGAGATTTAACACGCTGGTCAATTTCCAACATTAACCTTTCCCCCCTGATACAACAATAGAACTGTCCCTAACACATCTGAGGCCCATCTGTCTTTTTGGGGGGTTTTTTAATGACTTGTAGCAACTCCTGAATCCTGGCTTCACATTCCTCAATGCTATAATCATTGAGACCTTTACGCTCCTCTGAGGATAACAGAATCAAAAACCCAATCGTTTCTTGGCTTGCATTCCTATGGGGTCCTCTAACATGCACACCTCTCCAGCTGCAGTCTGGGATGTTTCCCCTCCATCTTTGGCCCCAAAATGCACAATGGTAATACACTGACAATGCAAACACCCAAAAAGGTTTAGCTATGAACCACCACTAAAATTACCCGTCGTACCAAATTGCAGTAAAAAAACAACTAAAGGTTTTTTTGATGAATAATAGCTAAATTAGTTTAGCAGCACCCAAAACAGGCTAAGCTGTTCTATGATGAGCGGTAGCTAACTTAATTAGCAGCCCCAATACAAAAACAGCTAAGCTGTTCAGCTAGCTGTCTGATCCAAGATATGTATCCTGCAGGTGTATGGGGGGTTTGCTTAAAAAAGGGAGTAATCAAAGCAATCAAAAAACGCACCCAAAAAGGGGAAAGAGGAAAACTTTTATCCAAAAGTGGTCATGAATGATCAGTAACTTCAACTTTCAACTTAAGTTATGCCCTTTGATCATAGGTGATGGAATTGTCTGCCTGTGGTAAAGGAACTGAGTGATTAAAATCAAAGTAGGAAACTGCAATTCTCCCAACTAGTGACCACCAGGTGGTAAACCAAGTGCAGGTCTGCAATTTTGGGAACTCCAGCTGCCACTCCAATTTTATTCAATGGCCACCAGATGTAGGGTTGCTCTCTACCTGACTGGGAGGGGTGGTCAGAACCTGTAATTACACCCAGTGGACCCTGGAGGTTGCCTATCAGCGCCCGTTTCCCTGCAGCTGGGGCAGCAGGGTTGCCGGGCTGGAAATCAACTTTTTAAAATTTACCAAAAGGCTATAACCCCTTTAAATTTGCATCCACCACAAGCACCTCTGAAAGATTATTTTTTACCTCTGCAGCAGAACTGAGGGAAACTCTTATTCATGATACCCCCTAGATCACAAACGCTCTCTGCAAAAACTCGAAAATCTCACAGTAAAACGTCTAGTTTTAAAACCATGGATAAAACCAAATTTTTTTAATTCTGTGAAACAGTGATTGTGATGTCTGCTTTTTAAGGCCCACCCCGGGACGCCAAATCTGTTGAATTTTTAGATTTTTGATTAATTAATATTTATCAGAATTAACTTAAAATCATAATCCGATACAATTTAACTCCTAACCAAAATCCTCGTTTTTTGGGAAATTTAAAAACCCAAACTGTTTCCTCTGGTGTTGTAAATTATGGCTCAAAGGGCCCTCTGATAATTAACAATTATTAAATGTCACTGTTTTTAAACGCCCCTTTCTGCCGAAACCCGGGGGGAATTTGCCTTAAATTTTGACTGACAAATCACTCTTGCACAAAATAAACACAAAACGCCTTCTCTTTATCTACGTGAAAAAATTTTTTAAAAAAAAACAGCCTGATACAATTTCAACTCCCCGATTCATAATCTTCACTTACTCAAACATGCAAAAAGTTCTACACAAAAAGGGAAAATTTTCAAACTAACCCAAAAAAAAAAAACAACAGTGTGTGGTATTGAAAAAACCAGCAAATTATGGCAAAAGTGGTAATATGACGAAGGGATGTGGGTGTTGAACGGGGTTTTGAACAGTCCGCCAGAAGCGCAGCCCAGCGGGGAAAACACGGGCTGTCAAAAAAAACCCCCACAGCAAAGTTGTAAACTCAGCTTAGACAAAGAGTCATAAACCCTTTTTTGGTGGCAAGTTAGCAAGCAGAAAGTTGGGGAAAAAAAAAATGGTGAATTTCACCGTGAGGTTTACTGTCATAGGCCAGTACCGGCGCCCCGGTGTTCGCCTGGTAAGACAATTTGTGAGACGCGGCGGGGCCCAGGACTCAATACAATGTTGCATGCAAATACAATTTCATAAACATCAGACTATAAATTGCGATTCTGATCGCACAAAAAATCCTATCTCTCTCTACCCTGCCCAGACTACTTCTTATAAAGAAATCAAAAAAAAAATAATAAAAGATGGGTATTACTTTGTGGAGCAATTTTTTAAGGGCTGCCCGCGTGAGGGGGGAGGAGGAGGGGGAAAGTTGGGAAATTTACGTGCGGGCCCGGGGGTTTTAAAAAAAAAAATTTTTTTGGGGGGAAGAGGGTCAACTTTCGTCCTTTGGCCTCCTTGGCGAAAGGGGGAAAAAAATATGATCTGACCGTCAGCAGTCCCGACTAGAACAAAAACAAGGGGGGCGATCCGTCTCCTTAAAACTCCGTGGTTTTTTTTGGGTACGTGTTAAACTTTAAAAACTTTCGATCGGTAAAGTTTGAAATTTCTGGCCTTTCTTATTCCAGGAAATTTCTGTCCCTAACGTTCTTTTCGTGGGCCAAACGAAGGAAAAATAAATGAAGGACTCCACGTGGGAAACCCCTTTTTTCTCCAGAGGATGCTTCAGTTGGCGTGGTAATCTGTCGAGATCTCCAGCTGAAAAGCAAGGTTTTTAAAGCTCCCGCCTTTCATATATAATCTCGTGTGACGTCAGACTTCTTGTGACGTCAGACTTGGGACGTCCCCGTCCTACCAGCCGCAGTTCCCACTGGGATTTGTAGTGGCGGACGATACTGGATACAAAATGGCCGATGATGTCGAAAGGCCTGGTGGTGTCCAGCAATGTGTAAATGGTCCAATATTCAGCAAAATAGTGGTCCAACATACTTTATACCATGTAGAAAATAGAAACAGGTTTAAATAAAGAATAATTTACCTCAGTGTCTTTTCCATGTTTTGAAGCTGGCTCTGAACTGAACCTGTCTAAATCTGTCTTTGCTTCCTTCAGACCCCAGTGTTTGGTGCTCACAGGTCCTCCCAGCAGTCGTCCAGCTCTCGTGGATCTCGTCAACTGTTTCACAAAGAACCTCAGTCTGATGATGTGTGGAAATGTGGTCACTGTGTGTACAAATTAAAATGCCCACATAAAACATTTTTTTCATGCTGCAAAAATAGTACATGCTAATGTCCTTAGTGCTTAGCTCTGCAATTTAAAAAATTACTACCTGTCTTCCCCTATTTTCAGGCTGGTTCTTCCCCATCCGTTTTAGAGACGGCAAACAGCAACAGTCATGTCTCCTGGTTGAACCAAAGGAAGATACGGTCATTTTACAGGGGAGTTGTGGCTTCAGAGCTACGTTGTGGAGTTAACATGCTACTTCAGGTCAGAAGGAGCTCAGTAAACTCCCTAACATCTAAAACATGTTTTTAAAAAGTCCATGTAGTCATGTCTCCAATGAAATATGTCCTTTTATTTACCAAAGTGTTGTACTTACAGTTTATTTACTATTTACTTTTTCTATTACGCTGTCAGGATTCTAACTATAACATGCTTTACTCCTTTTTGTTTTATGTTTTGAAGTGTTAATAATAATCTGCCTCTGAACTATGTTTTTGTTCCTTATAAAACTAATAAAGCTAGATTGAGAATTACCCACAGTTTTGACCAGCCTGCTGTGAGAGTCATTTAGTTTGCCATTATTTACTAATGTGGACGTTTTCTTTCCCTCTGTTCATGTTGCTAACTACGCACAAGGGGGCAGGATTGGGTCGAATCAAGCCAAACGTTATGCTGATGGGTTTTAAGAAAGACTGGCGCTCTGACTCATGTCTGGCTGCAAACAACTACATAGAAATCCTACAGTGAGTAAAATGTGTGAGCACATTTCTCTTTCCAAACAAAGACAAAATGTAGCTTGGTTTCATTCAATGTTATGTGCTCTTCAGTGATGCCTTCGACCTGCAGTATGGAGTGTGTGTGCTGAGGATGAGAGAAGGCCTGGAAGTCTCCAATCCATCTCAGTCACACGGTGAGAATATTAATAGAGTAAATTTTTAAGTTTTCAAATTTTAAACAAAGTCTTCACTTCTCCAGGTGTTTAAGCCAATCTCACTTTGTTTGGTGTTAATCTTCTAAACACAGTTAATCAAGGTTTTGATGGAGGCCCGGACAGTATCAACACCATCTCTCCTTCCCTTATTCAAACAAGCACAAGCTGTATGTACAGTGTACAATACAACAAACATAAGGATGCATTTTTCTGGTCTATCTCCGCTATTTTCAGAATCTGAAATGATCATTGTTTGCAGCTTCTGTCACTGTTGAACTTGAGCCACAACCCACCACCGCGTTCCAGAAAAAACAAGGGAAGAAGACCATTGATGTTTACTGGCTGTCTGATGACGGAGGTGGGAATATTTATCTGTCTCCACCAGTCACCACCTTTACCTCTTACTGCTCTGATTTTTTTTTAAGCATGTTCCCTCATGGTTTTCATTCTGCCCTTAGGTCTGACGCTGCTGCTGCCATACCTGCTGACCCGCAGGAAGCGCTGGGCAAGGTGTAAAGTCCGAGTGTTTGTTGGGGGAGAAACAGACAAAAAGGAGGAGCAGAAAGAGGAGTAAGGGCAGGGATAACGTGTTATAATTTTAACTAAGACCTTTTTTCATGGGCTGTACGGTGGCGCAGTTGGTAGCACTGTTGCTTTGCAGCAAGAAGATCCTGGGTTCGATTCCCGGCCGGGGGTCTTTCTGCATGGAGTTTGCATGTTCTCCCCGTGCATGCGTGGGTTCTCACCGGGTACTCCGGCTTCCTCCCACAGTCCAAAGACATGCCTGTTAGGTTAATTGGTCACTCTAAATTGCCCTTAGGTGTATGAATGAGTGTGTGCATGGTTGTTTGTGTGTTGCCCTGCGATGGACTGGCGACCTGTCCAGGGTGTACCCTGCCTCTCGCCCATAGACTGCTGGAGATAGGCACCAGCTCCCCTGCGACCCACTATGGAATAAGCGGTAGAAAGTGACTGACTGACCTTTTTTCATTTCTTCTTTATGTCCTTGACTGGAGAAAATTTGGATGAAAAGTTAGAAAGTTTTTTAAAGAGGTTTTGTATAGATCCTATTGAATGCAACTAAAATACCATGACATTGCCAGCATAAAAACATTTCATTTTGAGCAAAGCCTTTTCAAACAAGTGCTATGAAATGTTCTTATTGAATGTAAGCTATAGTCTGTGAACTGTCCTATTTTATCCACCTACTTCCTATCTTCTTGATTTGGACCAATCACATTTCAAGGTGTTAACCACGCCCACTGATGGATGCTAAACCCACTTGGGAAGGAACCCTCCTCAGCATTCTTAAGAGACCTGAACTTGGAAAATTTAAACTAAATTAAAGAACTGCTTATAGAGATTGGCAAGAAACTTTTTTACATACATTATATACTTTCTTTGTCACTAATCAAAGCATGTAAACAACATGTTTTGACAAAATTAAGGGTGACAGAAACACAACACTGACATTTTGGTGTCTCATAAAAACACTAATTGTTTTAGAAAACTCATGCTTGCTGTGCATTTTGACAAAACACATGTTAAACTTTTTTGAAAGTTTTTTGCCAGTATAAATTTGTTCACTGTATGTTTATGCCCTTAATTAATTAAAAGCCAAATTGCATGTCTGCACACCAATTACTGAGATAATAATAAACAACCCAAACCGTTTTTTTCTTTATCAAAAACAACATAGCCAGTCATGTTTAAGCTCATTTACGCTGTGTGAGATTGTGATCTGATTACTTTAAATATTTATAATAGTTTTAATGCTTTCACATTTTGTTAATATTATTTAATAAATTCACAATAGAAGAGTCTCTTAATTGTTTTACCATTTTGTTTCTAGGGTTTTGTCTCTCATCAAGAGGTTTCGTCTTGGTTTCCAAGATGTTGAAGTGCTTACTGACATCTACCAAAATCCTCAGCCTGTGAAGTAAGACCACTTGTTTGTTAGAATGGTGCAAAATAAACATTAATAATATATATTTTATGAAGCCGTACAACCTACAGTTCTCTACAAATCTGTTGGCACTCTTGGTAAATATGTGTGAGAAGCCTTTTGCTGCTGTCTGTCAATCTGGCATGGGTGTTGGGGCCATTCCCAAATATTTCATTGTTTTCTAAATTGACAGTCACTTCAGGATCAGGTGTTCCAGCAAATTTGTCACAAGATCAGACAGATGGAATACTCAAGAGACATTTAAAAAAATCTAGAAGCTCCATCTCAGCCTCTACCGATTTTTGTTAGCATGTTATAGACCCAATATCAACTTTCAAGCATGGTGGATGATGAGGTAATGAATTGGGCTAGTTTTTTAGTCACGGGACCTGGGCACCTTGCAGAAATTGAGTTGGCAATCACTGTAAGGTGTTGATATTGTCAACAGAAAGGCTGGAATAGCAGAAGTATTCCATATTGAACTATTCAAGAGTCAAATGTGGGGTCATCTCTCCCATGAGCTGAAGCTTGGCCCAAACTAGGTTATCAACAGGACAATGACCCTAAACACAGCAGCAAATCTGCAGCAGAGTGGCTGAGAAAGAAAAAGAGATCCATGAGTTGTAATAAGCTAGTCAAAGTCCAGATCTCAATCTGATTGAAATTCTACAGTGGGACTTGTGCCGAAATAAATGTCTGTAAATCTCATGGAACTGAAGCAAAGTTGTGAGGATGAATGGACCAAATTCTCTCACAGCTATGCGACAGAATGGTAAAGTCATACAATAAGCAAATGCTTCAAGTTGATAAAGGTGATACCACAGGCAAAACGTCTAGGGGTGTACTTTGTTTTTTCCATGACTGTACATCCACCAGGAGGGAAAAACTACTGACTGATCCAGTCTTTTTTCACATAATCTAATCTGTAACTTGTGCTTTCCAGTGTCCATCATTTCGAGAGCATGATCCGTCGCTTTAAGCAGGACCCAAACCCCAAACAGGACTCGGACTCTCATCCTGCAGGACAACAGGAAGCACCCTGGATGATCACTCACCAAGATTTAGAGAGGAACATGGCTAAGGTCTTAGAAATTCATATCACTCACATTTTATTTATCCCAATTGTTCCCTCAGTTCTACTTCATTAAAATTAACACTTTGTATGAACTTCAGTCCCTGCGTCAGATCCGTCTGAATGAGGTGCTGCAGGATTACTCCAGAGATGCAGCTCTGATTGTGATGTAGGTCCAAAAATTCTTCCTTTCGCAGCTTCTGTCTTGCAAAATAGGGGATGAAATTGTTGGAAACTGAAAAGAAGTCCCATTATGTGTCCTTCACTGTCTCCAAACAGCACCATGCCAGTGGGGAGGAGAGGAGTGTGTCCCAGTTCTCTGTACTTGGCATGGCTCGACGTCTTGTCCCGCGATCTAAGAACTCCGGTACTGATGGTCAGAGGAAACCAGGAGAGCGTTCTTACGTTCTACTGCCAGTAAAACTTTTCAGTTATTAAATTGTTTCAACAATGAAATTATGAACCACTGCAGGGCATCGGATCTTTAAAAATAATGTCTTTCCAATTGTCAACATCACAATAATGAAGATATTGGTGAAATATCACAAAAAAATTAATTTAATATCTTGTTAAAGAGAATTATATTATTTGTTTCTTTTTTCTTATTTTTAATACAACACATTAATTAAATATTAAAATGAATTAGATTTATAGTAAAATTCGTGGCATATGGCAATCTACTCTCTGCTCTACTTTTTAACATCCTTTTGAGTTATTCTAAATTAGTTTGGTAGAAATACTAATGATTTGCTTTCCAAACTTAATTGTGTAATGAATTTAAACATAATAATATAATACTACTATAAAATGGCATTCTAAATTAAGGTCCTTTCTACCTTGATGCTTAAGTTAATGTGCCTTACCTTTGTAACTTTTTCTACTGCATCAGCCAAAAACTTACAGTATATATTATATTTTCTATGAAAAACAAAGCCGTGCATAATTGTGAGGTGGAAGGAAAATGATACAGGTTTTTTTTTAAACTATTTTTACAAAGAATCTGAGAGAAAAAAAAACTTATCTGAAAAGTGTGGAATGCATTTGTATCCAGCCCCCATTTAATCCAAATCAGAATCCACTACAAATACCTGTCCTGAGACCTAACTAGTACAAAGAGTCCACCTGTGTGTAATATATAAGTATGATTATAACTGTTCTGTGAAGACCTCAAATGTTTGTTAGAGAACAATAGTCAACAAATATCATCTTGAAGATGTTTAAAGGATGGTTAGGGTATAAAACCGTACCCCAAGCTCTGAAACTCTCACTGAACACTGTTAAATTGATGAAAATGTCTCTCTAGATGTGCAAAACTGGTAGAGACATTCCTCAGAAGACTTCCAGCTGTGATATGTTCCATTAAGGAATAATCAGGGGAGCTGAATACAAATACAACCCAAACCTTTTAGGTTTTCATTTGTAATAAAATTAAAAACATTGTGTCATTTCTTTTTGCTTCAGAATCATGTGCTACTTTGTGCTGGTCTTTCACATCAAATCATAAACATTACACTACAGTATGTGGTTTTAATTTAAATACATGTAAGAAAGTTAAGGGTGACTGAATACTTTTTTAAAGCACTGAATATGTTGATCTTTTGCTGTTCAACTGTGTAACATGATGAAGACTTGTTTTTATGTGTAGCCTTTCTTAAACTTAAGTTACAGCGTTTGTTTTTATTTCTACACTGGTCCTGTAGCTAATTCTGAGTCAGGGTTAGGGGAAATCTACAGTTTTTTTTTTTAATTAAATGGACTTTAATCAATCAAAATCTTTTGTAATTTTCTTTATAATTTTGAAAATATTATAAAGTACATTATGGGTTTGACAAAGTCTTTTCTTATTTTCTCTCAGACATTAGGTGCGTGTGACTAATCAGCTTGGATTGCAGAATGCCTCAGTGTTATTCTGAGGTTTTATTCTTTTATCTTTAAAACCACAAAAAAAAAACTACTTACTTTTTTACCTTGACTGTATTTGTCTGTCAAGTGACCAGAATAATTTAACCTATCGTCTTCCTTCAAGTTTAGGTTGGTAAGGGGTTCAAGGTAAAACTCAAACATCTCCTCCCCAGCAACATGCTCTAGTTCATTGTGGTTATGGCTGTGGTTATGCCTATATATTGCTTTTGCACTATCCCATCACTGTTCCTTCACATTTCCGATAACATGCTGTTTAATTAATCTGTGTAAAAATATTTTACATTTTTAATTTAATTACTGAAATAAATTAACTGTTGGATGTCATTGCAATAAATTTAGATGCACTTTTTTTCTGGGAAACGTCTGTAGACTGAGTAAGTTTACAGCTGATGTAACAATGCTGATGTAATTTCACTGAATAAACAGAGTTCTAAAAACTTTCTTCTTCGATCATTGAGGGGCGAAATATGAGGACACACTTTGTTTACTTTTCATGGACAACAAAGGTAAAGTATGCTAAACTGGAAAAACTCTTAAATTGGTCTAATATTCGATAGACATCCTTTGCTGAGCAATGTAAACATACTAGATGAATGATATTTTTTGTGTTAAAATATGTAACGACATGTTTTAAAAGAGTTGTCAATTTCGAGTAACCCTTTGGGCCAAAGTAAACTATTTCTGTCATTGCTGTAAAATAAACGATCTTTGGAACAGATTTCTGCGCATGCTCTCAGTGCCATTATTCGACGAGCCTCCACGTCTGAACGCAAGTGGCGTGTAGCCAATCAGGAGCAGCCACAGTGTGTTTTGGAAATCTCATTGCTGCTGTAAAGTCCCCCGTTTTACGGACCACACATAGACAGTTCTAGACGCTGTTCGGTCCGCGACGTTCCTCAGTTAAAGATCAGGTTTGCCGCCATTCCAGCCTTGTTGTCGACAGACTGCGTAACACAGCTTCCCTGTTCCTGACTAGTGTTGTTGCAAATACCTTCATCCCCTGCTCGAAGCCGCATCGAGTCACTGAAAAGTGAAAATGGATTTAGGAGATTCTCAACAAAAGACGACCAGTCTCCTCGTTAAAACGCCCAACCAGGCTCAGGAGGATCAAATCATCGAAGGGGTCGATGTGCAGTGGACTGTAAAAGACCTTAAGGCTCATTTTTCCAGAGTTTACCCCACCAAACCGGTGAGTGTTAAAGGAGTTGGTGAAGTTAACCGGCTAAATGTTAGCTAGAGGCTATGCTGTGGTATGTCATAACAAATGGCAGATGCGAGCTAACAGCTGTCAGCCATTTCCTCCGTATTATCTTCCTCCCTGGGTCTGTTTTCTACATTTACATTTGTTCTGGGTTTTGGAAGGAACCGTAGTAGTCGTATTATTTTTTAGTTTTCTCCTTAAATTCAGAAGTTAACTTTCTTTAACGGGTTCTGAGAGTAAAGCTTATGAAGCAAAAACACGTCTGTGGGCGCCGTACTCAACAAAGTTCAAAAGTCGACCCTACTTACAGTAGGTACAATAAATTCAGTAAGAGTAAACTATTTCATCAGAAAGAGCAAGAAAATGAATTTCAAACAATGATGCTTGACTAACTGGTCACCTGTATGATTTTTAAAAAGGTGTTCTTCGGGTAAATCAAACGTTTTGCTGGATCGAAGCTTCAACAATGAACAATGTTGCTAAGAGGAGTAAAAAAAAATACAAAACTTTATTCTGAGATATGTTTGCCTTAACATGGGAAATTATTGAAATTACAATAGCAAATAAAAAGCAGTTTCTAGGCAGTACCACTTTAAAGCTTCGTCTTTTTGCTTCAACCAGAGGTGGGTAGAGTAGCCAAATATGTACTCAAGTAAGAGTAGCATTACTTTTTACACAAGTACAAGTAAAAAATTAGTCATCCACAAAATTACTAATATAAGAGGAAATAAGTTTTTGGTAGAAAGGCTACTTAAGTACTGAGTAACTGATTTTAGCATCTGTTTTTAATATTTCAAATTCAATTGAAATTAAAAAATACGTTTAAATCCCAATGGTATATTAAATGTTGTTGTAGCTCATATTATGCAGGTTTCTCCAAAAAGCCGTTGTAGATGCTGATGGCTGTGGGCAGGAAGGATCTCCTGTAGCCGTCTGTCTTACAGCAGATCTGAAGACACTCTGTTGTTGTACATCAGTCTGATGAAGAGGATGCTCAGGGTTCTCCATAATCTTCTTCATTTTTTGAAGCATCCTTCTTTGCACAATGATCTCCAGAGGTTCTCCAGCCTTCTTTATCAGCTTGCTGAGCTTTTTTAAGTCCCTGGCTCTGAAGCTGCTACCCCAGCAGATGATGGCAGAAGAGATCACACTCTTCACAACAGACTTGTAGAAAATATGCAGCATCTTGCTGCAAACACTGAAGGATCTAAGCTTCCTCAAGAAGTACAGTCTGCTCTGTTCCTTCTTGTACACGGCTTCACAGTTGCATTTCCACTCAAGTCTCTTGTCCAGGTGAACACAGAGGTATTTATACTCCTCCACCACCTCCACTGCTTCTCCCAAGATGGAAATAGTGTTTGACCAGGTTTTGTTTCTCTTAAAATTTACAGTCATCTCTTTTGTTTTATTCACGGTCAATATGAGATGATTATTTCTACACTATGCCACAAAGAATGATGTAATGATGACAAAAAGGTTAAGTTATAGGCAAATCCTGGTATTTTAAGGACTAAAAATTAAATCTAACCAAAAAAAACTAAATTAAAAATAAAGACGAAAATTTGGCACTTTTCAGAATTTTATTTTCCAACAATTTTCAAACAAATGCTTCCAGTAGATACTGTATATATGTTTAAAGAGGGTAAAGTACTTCAAATTACTATATACTTAGCTGAACCTAAAATAGTCCACTAACAGTTTCCATAGTTAGCAAAAACGCTAATCCGCTAGACGAAAAAATTCTTCTGCTCCTAGTTGTTAGCAGAATAGCGGAACCCTGCTCACCACTAGATATTTCTTTTCATAGTTTATGCCTGGGTCTTGATTTTTCTTTAACTTTTTATTTTTAACAACACTCGGCACAAGATGAACGCACATAGCAACCGTTTGATAATTTAAAAATGAAACTTGTAGAAAAAACTAAATTCTACGATGAATTTTTGGTTGGCAGAGACAAAGTTGAGCCTCGAAGTTTTCAGCATTCCCTCAAACTGCATCTGAATTGTAGAGAGAGGATCTATGCTTCAGTGGGATTAGTTGGTGGAGTTAGTAGATGTGGTCGGACATGAAACTGAAAAACAAGTCCCAGTTAAAGAGAGAAGCTGGAGTTTCACAGGAACGTTTACGATTATTGAATAGGTCTGGGAAATTGGCCATGTGTTTTTAGCTGGCTCTGTTGACATTAGGGATCACATGGGACATCGTCAGCAGATTAATGTGAATTACACACCAGACACTGAGAGAAGATTTACCCAGAAGGTACAAAAAAATAAAAATTTTAAATCTGTTGTGGTTTTCAATATCTGAGGGAATCCTGATTAGGTCTAAATTCCATCACAAAGAGTCAGATGTTTCTGGAACAGGTGAGACAGGTGTTTGCAAACAACATGCTAAAACCAAAAGAAATGTTGTAATCTGGCATTTTATTCACATTTTTGGCAGAACTGTCCGCATTATTCACTAGGCGGCTATTTAATTTGTAAGAATCATGTAATCTAAGAATTTTTTTTTTTTAAATAAAACATTTTGATTCTACAAAATCAATCATTTAATAACAAGAAAGGAATTTGTTGAAATTTCTGTTTGGATATCAGGTGTCAACCAAAATGCACACATGCGAATGTTTTTTCCACAGATTATTAAAACAAGTAAAACAAACTTCAAGGTGGTTTGCGTCTGTTTATTTGCTGTTGCTAAGGTTGGAAAGTTTTCCTTAGCAGAATCTAGCATGTCAGTCGTAAGAAAGGGTACAAAACTAGTGAAAGATTAAAGATTTATTCCCAAAAAGTCAGTTATTTGCTGTGGACAGAATGTGTGACTGTCTTCACCCCAAAGGCTTTCATGCCTGAACTTTAATGTGCTTGCTTTTATGTTAGGCTGTAAGTGACCAGAGACTGATCTTTGCTGGCAAACTGCTGCCCGATCATCTGCACATCAAGGATCTTTTCAGACAGGTACGTTCTCATGTTTTGTTTTTTTTATGTTTTTGTTCATTGCAACTTGTCTAAGCTGTTTAGATTTATTTAGAGCTCAGAAATAATCCAGAGTTACCATTACACTTTAAATCGGTGAACATTATAACATAATTCTGGGTCATGCAGGATACGGGACGTCTGCCCACTTTTCTTTTTGCCAGTTGTTTGATGTTTAAAAGCCTCCCAATGAGTTCCTCAGCTTGTGAACAGGTTCTTCTTCTTACATTAATCTACTACAGGATGATATTTACTCCTGGTCTTTGTCTTGGGACCTTAACAGAGTCTCCTTATGTTACCAATGAATCAGCTGTAAAAACATCACTCATGTTTAACAAACCTTATAACGGAAAGATCAATTTCTTCACCTGTTGTTTGTTTTCAGTTGTTGTAAAAAATGATACATTCATTTTATTAACAATGTCACTGGGCTGTGTTGTTTCCCAGATAATTCCAGTATGATATTCCAAGCCATCCAGATATACAGTACTTTTATACTGTACAAATGCTGCAGCATGCTCTCTACTAATCCAGTATTGGCTTTAAAGGTGTAACTCTGCTTTTAGGTAAATAAATATCAACTCTGTGTTCAGTAGGGCCAACAGACGTAAGCCTGGAGCTGCATGCAAATACTGCCAATTAAAAGCAAAGAAAAAAAACACATGGCAGGGGATTCAACATGTAACATCATTTGATTAGCTAATATTATCAAATGCAAAGGTCTAAAGGTCTTTGGCTTCTTAATTTTTTGTTTCCTGGAGGATTATGTTAACGTTTGTATTTATTTTATTTTTTCTGGAAATTACAGATTTTGTGCAACTGTGACATTTTTCAGGTCGTTGTTTTCTGGTTTAGGATGACCCAGTCCTGTCCACTGTAAAATAGCCAAACACTTGTTGTAGCCAACATGACTGAAGGACAAGCGGCAGTTTGTATTTACACCAGCTTGTTTTGTTGTCGTTTTTCAACCGTTGGTGCAGAACATGGTTATTGCTGTCTCTGTGAGGGTTTACATGCCGTGAAGAAAGGTCACTTTTTATCTTCCTTTTTGCAGACGGACTCCATTCCCACTCTGCACCTTGTATGCACCATGAGGAATCCACCCCAAGCAGCAACGAAGGTGAACATTTATTTTAAACTACTTCTGGTTTTTAGAGTTTTTGAGATTCTATTCTTGATAAGTTCATTGCTGTCTCCCAGGATTAAGGTTGTAGGCAAGGACAGGGCTTCAGATTCCTGATTTATGGCTTCAAAAAGGTCTTTCATATGTCCAGATTTTAGATTCTAGGTTTTAAATAATGTTTAGTTGGACCTAAAATGTTTGTGTGTGGTCATTTTCTTACTTTTTACATCAATCTTAAATTATTTCTTAGGCAAATAAAATTAAAACTGCCTGCTCCTTCGTCATGGGAAAGTGTATATTTAACAAGGCTTGACTTAAAAACTGGCCTTTGAGTAGCAGGGTAAAAGCTGTCATCAGTAACTATTATGAAGCTTACTGTAAATTGTGTTTAAGTTGTTCTTTTGAATAACTTTGGTCTAAAAGCCACGGAGTCATATGCAACAGCCAAACTTATAGGGATAGAGATTTTCTCATTTATGCAATTCCATAATGTTCTTAAAGTTTTAAATTTAATTTATTTAAACCTTGAAAGAGGACGGTGAGCAAGAAGTTTTTCTATAAAAATTGTGTGTTTTTGTAAATAATAAGCTTCCTATGTTTTGAGGCCATTTAAAATGGCAGCTCAGGTGATTTATAAAGCACTAATTTAGTTTGCATTGGAAGTTACCAAAAGCATATTGCCATTTAAGCTGTAGAGTTACTTTAGACAGGTGTTAACTAATGTCACTTAGATGCTGCTGCTAATATTTAGAGCGGCCAAACAGATAATTAAAGCTGAGCTTGATCATTTTAATTCTGAATGTTCCAGCTTTAACCAAAACACGCCGGTTTTATTTTTCTGAGTGGCTTTGGGTTTGTCCTCAGCAGTTTATTTTCACTTCTCATTTTTTCATATTTAACTTCCCTACGTGGAGCTGGAAGTAGTTTCTCATAGAGCAGTTTCTGAAAATACTTTTTGAACGAACTGTATCTTAATGTTTTGGTTCATCCTCTTTTAGTAACATTTTAGGCTTTTAAGACTTGCTTTAAGGAAATGTGAAGACTATTGTCAGTTGGTATGAGATGACTGAAACTCTTAATCAGATCTTAATAAACAAAAAGTCTTGAAAAGCTCTTGGCAGCAGGTGTGTCTTCTTCACCTCCTCCTTCTGTACCGACATGCTGTGAAGTGGAACAGTTCCACTTCAGCTGTCATTCTTAAAGATCTACAACCGAAGATAGCTCACATCAGTTTCACTGCCTTCTCTGCTTCAGTTATTGTTTAGAACTTCCAAGTGGTTGTGCATCCTTTTACAGTATCTGATTAAACCAGGGGTTGGACCTTCCATAATGATTCTTAATACCTTTGGCTGAAAATGATAAAGAACCAACTACTGTTTTTAATTGTAGATATTATAACAAATGCAGGTTTGAGCAGTTTTTTCCATGGGGCCATGGCATTGAACTTCCACCACAGAATGACGCTTAAAGTATGAGCAGTGTGCAGTTTACTACTGTGAAGATGGAGATACAGGCTGGCGAGGAGGTAACGGAATCTAGGGTGGGCTGGTGCCAGTATGTGGTGGCTCGAGTGAGGAAGCGGTTCGTTGGAGGGCGGACAGGGTTGTAGAGCAGTGAGGAGCCTCAGGTGTGCTGGGATGTGGGCTTTAGAAACCCAGGAGTTCGTGAGCCAGACAACGTGATTAGGAGGTTGCTTTCGTAGTGAAAACAGAAGGCTTCTGGGAAGGTAACCTTCAACAGAGAACAGATTCAAGATCAAGATTATATCGTTCCCGTGGGTGGACAGTAGAAGAAAAAACCATCAGTCCTAGATTCCAGCCCACAGGTCACCACCTAATAACCGTCTGCGTTTCTAACGATTTCCTCGCTCAGCAACATACCTGCTGAGACGCAGCCGACTCTGGAATTGGAAACGTGCCACTCTGAGACACCAGCGACCAAATCAAATGTCTGCCAGGGGCCATAACGGGCAACATCAAATCCTTACTGAAAACTGCTGGCTAAGGATAAGCTTAAATACAAACCGGATTTCCAAAAAAGTTGGGACACTAAACAAATTGAGAATAAAAAACTGACATGCAATGATGTGGAGGTGACAACATCTAATATTTGTATTCGAATTACAAACACAAAACACAGATCAAAAGTTTTAAAACTGAGGTGAATGTATCATTTTAAGGTGGGAAAAATATGTGTTTCAAAAATACTGGGCGTCAAAAATCCTAAAAAAAGTTGAAACAAGCGCCATTTACCATGTGTGCATCCCCCCTTCTTACAACACTAACAGGACGTCCTGGGGGACAGAGGAGACCAGTTCTCAAGTTAGAAACAGGAATTGCTCTCCCATTCATGTCTAAACAGGCCTCTAACGTGTTCCATCATCTTGGACCTTTCGTTGTGCACTTCCTCTTTATGATGCGCCAAATGTTTGTATAGGTGGAAAGATCTGGACTGCAGGCTGCCGTTTTAGTACCCGGATCCTTCTTCCTACGTACCCCATGTGTTGTTATTGCTCCCAGGATGGGGTCTGGCATTATCTTGTTTGAAAAATGCAGGCTTTTTCCCTTTTAAAGAGATGCCCTTTCTAGATGGGAGCATATTTTTGTTCTAAAACCCTTTAACATGGGGTTCTTGCTTTAAGGTGCCCTTTTCCAAAGGAAAAATGAAAAAAAAGCTGCCCAGGGCCACAAAGCACTCTTTGGGCAAACCCCCAATACCACCAGTGATGCGGCTTCTGAACGGAGTTTTAATAAAAAACTTGGGGTTTTCCCGGGTTCCTCTTTGGCCGGATGACATGGCGTCCCAGTTTTCCCAAAAGGGGAAATTTAAAATCGGGACTCACCCTGACCACAGAACAGTTCCTTTTTAAACCACACTCCATTTTTAAAAAGGGACCCCTGGCCCAGTGCAAAGGGCTGAGCTTGTTTTAGAAATGGTTTCTTCTTTGTATTTGGTAGATTTTTTCAGCTGGCCCAAACACCCGTTTGGAAACGGTGGTTTTGTGTTCACTGAAAAGGGGTTTTTCGGGAAAACTATTCCGACCCCCATTCCTTTTATTTCCTTGAAGTGGCTTCCTGTTTGGGGTTTGGCAGTGACGTTTAAGGGCCCGGAGATCACGGGGCAGCCGGGAGAGTTTTACGGCTTGGGGCCCTTTACGCACAGCGATTTTCCAGATTTTTGAATCGTTTGGGAGGATGTGATGCACGGTTGTGATGAAAAACCTTGAAAGTCTTTCCCTTTTTAAACGCGGGGTAACCCCTTTCTGGTATTGTAAAACTATTTTCCCCGAACATTTGGTGGAATTTGGTGATCCCCCCCTTACCATCTTGGCTTAAAGAGAAAACACTGACACTCTGAAAAAAAGCTCTTTTTAAAACCCAATTTCATTTTGCCCAATTGACCTAATTAGTCCCTCTTTGGTCTTCCAGCTGTTTGTTAAGTTTAAATTTTTCCTTTTCCCCCAGCCACATTTTGGGCTACTTTCCCAACTTTTTGGGATTTGTTGACGCCATGTAATTTGAAAAAAACATTTTTTTTCCCTTAAAATGGTACATTCTTTTCAGTTTAAACTTTTTATCTGGTGAATTTTTGTTCATTCTGAATAACATTTTTTGATGGTTTGGGACCCCAAAATCATTGCATTCAAATTTTTTTTTCTAATTTTTTTAGTTTTCCCAAAATTTTTTTTGGAAAAAACCGGGTTTGTACAGTAAAGGGGGTTTTATTCACGGCCGGGCGGTTTAAAGACCCCCCCGGTTTTGTCAATCGGGGGTCACCCAAAATTACGGTTGCTTCGGGAAATGTAAGTTTCCAAAACAATGTCGGAATCCGTTTATTTTCTCTGGTTCCCCCTCCCTGATTTTGACCAGTGATGACATGGGTTTTTGGGGCCCCCCCTCGTTTATTAAAAAAGCTTGGTTTTCCTTAGGTTTGGGGTCCAGAAAACCCCTGTGGGCTAAAATTGGGTAATTGGGCCCAACATTTTGGGGGAAAAACCCGGGCTGATCCCGGGGGAGACGGGGGATCCATCCCTTTGGATGGAGCAGCTTTTCTTTTCTGGGAAACTGGCCGAAAATTTTTTAGTTCCCTTCAAAAAATCTGAAACCCAGGGTTTAAAACCCGGGGTGGGAGGGGCGTAGTTTAACAATTTTTCCCCTTTTTGCAGGCCCTTTTTAACTGCTTACCCCCAACCCATTACCCTATTTTGGGCAGTTTTCTCCCCCCACGGGGGGAAAATTTAATATATTAAAAAAAAAATTAAAAGGGTTAGAAAAATTTTGGAAAAATTTCTTAAAATAAAAAACAACTCAGACTAAAAAAAAAAAAAAACAATTTAAAAGTGGCTTACCCACATAAGATCTCTCCTTCAAAAGACTTTGCTAGTTAGTGACCTGATTTTGGGGACAATCAGGGTTGACTTTTTTTGCCTCCCGGGGAAAAAATGGCTGGGAGCAAAGGATTATGTTACCCCCCAAATGAGGGGCAACCCCTACTTAAATTTTTAAAATTTTTTCATTTTCCTTTGAAAAAAACTGGGGCCCAGGGGGAGGGAGGTAGCAACCATCTTCAGTCCGATTTATTGATTTTTGGGCCCAGACCAATTTAATAGCTACAACTCTTTTTGAATATTTTTAAACCTTTGTTTTTTTTCCTTTATCCAAAATTTTCAAAACACTAAAAAAACCCTTTTGTTTGTTATATGTAAAACCCTCCCACCCGGGGCCCCTTTCTCTCCAATTTTTTTGATCAGTTTTTCCCGACCTTTATCTTTTTTAGTGTTAAATAAAGATACCCGTTATTTTTAGTGGGGGGGAATTTTTTTTTTAAAAAGTTTATGGTTTACCCCCAAAGGGGGAAAACTTAAATATTGGGCCTTTTAAAAGGTTTTTAGACTCTTTTTGGCTTTTGCTCAAAAAAATTAGCAAACCCACCCCACCCTTTTTCTTTATTTCCCCTGGACCTTGTGGGTTTACAAATGGATTGGGGGGGGGGGGGGTAAAAGGACATAATAATTTTTTTTTATAACCCCGTCCTTTTTGGGGCATTTTTTTAATAACCTTTGAGTTTAATTTAACAGAGTACCCCCCACACCCCCCAAAAAAAATTTCATTATAGTTTGAAATTTCAATGATGATGCTTTAAAATCTTTAAAGAATCTTTTTCCCCTTTTAAAATTTCCCTTCCCCTATCACAAGGGAAAAACAAAGAAAGAGGCGAAATAATTTTTATCTCCTCTTCTCTCAAATTGATTCTCTTGTTTTTTGGTGTTTCTTTTATCATTGCGTGGTGCTTAGACAATCCCGCCCCCCCTTGAAAAAGAAAAGGGAAATTTTTTCCCTAGGGGCTGGCTCCTTGGTTTTTAAATTTAGAAAATGCGTCTTTTAAAAAACACAATGTTAGAAAATTTGGAGAAAAAAAATTGCACTCCACACCAAAAGGATTTCCACTTTTAAACTGGAAAAAAAAAGTCTACTGTTGTATAAAAGACACTTGGCCATTTGGGTAGAATTTTCCCTTGCAGGGGCCCTTTTCTGCTTGAGTTGCACGTCCTTCCCCGGTTTCTGGGTTCCGGCTCCCCCAGTATCCAAAAACATGACGTTAGGTTAATTGTCCTCACATTGCCTTGGGTGTGAAGGGGTGGGCGTGTGGTTTTTTGCCCGTGTTTTTCTGTGCGCCCTTCAATGGACGGGCGAGGTGTATGGAGGATGGAAGGATGAAGGTTTACTTGGGGGACACTACAAATACACCCTAAAAAAATTAAAAGGAAAACACTTCGAAACACGGGAAAAAAACGTGAAAAAAACACCCTAGAAATCCTACTGAAGCCACTCCGGGTAATGTTTTGGGGAAACCCAAAAGGATCCCACATCATTTAAAGAAGCAAAAAATGATCAAAAAAAGTGTCAAAAAGAAGGGGGAAAATAAAAAAGCAAAGGTTCCCCGGTTGGTGAAAAGTCATTGCAGCAACTGAAAATGGTAGTTTTCTTGGGGAGGCCAGTTAGTGGTATAATTTCCTTCATCCTCCAGGAACTGCCTGCATGCCCTTGTCACATGAGGCCACGTATTATCATGCACCAGGAGGAACCTGTGACCCACTGCACCAGTGAAGGTTCTAACAGTGGTTCTAAGGTCTTCATCTTGATACTTGATACATCGTTTATCCTGTACAGGTCTATGTGTCCCTCCATGGATAAGCCCCCCCCCAGACCAACACTTACCCACAATCAAACCCATCATGCTGAACAATGTTGCAGGCAGCATAACGTTCATCTCCAGACCCTTCCACGTCTCTCACATGAGCCCAGAGTGAACCTGCCAATCCTGGTGTTCTCTGTCAGTCAAGCTCCCTGGTGCCTGGCAGTGAGCCCAGTAACAAGTCCTATTAGAGGATGTCGCTGGAGGTCACCTTGTAGAGTTCTAGCAGTACTCCTTGTGTTCCTGCTTGCATAAAGGAGCAGATACCGGTCCTATTGATGGGTTGAGGTCCTCATACAGTCCAGCTCTCCTAGAATAACTAGCTGTCTCCTGGAGTCTCCTCCATGCTCTTGAGACTGTGCTGGGACACACAGCAAACCTACCTGTTGATGTCCCCTCCTGGTGGTGTTGGACTGCCTGTGCAGTGCCTTTGGGGTCCAGGTATCAGTAGAGACAGTGACCCAGTTCAAATGCAAAACTAGTGAAAAGCGGTCAAAGAAAATGTCCTCCACCTGCAGAACCATTCCTGTTTTTGGGCTTGTCTCATTGTTGCTCCTTTAGTGAACCTGTTGTTAGTTTCATTGACACCAAACCGTTTTGTCATCCGTTGGGTTTTCTTTTTTCTTTGGATTTGTGTTGAAGCACTGTGAACTCTCTGGGTGGTTCATAACAGGTCTCCCCTTTGGGTCCATGGAGATAACATTTGTAGATTTTTTTCCAGTGGTGGTCATTCATGTGTCTGCGGGTAGATCCATTCATCTCTTTTTTTACCGTTATCCTTTCCTGTTTTTATTTCAGTAAGGTATACTTCTGCAGCAGTTCATCTAATAGTCCAGGGAAGACCTCCACAGAAAAGGTTGGTATCATCATTAAAGTTCACTCCGACTGTCGACTCTCAGCTGGGAGACTGGTTTATTCGATGAAGATGCTGTATGAGAGAAAATAGAAACAAAGAAAAATGTGTAATATAAAAGTATGGATGTTTAACAATGGAAAAAGGCAGAAAGCAAACAGAGCTGAGCAGCAGAGAAGCTGCTTGTCCATCAAGGACTCAACATGTTTGATCTGAGAACAGCTTAGAACAAAATAAATCATGTAAAGCCCCTCCACTTGCAGCTATAAACACCCAGTCAGTTCTGAAAAGCTGCAAAGAAACATTATACCAAACACAGCTGTTTCTGATCTTGGTCTGATTCTTCACAATGACTGGTTCCTGGCACAGAGGTCCATAAACAACAGCTTTCCCAGCAACAGCTGCCAGCGACCCTCAGAATACATGAACGCCATCTGTTTGTGTGACAACTTTTCAGTCAGACCATTGCCCATCTGCCAACAATTGGGCTCACACACTGCAGACATAAAATACAAAATGAAACATGAAAATGTGATTGAAATAATTTGCAATGTTTGACAATAAACATGTTCCAGCTCCAAGAAGCTCAGAGTCTTGTGGCAGAGCTGCTGTGTGGTCCAAACCAATGAGCCACAGGAGAGATTCTGACAGAGTGAAAGACTTGATTAATGATCTCATTGCCTGTGAGAGGACCCTTGAGCAAGGCGCTTCATCACTGACCAGTGAAGCTGTTCAGAAGCCAGAAGGTGACTTTCAGTGGACATCTCCTGGCTGTGAGGGTTGTCCAGGAAAACGTTATATGCTGCTGAACAAAATTTGCACTTACAGTAATGTTTTAGGTAATGGCTGATGAGTTCAAGCAATACTAGTCATGAAAGTGCTACAGCTCTTTTCCAGCATTTATGAGATCGGCAGATAAGTATGTATTTGCGATAAGCTCAACCACACCATGATTTACATCAGATGTTATATTAAAGGATGGATTCATTTGTCGCCATCTTTGAAACAAAACTGTTTTCTCAATGAAAAACATGAAAGTGTCAGGTTTCATTTATTGACACTATATCACACAGTTAAAAGCCAAAACATGTTAAAGTCTAAATCTTTATACCAGCTGACAGTACCGGGTGTAAAGAAGACAGGAAGCTGATGTCCTTTAAATGCTCTGAATCAGCTGCCTGAACCAAACATGTTAGTGTCTGCTTGTCTGATTAAAGGCATTGCTCTGGTCGGTTGTACAGAATAGAATAGAATAGAATTGAATTGGAAATAATCCAATGGGGTAAATTCTAATTGTCACGTATTTCGGAATTAATATATTTACAATCTCTATATAGATTAGAAGAAAGAATAAAATAAAATAAATAAGTGCAGTCACCACTGAAACGCCTTATGACTGTGAGGACAAAGGGCCACCTCAGTCCTCCAGGAGCTTCAGTCGTGCCAATTCCCAGCAGACAACAGCATAGAACAGATGGTGATAAATCATGTCCCTGCAGACACTGAAGGACCTAAGATGACTTAGGAACAAGAGACAGCTCTGTCCCTTCCACCGTGTCTGTGTAGGAAGACTACTCCAGTTCATCATCCAGTACCCCTCTAGGCAGACAGACTGGCATATTGTTTTAGATCTTCTAAAATTCCCCTCCATCTCCTGGTCTTGGTGATGTTCAGGAGGAGACCATTCTCATTGCTCCAGTTAGTGAAGGCCTTCACTGCACGCAGGTGCCACAACAGTTCTATCATCAGAAAACCTCTGTCTGTGGCAGGACTCTGAGTTGTAGCTGAAGTGAAAATGCGCTAAAACGGTACCCTGTGGAGCCCCAGTACTGCCATCCAGCATTCCAGGAACACATCTGCCCCATCCTGACATACTGTGCTGTGGGAGTCAAATAGTCCATAATCCACGGGGTCACCTCCATAATTAGAAGCTTGTGTCTCAGCATGGATCTCCACATGGTGTTGAAGGCACTACAGATGTCAACGAACAGATGAACCAGGCACATCTAGATGACCATATAGGCAACATGTACAGAATCAGGTCTCCAACTCCTATGTTGTTCTGGCTGTCAAACTGGAGGGAGTCAAGATCCTCAGCAAGCTTCAGTCTCATGTGACGGATGGACTCTGACCATAATAAATGTTGGATCAGGCGGTCCAGAAATCTAAAAAAAAATACATTTTTTAATAACCAGGAAATACACTATCTTGCCAAAAGTATTTGTCTGTCCATTTCTACATTCACATGACATTTGAGGTCTAGTTTTTTGATGGACCCACCGTTGCCAGCAACTACCTTCTTCCAAGGTTTAGGAGTGTGTTCATAGTTAGATCAGAACCAGAACTGCAGCCTCCACTCTAATTCATCCTAAAGGTGTTCAAGAAAGGTGAGGTCAATTGATGACAGAGAGGGTACTTTTTACTTTTAAATATCTAAAAATGGTCTCTTTTCTCATCCAGGGCAACAAGACCAGTTCTTGAGCACCACTAGGGGTCTATCTGTGCACCTACCTGTTGTAGCGGTCACAAGGTTCATTCAGGGGTATGCCAGCTGCTTTACTGCATATGTTTACAGTACCCAAACAGTTCTAACTGACCCGTACCAGCAGATAAAAGAAAAGGTGAGAACAGACTCAATAAAACAGAATTGACATTAAAACTGTGAAGATTTTGATAAAAGTGCATAAGCTTGAGGGACATTTGGCTACTGACTCCACCTGCAGCTCATAACTGCAGCTCAAAAAAAAGAAGTTCTTTAGTATGTGTGATAAAATGTTGGGTTGAATACAATCAGAGACAAAGAAAAGTCAATAAAAGGTCTGACCAGGTATGCTTCAAGATGTTTAAAAACCATGTTTGGAAGTGTCCCAAATGCATACAGGTGATCTGGAAAGGAACAAGTTTATCCTGTATCATGTCCAACAGTACCTCCTGTAGTGCAAGTATCAGTCAGACAAAGTGTAAGGAGGACATGTTGTTGTTGTGTTAACGTTGTTATACCAACTTTAACACTTTTGCATGATTCATATTTCTACATCTGTGGGTCATCAGCTCTTCGTTACTTGGTCTCCCTGCTTATCAGTCATGCTCCGTTTACTGCATCTCTACTTGCTGCTATAGTGTACACCTGCTTTACTTCCTGGTTGTATTTTTCTCACACAACTTTTTCTTACTCTAAAGAGATTTTTATTCTAAAACATAAAAGAGAATGAGATATTATTGTTGCTTAAAGACATGCTATTATTTATGAAAATTCTGATTGCCAGTCCATCATTTTAGACACACGTGTTACTATTCAAAGCATTTATTCTTCCTCAATGTCATTAACATGTTTGGTTCCCAACAATAAACAATAAATTCAACAACACATGTGGGTCCAGTGGAAATAAGGTTCTTAACTTTTTCTAGTGATTGGACATTAATGATAAGCATTTATTAAGCTTCACCTCGTTGCTTTTTATCGTTATTCTTTAGATCAAAACTATAATGCTTCATTAATGATGTTTAAAAGGGACATATGTTGAGCTTTCTGGATGGACTGGGTCAGCATCTCTGCAGCGATTTGAGGTACAGATAAGGTCATATTAATATGATCAGTAGTATTGATGCTGAACTTGGTTCTCCAAGCTGCCCATTAGGTTCTTACAGTCCAACTGAAAGCATAGAACCAGTATGCAGAGATCCTTCTCAGTCCTACTGTAAAACTGACTTTTTTGTAATCAGAGTTATTTCTGAAGCTGTGTATCAGAAACAAAGACTGGACATCCAGATCTTTGAAAGGGGAAATGTTTGGTGGAGGAGGAACACCCAAACAGGTGTTCAGTGTCCCTTCTTGATGTTCTAACAGCTGCTCGTTCCTGAAAACATCAGTTTTACTGCTTCTGAAGCTCTTACAATAACACTCAGAAGTTTCCACGTCTTCCTGCTCAGCTGAATTTTCCAGCCCTTCCTGAACTCTTCAGTTGGACTGACATCATCTATCCTCTTCATCTTGTACAGATCTGTATTTTTGGAGAACTTAAATCTCTAACTCATGATGAAACATCTCACAGACACTGAAAATGTTTGACTGTTAAATTGAAACCTTTATTATCGTTGGATGTATTTTAGTCGACCTGCTTTGATGTCCCTGCATGTCTCTATTATCTAACACTGGTTAGATGTCAGCCAGGAGATCAGATTGGCCTGAGGTCTTCTCCTGGTTGATGCACCACAGCATCAAAGCCAATAATGAGGCTGCGATGTTCTCATTTGTCCCTGTCAGACGCTCAAGTGGGGCCTCTGGGCTTTCCTAGGTAGTCCTCTGCCCCCTGTTTGACTCACATTGACTCATAAGATGTGGAGCTGTCTTTCCGGTATGCTTACCATTTTCTACATCTGCATCCTGTGATTTGTGTTGCACTTCTGTACTTTTTCCACTTAAATTCGTCATTCAAAGATGGCAGATGATGGGACTTTGCTCAGGTACATCTCAGATGCATGCAGGGTCCACTGTGACTTACTTGAGAGAGTCACAGTGGACCTGATGGTGCTTGAGCAGGAGGAAAGAACCCGTCAGCAATTCAACCACTAATCAGAGAAAAATTATGATACAGCGAAGAACAAAGAAAACAACTGTAATGAGCAGTAAGAACCAGACCACCAGAAAGACAGACCAGTTGGAGTCTGTTGGAGAGGCTGATGACTGATTACCTGCTGTTCCTCTCTGTCCTGATGCAGATCAAACCTGCTGCTGTTTGTTGAAGCTTTGCTTGGTACAGTTTGGATTTAATGGCAGCTTAACTCAACAGATATGAAAATATTTCTCACTGAAATTCCTGAAAAATATTTTCAATGCATCATATATTTCTGTCCGAGCATGGACATACAGTGGGATTGGACTGGTTGGTTAAATAGACCCAACGCTTTAATACTTGGATTTCTCTTCTTCTTATGGTTTACAGCAGTAAACTTTGAAGACTGCTTCAAAGTGATTATCATCACGTGCTTCTGACTGTTGGAAAAATGTTCAGAAAATGTCTTAAACAGCTGATTTTACACATGAAACAATGCAGTCTGATCAGGCTTCAGCTCCTGCAATGCTCCTTGAACCAATCTTTGCTTAAAACATCAGGAGAGAAAAAAAAAAAAATCCGTCTCAGAACATGAGGGCAGTTCTTTGGAAAGATTATTTGAGAAGATTAATGTTCACCTTTTTAAGTTCAGATTTGTGTTTGAGATGATTGCCCTGCTGGAGCATCGAACTGTCTGGAGGTTTCTACCAACTGTTGATTTGATGTGAGGTTGAAGAACTTGGAGATGGTCCTGCTTGTGTATAATTCCACCCACTTTATGCTATGCACCAGTACTGCTGGCAGTGAAACAGCACCTCAGCATGATACTACCACCACCAAGCTTGACAGTTTTTACAGGGTTGATAGCCTTGCTGTGACTTCTAACATTCTTCTGGTTATTGTAGCTAGACTGCCCAGTCTGTCTCGACTGAACATCAAACCTTTCTCTAGAAGACAGTTGGCTTGTCCATGTGGACACTGTTGAGCCCCCCAGTCCATGGAGATGATCAACTGGCAGTTTACAGAAGTTTACAGTTCATGTTTTGAGTTGTCATGGTTCCCGGTTGCTCAAACTTGCACCAAACAGTTGTATACTTTCAAATCATTCCATCATGGACAGTTAAGTCCTTAAAGACCTAACATGAATATGATATTCAGACTCATGATGGGTTGAAGAAAACAGAGCTGCATCCAGAACCAGACGTTCTGGTGGGGATTCCATGTGTTGTTTGCAGCAGCAGATGCTGTTTTTATACGGTGTACGCAGGGCCTGTTTTTTCCAAATGCTTGAATACATTCTTTCCGTATAAACATGCGAGCTACAGCCTGATGGGCCACATGAGGCCGATTTGTTCTCCATCCCATCATTTCTTCTTTCTCCACCCCCTGATCCTCACAACAATTCATCCTTTCCAAATCACCTCCTCTCTTTCGCTTCATCATTTCCTTGTTTTCTTCAGTTATTCGTTTTTTTCTCTCAGTTTTCCTTTCTGTGCTCCAACATCCTCGCACATCCACTGCTCTTCTCTTCCTCATCTTCCCACTCTTTCTTTCTTTATCCTCCATGTCATCATATTCTCTTCATTTACAGCCTCCCCCTCAATTTTCTCTCCTTCATCTTATCATTCTCCTCAGCTTTTCCTTCCTCTCTGCTCTGCAGTTCGTGATGTTTCAATTCAAAGCAGATCCCCCTCATGTTTATTCACACCCACACACAGACACAAACGGGAGAGCACACGTTCCCACCGATCCGCTAATTGTTTGAGGGGCTTAAGGGCAGTTCTCAAAGGCAGTGCCGTCGCAGCTTCTCTTCAGAGACCAAACCAGAAAAACACAAAGTTTTAGTATCAACTTTTACACGAGTGCGTGTGTGCATATGTGCTCCCTGCTGTGGTCCTGTGGGCTTATCAGATTTGTTCTGACAATATCTCTGTTTCATGTTTCACTGTAGTGGAGTGTGTCTGTGATTGTGTTCTGCCAATAGAAAGCAGGGAAATGTTTTGTAAGGCAGAAAACTTTAGAAACCGTGAGCAGGGGACTTCAATTGCAAAGATGATCAGTTTTGCCTCCAGCCTGAGGCTCTAATATAGATAATATCTAAACATCATGGCGGTATCAGCTGGTGGTCAAAGCAAAGAGTGAAGGTTGTCGGCTGGAGTCCCAGGTTCATGTTATAAAGACATGGAAATATTTCCAGTGAAACTTCTGGAGTTTTTCAGCAGTGTTCTCAGGTTGAAAAATGAACTTTCTCCCCAGTCCAAACCAGTGAGACTCATTCAGCGTAATGCTGCATGATTCTGCCATCACCATGCTTTACTATGAAGACGGCTAGTGGACTCAGAACTTAATGAGTGTTTTCTGTGATCGCTGCTACTTTAAGCTTTCAGCCAGTCCCTTTTCTCAATCTGTGATTGATGCAACATTTCCCCAGGCAGTGAGTTTTCAGTGACTTTAGATGATTTGTTGTTTTCTTCTGTAGCCAGGATTCTTAATGATGCATTTAGTTTGGACCCAGCAGTCAAAAGAGTTTGAAGTCAGAAAAGTCAACTGGAACACCTCCTGATGACAAAATCCAATATGGCTTCAGAACATATAAAAGGTAGTGATGGCTGCATTAATAACTTGTTTGTTTGCACCTCCAATGATTTGTATCATATTAGATAAACAGAGAACATCCTCACTTACTGAACATCCTCTTGTTTCACTAATAGTTGTTCAGGTTAAGGAGTACAGCAGAAAGGAGATCCTACTGGTTTTCTGACTTGCATTTGGACCACAATTCAGATGGATGCGATATTCTGAGATGTGGGTTTGGACCTACGAGGGATCCTGCAGAGATGTTCACCTGACTCTCAATTTTTGGAGCCCAACCCCCAGTACTGGGGGCAGAAATTAATTTTTGTTTACTCCTACTTTCTTTACTGCAAGTTCCATTAGTTAAACTTTATAATCTGTGGTATCCACAGAAATAGTAGAATCTTGGCTTAAAGCTGATATAAATCATTTCTACAAACAACAAAAACAGTTAAAACTAAAGGCAGTTAAATCAGAAAATAAATAAACTCCACAAAATGACGTAACCGCTAAACTTGGTCTCAGCTGTTCAACATACAGCTTCTACACACACAACCAGCAGGTCTGCTGTAAGCAGAGAGCTCACAGAGACCAAAAAACACATTTTGTCACATTCCACCCAGGTTTTACTCAACCAGCAGCAAAGGAAGGCCAGAATTATCACTCCCATTTGAAAAACACAATTATTCACATAATGATTGTTTAGATGTGTATGTCAATTCTCAGAAAGATTCAGTTAGATTTGCACGTTATTTTGAGCTCAAACTTCACAGGACCCCTTTGGGCCTGAGAGGTTCAAACAAACCATGCTTTTCCTCATCAAAAAACTGTTCTGGTCCCGTCGCTGCATGGACATCCAGATGCCTCGGTTGGTTTACAGGAAGCACTGACCCAAGATTGCTGTCCTTTCTGGGATGTCGAGGGAGGCCTGGAAGCTACACCAGGGGGCGCTGCTTCAGAGGAACTGCTCTTGTAGGGCAGCTATGTTATCCGTTTGTTCCTTGTTTTTCCCTCCATGTTTGTTGGGTGTTTTATTGAACATTAGTGAAAGACTTTGCATTGATGATTTGGGGCATTTTTTAAAACAAATTATTGGTGTTTTGACTAAAATCTGATTCAGCTTGTCATGATGCAGAATAATTTTGTAATTCTTGTTGCTTCTGTCTCATTTCTCTGCTTATAAACTGAATTCTGTCACAATGAAACTCTGTTGAGTCACTAAAGTGCCATGAAGAAAAGACATCATTGACAAAAACCCACACAACTGACATTATCCCTATAGGAACCGAGGATAATATCACACACCTCAGGATCTAATCCATGAAGACACAGAGTGGCTTGTCAAAGAAAATTATCAGGCTGTGCATCTTCTGAGAGAACTCAGGCAGCAACAAGTAATAAGGATAATGTTGGTGGGAGAACAGGGAATCTGGAGATGGAGCAGGGAGTCTCATGCTGTTATCTGATTCATGCTTGCAGCCTCGCTCGAGGGGTTTACAGGAAGAAACTGGTTCATAGTTTAATCCAAGCGTTGGAGGATCAGGGGAAATAAAGATGAAGAATGGGGAAGTTATCAGAAAGCTTCTTATCCTGATGCATTTACTGCAGTTGGTTTCCAACAACAGCTAAATGACAGCAAGCTTTATTGTTCCTGGGAAGGAAATTCTCCTGGTTGATTATCTACAGGCACTGCAGCCGTTTTCTTTCTGCAGGCTCATGTTTGTTATCAACTTTAAGTTACAAGAAACTGTTTTAATCTTGCATCGAGTACATTTCCAAATTCTGTCCAACTAATCCTGCTTCATCGTAAACAACTGTGTGAAACCAGAAGAGACATCTCTGAGGCCCAGAGCTGCAGACCCTCTGAACAAGTCAGGAGATGTAAGAGTCTAATCCTGTGCCGTCCTGATGATGGGCAGATATGATCTCAGAGAAAGTGATGTGTGAAGAATACAATAATTAAGCCCTGCAGATTTATCCGAAACACCCTGTCTGCCCATCTTCTCCTGTTTGATTTGTTCTTTGACTCCTCTTCTTCTGCTTGTCATCATTTTCGTGTTCCCACGTTCCACCGTGTACTCTTATCGTGTCTCCTTCTCTACTGGAGATCAGTCAGCATGAACATGGTGCAGGCCGTGGGACATCAATCCTTGCTGTCAAATAAGATCAGTTTTACTATTTTGGTCTGAAGTTAGCTGTCAAGGGCTCCTGCATCACCCATCATCTTCGCTCTCACACGTTCTACCATGGACATTGAGTAAAAAAATAATCCAGAATATGATGCACAGTTCGGGCCATGTACTGACTCAGAATGTAGGACATTATGGCCTAAACTGGCCCTGAAAGTTATATACATATTTTTGGAAACCTACTAAACAAGCTGGTGAATCAAAAGCAGGAGCGCTTGCAATTCAAGAACTTTAGGAAGTCCAGATGCTGCTGGATGAGTTTTTTCTACGAGCTACTTTACGTCATAATTCAAATTTTTCTCTGCAGTCTTCATCTTTTCCTCCTTGTGGAAATCTTCATATCTGATATAATTTTTGCCATCTCAGCTTTGCTTCGTCTCTAACCTGAGCCATGGCCCTCCAAGCGAAAGCCTGAACATATGCAGCTCCCCCACTGCCATCATCTTCAAAGCAGACTCTGGAGGTCTAACTCTCATCCTGTAAACCTTCTGTCACTCCTGCAGCTGTCCTTCAGTCACAGATCTCCATCCTACATGCTCACTCTTCTTCACCTCTCCATGTTCAGCTCATTGCTTTGGATGGTTAAGCTCAACTCATCTCCCATCAGCAGCTCATCTCCTCAGAGCTTCACTGGTTCAGCTGTTCTTGTCGATTTTGTCTTGCTTAGATAAATGAATGTTTGCAACAATAAACATTTTAGGAAAAATAAGTCATAAGTGATTTAAAAGTAAATATATATAATTAGTTACAGTAAAAGCTCAATCAATCGCCATGTCTAGGAGAGAGAAAGGGTAAAGACAGGGCCATGTGGATCATCGGTAGAGGGTGAGCATTAAGTTGTTGCCAGCAGAAGCTTGGAGGATTCCCCTCTCCAGAAAGGTGTTACAGGTAGACACAGAGTCAGGCCAGGTGTAGCTTCTAGGAAGAGAAAAGAGAGAGAACAAAGTTAAAAGCTGAAATAACAGCAAATAATACAAAATTGGAGAGTAGTGTGAGAAAGTAGCAGAGAGAGTGAAAGTGGTCATTATGTCCTCCAGCAGCCTAAGCCTATAGCAGCATAACTACACAGAAAGTTTTAGTTCAGATTATTTAGTTAAACAGCGCTTATTTTCAACAATGTCGTTTCAAGGCACCCCACAAAGGGTCCCACTGATGGTCATTGTTATACTAAAAACCACAAGGATTGGGAGACCTCTCTCTGTCAGACTGATTATAACCTTTGGAAAAGAGAGGGGGTCATACAGGTAGCAGAAATGGAGGGTGTGTTTGCACCTCAACCGTAACTGAGCCGGTTTAGGCTAAACCTGACTCCCCCTTACTCCATCCAACAAGGAGGGAGGAAGGCTCCCTCCCTGATAAACTAAGCCACTCTAACTATAAGCTTTATCAAAAAAGAAAGTTTTAAGCCTAGCCTTAAAAGTAGACAGGGTGTCTGCCTCACGGACTAAAACTGGGAGCTGGTTCCACAGGAGAGGAGCCTGATAACTAAAGGATCTGCCTCCCATTCTACTTCTAGAGACTCTAGGAACCACCAGTAAACCTGCAGTCTGAGAACGAAGTGCTCTGTTAGGAACGTATGGAACAATCAGATCTCTGATGTATGATGGAGCTAAATCATTAAGGGCTTTTATATGTGAGGAGGAGAATTTTAAATTCTATTCTGGATTTAACAGGGAGCCAATGAAGGGAAGCTAAAGTAGGGGAAATATGATCTCTCTTTTTAATTTTCATCAGAACTCTTGCTGCAGCATTTTGAATCAGCTGAAGGCTTTTAACTGCATTTTGTGGACATCCTGATAGTAAAGAATTACAATTGTCCAGCCTTGAAGTAACAAATGCATGGACTAGTTTTTCAGCTTCACTCCTGGATAGGATATTTCTAATTTTGGCAACGTTCAGGAGGTGAAAGAAGAAAATCCTAGAAACCTGTTTAATATGGGATTTAAATGACATGTCCTGGTCAAAAATAACACCAAGGTTTTTTACTTTATTACCGGAGGTCAATTTAATGCCATCCAGGTTAAGTGATTGACTAAGCAGTTTCTTTTTTAAAGACTTCATCCTTCTGATGAAGTTCAGGAGACGGCAGAGGTGTCACCTGGTTCTGTGGAGCTGTAGTCCAACTTGCTCCTGTTTGCACTGCAGATAGCAGCTGACCTGATGGAGGGATTGATGTTTGTTTCTTCTCTTCCTGTCATCACAGCTCAACCCACAAAGGTCCAGAAGAATTTGTGAGAGTGTTGACAAAAAGCAAAGAGCTTTACATTCATCCCACCTGAGAACAGAGGTGGCTGTTTGCTCAGATGCATTGTGGGATTTGTCTCTGATGGAAGCATGACACAGAACATGAGTGCAGACAGAGAGCATCCACAAAAGAACTGCTATATATTCATCAAATTAATGCCAGACGTTCTGGCTAAAGGACAGAAATATCACCAGGAGTAAGAAAGAGTTGGCACCCTGATGAAAGTCTGAATGAAAGAGTTGCTGAAAAAGAAACAGTTTGACTGGTGGATCTGTGAAGAAGATAAATAATAATAATTTAGACTTTATTGATCTCACAATGCAGACATTATGCTCTGCATTTAACCCATCCCTTAGGGAGCAGTGGGCTGCCATTCTGCAGTGTCCAGGGAGCATTCAGGGGTTGCTTTGGGATTTGGACCTGGGTACTTGTGGCCTCTCCAGGATGCAAACGCTCTGCTCTCTAACGACTAGGCCACCACTTCCCCAAGAACAAACTGGGATAGAAACATTTGGTAAATGGTGGGAAAATTTAACCATTTGTTTTCTTTTTCACCGGAAATTACTGATCAAAAATGATAAGAGGTTGGAGGATAAATTAAACTCAAAGTTACAACGAGGATGATTTAGATGAGTTGTCTCCTCCAACCTATGCTCATATGTAGAAGGCTGGACAGCCGAGGCCAAAGAATTAACAGGTAAATCCTCTTTAACTTGTATTTCCATGGCGTGAAGATTTGTTTTCACCGGATTTTTGGGGTCGCCTTGAAGCTCCATCAACGCTCCTCAGTCAAAGAAAAACAAGACATGTTTGATTCCATCTCGTTCCAAACATGATGGGTTCGTTGTTAAATATAGCCTGATGATCTTCTGGGTAAGTTGGGTTGAAACCGAACACCACTTCAGCTTATTTTTCATCACAGCTTCTAGTTCATGAAAAACCACAAAGGTCACCACTATGGTGCTGGTTGATCATCTCCTGGAGTTTCTTTCCAGGTATGAATCTCTTAACAACTGTGCCTCAAACTCCTCAATTTAACCTTTGTTGTAGTTTCCTCAGTTTGACAATGTCTTGCTTTATCTGAGTCACATCCTGTTCCAAGTTCATGCCCAGAATTTATGTGAAATGCGACACAAACCTCTAACACTGGATCATGACCATGTTCTTGTCTTTCTTTGCCTCAAAAAAACCTGTGGAAGATTCAGTCTGACTTTACTTGACAGAAGAATGTTGAAGGTCAGGCTTTAAGATTTAAGATGAATATTTTATGATAAACCAAGACCAGACATTAGGAGGATGAAACACTTCGTAAACACGAGACAAACAAGACCGGATTCTTACAAGGACTATCTGACAAGGAGCTAAGAAAAGAGTCTATTTACTGGGACAGGTGGTTGGCTCCTCAGGGGTTCCTGGTGAAGGCATGTCCTCCTTTACACCCTCTGTGACCAAAGCTGAAGGCTAAACAGGTCCCGGACCGTCTCCACCTCCTCTGTGATAAGAGGAGGATGTGAAGTAGAACCGAGCCAAGGCTAAAAATGTCGGGTTGCCTCACCAGCAGCGGCTAAAGCCGGTGAAGACTGCTAAGCAGGGTTGGACTTTAGTTGTACAGGAATCATTGAAACCGGTCTTTCTACCAGAGTAGTGGGAGATATATTTTAAAGTTCTGTATCCTGAGAACATCACCATCTTTTACAGCCTTTCAGATGCTTTTCCTGACCACCCTGATTCCCTGTTAAAGTTTTCCAGCAAACAATCCAGCTGTGGAATGCTGTGGAAAATTTCTCTCTGAACAGAGATGTCGGCTGTTGTGAATGAACTCACAGCTCTTGTGGGTCAGTGGCAGCATGTAATGACTTCTTTTGGTTCTTTTATTCAGTCTCAACTGAACAGTTAGTGTCAGGATTTGATGTGATGGGCTGGAAGGTCCTGTCCTGTTTCATCCCTCTCTCTCTCTCCGCTCCTTCCCAGGAGATTTCGAGACTGGACTATCAATGTGACACTTCAGGAAAGGACTGCCACTCTTCTCTTCGCTCTGCAGCTCCTTTTAAATAGCCTAAAATGAATCTCTTACTGGATCTTTTTGTCTTTCTCGCTGTCATGAGACTTTTCTGACGGCCTTTGTTCGTGCCGCTCTGCACAAAGTCTGTGTTCTCCTGAACTTTTCTTCCGGACACATTTTTTGTGAATAAAACAAAGAACCAAGACACTTCTGGACCTTTCAGTGTGACGTGTTGCGGGCTCTGACACACGTTCAGAAACTTGAGTAAATAATTGGATTTCTGCTTTTATGGCTGGTTGTGGTGTGATTATTGTTCCACTAATAGTTTTTGTCTGTTTTGTTGCAAAATTCCCCTTTTCTGTCTGTTTATGTGACAGGCCCAGTTGAACAAACTACCTGAAGTTCTGATACAAAATTAGCTTTTGACTAAACTGATGCAGGATTAGTTTATTGGTTATATTTAATTTACTCACAAGAGCTGCCAGAGTTGCTCCAATGCACTGGCTAATATCTGTCATAAAGGTCATAAAAGAGTCATTTGTCTGCATGGCTTTTTAAAATATAAAATATTTCCTGTATATTTCAAATCTGCACTTTGTCTGAGTTTCAGTCATGAATCCACGGTTTGATGCATTGACCCAGCCATGCTGTTCTACAGTTCCTCTGCTTGCAGTGCTGACATGACGCGATGAAGACCATGACATAAAGTTTATCCTTAATTTAGATGACCTGAAGTGTGCTCCTGACTCTCAATCGAATGGGTAACAAAGTAGATTAAAAAGGGTAATTAGTTATTATAGGATGTTGTGAAGGGGTTGGGTCATATTTAGTTATGAACACATAAACCAGTTCTCACCAGTATGGTAATTATTAACATTTGAGCCCAAATCATGTAAAAATAACTCATATTTTTCTTGTGTTCATTTCGTGTGAACGCTGGAGCTTGTCTTCAGCCTAGAAGTGAAGCATTTGGGGCCATCTCTCTGCTTTGGGACATTAAGCTTATAGCAGCAGTAGCTCAGCATTCAGCCATGAAGCAAAAATGGACTCCTTCTGTGACCTCCTGGCACCTTTACAGTAATCCCAGAAGCTTTCCCAGCTTATTATCCTGTCAGAACCAGAGGAGAGAAAGAACCCAGTCAGATGCTGAGTACTTGCCTCCAGTCATTCCACTGCCAGTTCTCTGAGATCATGCTGATTAATCCCAACCTGCAGGGCTACTCAGTAATGCCTTTGTATGACCCCATGCAGTTAGAGAGAGATGCATTTTCCTCGGGGTTCTTTGGCACAGCATTGGCTGTTGCTCCCCTCGCTCCATCACTTCAGTAAAACTGTCCTTAAGCCCAGCAGTTCATCTTCCACAGTTTCATCATGTGACAAAAAAGATATCAGTGTCAGGGAAACTAATGTCTTCTTCTCCGTCCTTTCACTGTCTTCATAAAACACAAACTGGAGAAGCAAAAACTCAAATTATGAACAAAAGTTCATCAGTTTGTAAATCACTGTACAAAATATGTAAGAAGATTACAACTCCTGCAAACCCTGCAGCTCCAATGTGTAGATATTTGGGTTGGAACTTATTTAGATGGTTCCGGGGCTCCTTTATTTCTGCATCATTTAATTTTTATTTATTATTTTATTGTTTTTCATTTATCCTGTTATACTGGTGTCAGAGTACTTCAGAATCTCCCAGGGTCTTATTATCTAGTATTTTGGGGGGAACCTGAGGCGTTCCCAGGCCAGCCGACAGACATAGTCATTCCAGCGTGTCCTGGGCCGTCCCCTGGGCCTCCTCCTGGTGGGATGTGCCTGGAACACCTCCCGAGGAAGCGACCAGGAGGCATCCGGTATAGATGCCCGAGCCACCTCAACTGGCTCCTCTCGATGTGGAGGAGCAGCGGCTCTACTCCGAGCCCCTCCTGGATGGCCGAGCTCCTCACCCTATCTCTAAGGGAGTGCCCGGCCACCCTACGGAGGAAGCTCATTTCAGCCGCTTGTATCCGGGATCTCGTTCTTTCGGTCATGACCCAAAGTTCATGGCCATAGGTGAGGGCAGGAACGTAGACCGACCGGTAAATCGAGAGCTTCGCTTTTCGGCTCAGCTCTCTCTTCACCACATTACTGCAGCAGCCGCACCGATCCGTCTGTCGATCTCCCGCTCCATTCTTCCCTCACTCGTGAACAAGACCCCGAGATACTTGAACTCCTCGACTTGAGGCAGGAACTCCCCTCCAACCTGAAGAGGACAAGCCACCCTTTTCCGGTCGAGTACCATGGCCTCTGACTTGGAGGAGCTGATCTTCATCTCAGCCGCTTCACACTCGGCTGCGAACCGCCCCAGCGCATGCTGTAGGTCTTGGCTTGAGGGGGCCAGCAGGACCACGTCATCTGCAAACAGAAGAGACAAAATCCACTGGTCCCCAAACCAGACCCCCTCTGGCCCTTGGCTGCATCTAGAAATCCTGTCCCTAAAAGTTATAAACAGGACCGGGGACAAAGGGCAGCCCTGCTGGAGTCCAACATGCACCAGGAACAGTTCCGACTTAGTACCGGCAATGCGAACCACACTCCTGCTCCGCTTGAACAGGGACTGGATGACCCCTAATAAAGGGCCCCCTATTCCATACTCCTGGAGTACCCCCCACAGGGCATCACGAGGGACACAGTCGAATGCCTTCTCCAGGTCCACAAAACACATGTGGACTGGTTGGGCAAACTCCCATGAACCCTCAAGTACCCTGTAGAGGGTATAGAGCTGGTCCAGTGTTCCACGGCCGTGACGAAAACCACACTGCTCCTCCTGAAGCCGAGGTTCGACTATTGGCCAGACTCTCTTCTCCAATACTCTGGCGTAGGCCTTACCAGGGAGGCTGAGGAGTCTGATCCCCCTTTAGTTGGAACACACCCTACGGTCACCCTTATGAAGGGGGACCACCACCCCAGTCTGCCAGTCCAGAGGTACTGTCACCGACCGCCATGCAATGTTGAAGAGGCGTGTCAACCATGACAGCCCCACAACATCCAGAGATTTGAGGTACTCAGGGCGGATCTCATCCACCTCTGAAGCCCTGCCACTGCAGAGCTTTTTAACCAGCTCGGTGACTTCAGCCTGGGTGATGAAAGAGTCCAACCCCGAGGCCCCAGCCTCTGTTTCCACCAGGGAATGCGTGATGGCAGGATTGAGGAGATCCTCGAAGTACTCCTTCCACTGCCCGATAATGTCCTCAGTTGAGGTCAGCAGCCTCCCACCCCCACTGTAAACAGTGTTGGCGAAGCACTGCTTCCCCCTCCTGAGGCGCCGGACAGTTTGCCAGAATCGCTTCGAGGTCAACCGGTAGTCCTTCTCCATGGCCTCACTGAACTCCTCCCAGGCCCGAGTTTCTGCCTCTGCCACAGCCCGGGCCGCAGCACGCCTGGCCTCACGGTACCCGTCAGCCGCCTCAGGAGCCCCACAAGCCAACCGCAGCCGATAGGACTCGTTCTTCAGCTTGACAGCATCCTTAACTGCCGGTGTCCACCACCGGGTTCTGGGATTGCTGCCGAGAAAGGCACCCCAGACCTTACGGCCGCAACTACCGGCAGCAGCATCGACAATAGATGTGGAGAACGTGGTCCACTTGGACTATGTCTCCAACACCCCCCTGAATCTGGTCAAAGCTCTCCCGGAGGTGGGAGTTGAGTTGTGTTTGTGTGCTGTGTTTTTTCTGTGCAGGGTGTGACTGGCAGGTGCTGCTGCAAAGGTGTAGCTCATCTGAGACCAATCAGCTGGGCTTCTTATGGAGTAGAAACCCAGAGGGCGGCATCAACTCGTTTTCTCACTTGGCGTGGTAACAGCTAGACCCCTGCTTCTAAGCAGATTTCTCTGATCACCTTGTTTTTCTCTTCTGCCTTGCAGATCGCCCTTCTGCTGAAGGAAGCCTGTCCACCCTCCAACGTTAACTCACCAACAATAGTGGAGTTTCCTGGAAGAGAAGAAACACAAGTGAAGAAGCAAAGCAATTCTTCTTCCGAAAACTGTGCACAGCCTGTCAGCCTCAAGCCACCGTGATAGAAGGACTTATTACCCCCCGGCCTTTCCAAGAACTCAACGCCTGTAAGTCAGCCTCTAAGGAACACATTTACATTTTCTCCTCTTCCACCCAGAGTGTTTATCAGCCTCTGTTTCCTCCTTCAGAGAGATCCCGCTTTTGCCCACCTGCTCCAGTCCTGGTTCCAGTCCGACCCTAAACCGTATATCTTAATAAACTGTTAAAACGGCGTCTTAGTCCTCGTGGTTGTGTAACTTCAGAGTCTAAGAAAACCCCATTATGACAGGGATTCAGCATCTCTGCAGGTTTCTGGAGGTTTGATCTAGATTAGTGGAACAGAAGAACTGAAAGCTGCTTCTCCATGTTTGGTCCTGGGTCTGGGGATGCAGAGTAGACTGGAACCAGAAAACCTGAATTGTTGGAAGGTTGAAACAACATCAATAGATCTTCAATGTATTTTGGTGCTAAGCCATTCAATGATGTATAAACAGAAGTATTTTAAAGTCTATTGTCTGAGGTCCAGGGACCCAGTGGAAGGACTTTAGAACTGGGCTGATGTTCTCTTCTTTCTAGGTTCTAGTGATGACCAGGCTGCAGCGTTCTGGATCAGCTGCAGCGGTCTGATGGACCTTTTAGGCAGACCTGTGAAAACACTGTTGCAGTGATCAATTCAACTAAAGAAAAACGCATGGATGAGTTTCTCCAGATCCTGCTGGACATTAGTCCTTTAATCCTGGAGATGTTCTTCAGGTGATTTAGTGACTGTCTTTATGTGGTTCTGGAGGTTCAGGTCTGAGTCCAACACTACACCCAGATCTCAGGTCTAATCTAGCTGTAGAAACTGAAGCTGTGTGCTGACTCTTGATCGCTCCTCCTTTGGCCAAAAAATAATACCTCCAGTGAAGGCACAAATGCACGATTTAATTCCTGTTGAAACATTTTTGAGTGAATTTCACGGCTGTTTCTAATGATTTTCCCATTGAGTTCGTTTTTTTACAGTGAAATTTTACACCAACTGACCTGTTGCTTTCTGCATGTGTTTATTTTTGTGTTTATTTTGCGACACAATGGCAGACAGAATCAGCACATCAGGCTGTGGGGTGTGTTCACAACTATAACAACACAAGGTCAGTTCAATCCACCCACATTTATTCCATCCATCTCTTTCTGTATTGCTGCCTCTTCCTTTCACATAAGAAAATCACACACTTCATTTCCAATGGGCACACGCATGCATGCACAAACACTCAGACTGCCACTTTACGTCCATCTATCCCTGTCAAAGCAGACCTCCAGCTAGCAGCTGACATCTGACTGCTAACATAGAGAGAATGTAATCATCTCTGACACCAACAACAAGTGTTGTTCGAGTGTGTGTTCCCACAGTGTGCAGAATATGCCACGATGTCACTAACAACTCAAATACCAGGAGAAAAACATCACATGGGTGGCAAGAAAGGGGAAGGCAGAGGAAGTCCCATTCAATGACATGGACAAGGCATAAATTAGATGGTTTCCATGGCAACATAGCTTTGGCTCAGGGTTTTCAAACACCAGGTCCTAGAAGTTAAATATTACTAATGCAGGTGATGAGTAAAGGCTATCTGATGTTATCTGATCCAACAGTGGAGCTGCTATGCCTAAACAGCTAAAATGGCCCCTGCTGGTTCTGATAGAAAGGTGTGAGAACATATAGAGCATCCCAATTAGATGTGTTCAGGGCTGTGCAGCTGCAGACTGCTCAGGGTGTCCAGGCTGACCCATGGCCACCATCCAAAACTGGACCACAGAGCAATGGAAGAAGGTCCCCTGGTCTGATGGGTCAAATTGTTTTTACCACCATGTTTCAGAAAGCTGGTGAGCTGTATATAGACACTGCGGCTCAGCCCTGTTCACCGTGGAGAAAAGTGGCAGCAGACTGATAGTCTTAGCTTCAGCCTCACCTGGTGCCACCTCTGCTTCTGTAGGGTTAAACTTGGAGGAGGCTGAGAAGGACCTCCATGCCTTTTTAGCAGAAATCTTTTGCAAGATAGCTCAGTCTCAACCACAGCTCCAACCCTCACCACACCACCAGTCTCAGCACCACCCAACCAAGCGGGAGGAGCCCTTATGGAAGTAAAATAGTCTCATTAAAATCAGATATTTTTTAGACATCGAATTTATGACACTGAATTTTTATCCTGTGCAATTATGTATGTGATTTTTTTTTGCACTTAAAATTTGCCAGCAAAAGTTCACCTGCAAGAATTCGCCTGAAAAAATTCACCTGCAGAAATTCACCTTCCATATCCCCTTACCATTTCATCCATTTCTGTTGAGTTGTTCTGTTATTTCCTGTGGTCTCTTCTTTTTGCATTTTGGTTTAGATTTTTATTTTAATCTCAGTCTTTTTCACCGTGGTTTGTAAATTCTGTGGTTTTGGTTCAACTCCTGGTTTGTTCATTCAGTGTTAATCAATGACCTTCCATCAGTTCCCTGCTTAGACTCTCTCAGCTGTCCTGCATTTGCCTGATTGTACTCACCTGGTTTTCGGATCAGAAAACCACCTCCTCAGCATTTAAGCTCCCCGGTTTGATTATCCATCGCTAGCGAGCTGTTGTCACAACAACTGATAGGAGTGAGTCAGCTGGAATTCCCCTCCAAAACAGATTTGCTCCACTACAGAATGAAAAGCAGGAAAATGATCCATCCTCTGAGAACAATAAAGGTATGAGAACAATCTTCATTCTAAACAGTCTTCTCCTTAGCTGCCAGAGAAAGAGCGCCCCACCGGACCAAGAACCCTAATAATTCAATTCAGTTCAATTCAGTTTATTTATATAGCGCCAATTCACAACACATGTCGTCTCAAGGCACTTCACAAAAGTCAGGTACATACATTACAATTAATCTTAATCATTGAACAGTGCAGTCAGATTCTGTTATTTATTCAAATTGGATAAAAAGTTTTTCTATCTAAGGAAACCCAGCAGATTGCATCCAGTCAGTGACTTTCAGCATTCACTCCTCCTGGATGAGCATGTAGAGACAGTGGACAGTCACTGCCGTTGACTTTGCAGCAATCCCTCATACTGAGCATGCATGTAGCGACAGTGGAGAGGAAAAACTCCCTTTTAACAGGAAGAAACCTCCAGCAGAACCAGGCTCAGTGTGAGCAGCCATCTGCCACGACCGACTGGGGGTTAGAGAGAACAGAACAGAGACACAAAGAGAACAAAGAAGCACTGATCCAGGAGTACTTTCTATGGGAAGGAAAAGGTAAATGTTAATGGATGTAGCTGCTTTAGTCGTTTCACCTAGAAAGAAAGAACAGATAATAGTGGGCAACGCAGCTGTGGATGGGATCAAAAACTTCTGCAAGAAGAAAAACACAGAAGTTATGATTGGTACCACTAATGTGGTGTCCGATATCTCTGGGAATATTCTGGCAATCACAGAAGAGCGCCTGACCATCGAAAACCATATCATGCACTGTGGAGCCATGGATTACGTGGCTAAGAAAAAATCAGAAGGACTGAAGGAGGATTTCCCTCGTCTGCTGAATATTGTTTGAGGTCTCAATATCAAGGTGTTTCTCAGTGACCCTTTGCACCGATTTTCTGTGGAGATGGGATTTTTTCAAGACTTCTGGTGATTAATAAATGGTTGAAAAAAGCATGTGCAACTGCATCTGTGAACTTAATTGACAACTCTAATATTTTTTGGGAAAAAAGGCACCTTTTCAAGCAAGATGGTTTCTGCTTGAACAAGCCAGGAGCCAGACGTCTCACATCTAATCTCTTCTATTCAGTAAATAATCCGCCAGCAGCTTCAACCTTCAGCAGAGAACATGGAGTATCAAGAACAATGATAACGCTGCCTCCAACAGCTCCAGCAGAGATAGAGATAACCAGGCAGTTGGCTGAGAGAGAATGTTCATCACAAAAGGTCTCCCTGCCGAATTCAACAGGAAAAGTGGACCCTCCTGTTAAACCTCCTTCCCCCCATCACCGACCCAGACAAAGATTAAGATCGGAACCCAAATGACTTTGACATCTTCTCCGTTCAACACCTCCCCGTGGCCCAGGCCCTGCTACTGAACCAACATCTTCCAAAAGCCGGAGAGCCCCACCACCTCCTAATCTATCTCCTTCAAATCAAGACCTCATTTCTCTGTTATACAGTCTGGGCCCCAGTGGTAACTCTATCAGAAATGATAATTTCCAGGAAAGTCTTGGGCCCCTGATGGGAGATAGTTGTAAAATCTCTGTGCTTATATGTGACAAAAAGAACAAAGCCAAAACGATAAGAGACAGTAATAAACACTCAAACTTAAAAGCCATAAACTGTCAGGTTCAACCAGACACAGAGTTAATATCAGCAACTAAGTCATATAAACTGTCTTTATTGAGCATTAGATCTCTGTCAGGAAAATCATTTTTAATCAATGACTTCATTACTGACCACGATCTTCATGTTCTGTTTTTAACAGAAACATGGTTACATGAATTTAATGAAGCTCCCATTCTGATAGAGTCGACGCCTCCAAACTACAACTTTCTTTGTGAGAGCAGACAGCAAAGAAAAGGTGGAGGGGGGCACTTTGTTTAAAGATTCACTGAAGTGTAAAAAAGTATTTCTGGACAAATTTGACTCTTTTGAAATGTGGCTCTCCAGGTAAAGAGCCCGGTCCGAACCATGTTCTTGAATATTTACAGGCCTCCTATGTCCAAAACAAACTTTTTTAGTGATTTTGATGAGCTTTTATCTGTGATATGTGTTGATTATGACTGTTTAATTATTGTGGGAGACTTCAACATTCACATGGACACTCCTGAACACAGAAGTCCAATAGATCTTTGTGACTCTCTTTGAAATGTTGGTTTGACTCAACATGTTAAACAGCAAACTCACAAACAGGGACATATTTTGGACTTGATCATCATTAAGGGTCTAAACATTTCCAAGGTGTCTGTAACTGATGTTGCCCTATCTGACCACTTTTCTGTTATTCTTGAAAGCATCATCTCCAATGGCTCAGTTTGCCAAAGAGACATTATAAGAAAACGCATCTTTAAGGACGGTGCTGCTGAAACCTTCAACCAGATTTACTCTTCTACCTCCACTTTGTCCTGTAACACTGTAGATGAGCTGGTAGATAACTTTCATTCTAAAATCTCGGACATCATTGATTCAATTGCTCCAATTAAAGTGAAAGTCATTTCTGGGAAGAAAATGTCTCCATGGAGAAGTGCTCCACCAGTCAGAAGTAAAAAAACGGAGTGTCGAAAAGCTGAATGCAGGTGGAGAAAGACTGGACTCCAGGTTCACTATATGATCTATAAAGAGAGACTCTACAGATATAACCTACAACTGAAAAATGCAAAGGAATCTTTCTTTTCTGAGATCATCAGCAGAAACATTAACAAGGCACGTGCATTATTTGCCTCGGTCGACAGGTTAACAAACCCTCCTGTAACTGTAGCATCTGAACTCCACTCTACCAGGGCCTGCAATGAATTAGCTAACTACTTCACTGAAAAACCCAAAAGATCAGAGGGGCAGTCAGCACATCCACATCAACTCCAGTACCAAAGTTGTCTCCAACTAGAACTGATTTTGACAAAATGTCCCAATTTCACCAAATAAACAACAGAAAAGAAATCGTACACCAACTAAGCTCTTCTTCCTGCTGTCTCGATGTTTTACCCACAGCTTTCCTTCAGAAAGCTTTGGTGTTCAATGACATCCGTATAAATGCAGACTGTGAAAGAACCACAGTGCTGGTATTATTGGACCTTAGTGCAGCATTTGACACTGTTGATCACTGCATTTTATTATAGCGCCTGGAAAACTGGGCCGGCCGTTCTGGTACCGCACTCAATTGGTTTAAATCCTACTTGAAGGACAGGGACTTTTTTGTGTCAGTAGGTAACTTTACATCAGAGACCACAGAAATCACGTGGCGTTCCCCAAGGGTCCGTCTTAGGGCCCCTCCTATTCAATATCTACATGGTCGCCCTAACTCAGATTATAACAAACAACAACATAAGTTATCATAACTATGCAGACGACACACAACTATACGTTACGATGTCACCAGGTGACTATGAACCCATTCAAGGTAAATGCTTAGAAGAAATCAATGCATGGATGGGCCAAAATTTTCTTCAGCTAAATCAAAACAAAACTGAAGTAATAATCTTTGGACCAAAGGAAGAGCGTTTAAAAGTTAGCACACAGCTTCAGTTAATACAGCTAGAAACCATCAGTCAGGCTGGAAACCTGGGTGTAGTGATGGACTCAGACCTGAACCTTCAGAGGAACATAAAGACAGTAACAAGGCCAGCCTTCTATCACCTAAAGAACATCTCCAGGATTAAAGGACTAATGTCTCAGCAGGACCTTGAAAAACTAATTCATGCGTTCATCTTTAGTAGAATTGATTACTGCAACGGTGTCTTCACAGGTCTGCCTAAAAAGTGGATCAGACAGCTGCAGTTAATCCAGAACGCTGCTGCCCGCGTCCTTACTAGAACTAAGTAAGTGGAGCACATCAGCCCGGTTCTAAAGTCCCTACACTGGCTCCCTGTAGCTCAGAGAATAGACTTTAAAATACTTCTGTTAGTCTATCAATCACTGAATGGCTTAGCACCAAAATACATTACAGACTTGTTGTTAGTGGATCAACCACCCAGACCTCTCAGGTCTTCTGGCACAAATCTACTCTGCAGAACCAGAACCAGAACCAAACATGGAGAAGTAGCTTTTAATTCTTATGCTCCACTAATCTGGAATAAACTCCTAGAAAACTGTAAAAGCGCTGAAACCCTAAGTTGCTTTAAACCAATATTAAAAATGTGTTTGTTTAGAATGGCCTTTGACTAGGCCATCTAAACATTATTAGTTAAGCTTTCAGTCCAACTTTCCTTTCATATTCCTATCATTTCATCATTGATTTCTTATTTTATTTATTTTTATCCTCTTTTTAATTCTTTAATTTTATTCTCTTTAATTATTTAATTACCTTTATGCACATTTCCTATGATATTTCTTTTTTTCCATGTGCAGGACTTTAAATTGCCCTGCTACTGAAATGTACTATAAATAAACTTGCATTGCCTAAAAAACAGAGCTGAAGGAAAACAGAACAAACACCAGTAACCTGGTCATAAACATAGAAACCACTGAGAATAAAATGTGCAACAAGTTAAAATCAAAGAAGAAAGCTAATCAGGATTAACATAAAGGGAATCAGTTGTCAAAATGAAACAGGAAGTAAGTAGGGTCAAGATTAAAGATGTTTGGAGAATAAAGTAAAGAGCTGGTAAATTCAGAGAAGACAGAAATTCAGTCTAAGACTCTAAAATACATCATAAACTCCAACAACATGACCGTGAAAGTTAAACTGTAGGTGACTGGAAGACGCTGAGCTGATCTGCTCACTTGGAAACACCTGATTAGTTCTGTATAAAATGTTCTTTATCAATGTGAAGTTGTAAGACCAGCTTTCCCAATTCAGTCACCGTTGGGTGGATGATGCAGCGAAATAGATTGTGATTGGTTTAGGATTGGATCTAGTAGTATCCTCGTACAGCTGACTAAAGATTTTCCACCAGTGGAAGGTGGGACCAGCTCAGAACCCATCTGATTTTGGACTTGTGACACCTTCTGCCCTAAACTGAGGGACCTTCAGAGATCTCTCACTGTTCTACATATCTGAACCAATCTGTCCTTTATGTCGTCACAAATAAATGCATCCAGGTCAGAAGAATCTCTGTGCAGACCCACTGCTTTTAATTCAGCACAAAGTTCACTGGTTCCACTCTTGATCTAAGGACTGATGGTTACATGTTCCATTCAGAGGAACTCAGTGTAGAACAACTGCATGAGTTCTGTTGAAGCAGACCCAGGTGTGACCCAGTTCATTTGATGGATTAAAGATAACTCTGATTACACATTACTTTAAATAAAGAAAAGGTGGGATAAAAATTCACAAATTCTGCACTTCTAAGAAATAAAATGAAGAAAACTTGATTTATAAGAAAGGACAGCAACTCCAATCTAAAATCCACTTTGTGATAAAGTTCTTACTATGTTAATGCTGAGTCTGGTAAATGTAGGTCAGTTTACTGTAAAAAAATCTTCTGTTGAATATTCAACTGTTATTAGATTTTTAGCAGAAACAGAACTCAGGAGCTGCACATAAAAGCTTAAAATGGGCCGTGCAATCTGCAATTTATTCCAGACCTCTGAAATATTTAGCCTGCACAACACAGACTTCTTCTAAAAATAAACAGAAACTTCCATCAATCTATAATTATAAATCTCAAAGTTTCAGTGCTTCAGGAATCTCTTTTTCATCGATTCAGTCTTCGTTTAAGCTGGATTTATATGAAAGGATTTAAGCTGTTTTTATATGAAAGGATGAAAGATATGCTGGCACCACTCGATGAAAAAGGATTTATAATAAAACATCAACAATCTTGTTTTAGCTCGGTGTCCCACGTGTCACCATGTGCTCCTGGCCCTTGGGGCTGCTGCCACTGCACTGCTGACCCAGCTCTGTGCATGTTGTAGGGCTGCCATGGGCTGATGCCTTGTCTCTGCCTGGGGCTGCTGCAGCTGGGTCAAGTACTCCAAATGCTTGAAGGTCATGCAAATACAGGACATCAATGTGGTCTGTCTACTTTGATCTAGACATGATTTAAGAAGTCAATCATGCAAACAGGATTCCATCTTGAGAAATCCTTTTTGTAGAGCAAGGCTGCCCTGGCACATGTAGGCAACCAGCTTCCCTGTATGGTACGTCTGAAATGCCGAGAAAGGACACATAAAAAAAAAACTTCAGTGGTTGGAGGCTGTCTGACAAACTGTTGTAGTCTCTAGACCTGGAGGAACAATCTCGCTTTCATCACTTCGTGTTTGTCTTCAGGTCATTCGGCATAAATTTTAGCAAACTGTAACCTCGTCATATTTTAGCAGTTTGACTTTGGGAACTTCTTGTTGATAGTTTAGCTTCAACCAGACATCTATTGTTAAAGAACTCACATGTAACTGTAGACCTTCTTTCATCATCCAGGGTTAATCATCAGCTGAGTCTTTGTCATTTTAGCTATTATTTGATCGAATGTAAGGCTCTTCTGGTTATTGTTTCCATTTCAAGGCATTTGAGATTATTTTAGCAGCGCAGTCTCATTTTATATGTTTAAAGCTTCAGCTTTTGAATCAAATTACACTGTTCTTCAGAACAATGTCTGAAGTGAACGATGTTACTTCAGAGAGGAATGCTCCAGAACCTGTATGTCCAACATCTGCTGCCTGGGTCCTTGAATAAGGACCTCCATTTTGTTCACCTAGTGACTGACCACACTGACTGAACTTCATACACGCCTCTTTTAATTAATGCTATTATTCTGAACACAACCATATATGTACAAATATACACTATAAAGTAATTTTCAATAATCAGAATCAGAATCAGAATCAGCTTTATTGCCAGGTTTGTACATACAAACAAGGAATTTGACTCCGGTACACTTTGCTCTTTGGTTTTTGTTTTTGCACTACAGAATATACATATTTACAATGCACAATATACACATATATAAATAAAAAGGTGCATTTGCAACAACTGTATGCTGTTGTTTGTATTTTATTGAATGTTCAACAGAGAAACAGCCTGGGGGAAGAAACTGTCTCTGTGGCGGCTGGTTTTAGTGAACAGTGCTCTGTAGCGTCGCCCTGAAGGCAGAACTCTAAACAGTTTATGTGCAGGGTGTGTGGGGTCTGCAGAGATTTTAGCAGCTCTTTTCCTGACCGTAGACCTGTATAAGTCCTGGATGGAGGGAAGGTCAGCCCTGATGATTCTCTCTGCAGTCCTGATTATTCGTTGCAGTCTGGACCTGTCCTGTTTTGTGGATGAACCGAACCACACGGAGATGGATGAAGACAGGACAGACTGAATGATGGCAGTGTAGAAGATGACCAGCAGCTCCTGTGGAAGGTTGTACTTCTTAAGTTGCCTCAGGAAGTACAGTCTCTGCTGGGCCTTCTTTCGAACAGTGTCTATGTGTGAAGACCATCTCAGGTCCTCAGAGACGGTGGTTCCTAAGAACCTGAAGTGATCCACAGCCGACACGGTGTTGTTGAGGATGGTGAGGGGGGTGTATGGAGGTGGTGTTTTCCGAAAGTCCACCACCATCTCCACAGTCTTGAGTGGGTTTAGCTCCAGGCAGTTCTGACTACACCAGTGTACAAGCCGATCCACCTCCAGTCTGTATGCAGACTCATCACCGTCCTGGATCAGTCCAATGACAGTGGTGCCATCTGCAAACTTCAGAAGTTTCACGGACGAGTCCGCTGAGGTGCAAATGGGAATAGTTTCAAAGGTTTATTTATTTCAATAACTCAATGAGTCAAGATATACATATATATATATATACAGTAAAATATAATATATATATATATATATATATATATATTATATATATTATATTATACGGTACATACCAAAAGTTTGGACACACCTTCTCATTCAAAGAGTTGTCCATATTTTCATGACTATGAATATTGTAGCTTCACACTGAAACATCAAAAGTATGAATTAACACGTGGAATTATATACTGAACAAAAAAGTGTGAAACAACGGAAACTACAGTAGGTCTTATATTCTACGTTCTTCAAAGTAGCCACCTTTTGCTTTGATTACTGCTACACACTTGGCGTTCTGTTGATGAGCTTCAAGAGGTAGTCACCTGAAATGGTTTTCACTTCACAGGTGTGCCCTGCCAGGTTTAATAAGTGGGATTTCAAGCCTTAGAAATGGGGTTGGGACCATCAGTTGTGTTGTGCAGGAGGTGGATACAGTACACAGCTGATAGTCCTACTAAATAGACTGTTAGAATTTGTATTATGGCAAGAAAAAAGCAGCTAAGTAAAGAAAAATGAGTGGCCATCATTACTTTAAAAAATGAAGGTCAGTCAGTCCAAACAATTGGGAAAACATTGAAAGTGTCCCCAAGTGCAGTCGCAAAAACCATCAAGCGCTACAAAGAAACTGGCTCACATGAGGACCGCCCCAGGAAAGGAAGACCAAGAGTCACCTCTGCTGCGGACGAGTCAACAGCCTCAGAAATCGCAGGTTAACAGCAGCTCAGATTAGAGAACAGGTCAATGCCACACAGAGCAGCAGACACATCTCTAGAACAGCTGTTAAGAGGAGACTGTGCGAATCAGGCCGTCATGGTAAAATAGCTGCTAGGAAACCACTGCTGAGGACAGGCAACAAGCAGAAGAGACTTGTTTGGGGTAAAGAACACAAGGAATGGACATTAGACCAGTGGAAATCTGTGATTTGGTCTGATGAGACCAGGTTTGAGATCTTTGGTTTCAACCACCGTGTCTTTGTGCGGAACAGAAAAGGTGAACGGATGGACTCTACATGCCTGGTTCCCACCGTGAAGCATGGAGGAGGAGGTGTGATGGTGTGGGGGTGCTTTGCTGGTGACACTGTTGTGGATTTTTTCAAAATTGAAGGCATACTGAACCAGCATGGCTACCACAGCATCTTGCAGCGCCATGCTATTCCATCCGGTTTGCGTTTAGTTGGACCATCATTTATTTTTCAACAGGACAATGACCCCAAACACACCTCCAGGCTGTGTAAGGGCTATTTGACCAAGAAGGAGAGTGATGGGGTGCTGCGCCAGATGACCTGGCCTCCACAGTCACCGGACCTGAACCCAATCGAGATGTTTTGGGGTGAGCTGGACCGCAGAGTGAAGGCAAAAGGGCCAACAAGTGCTAAGCATCTCTGGGGAAATCTTCAAGACTGTTGGAAAACCATTTCAGGTGACTACCTCTTGAAGCTCATCAACAGAATGCCAAGAGTGTGCGGAGCAGTAATCGAAGCAAAAGGTGGCTACTTTGAAGAACCTAGAATATAAACATATTTTCAGTTGTTTCACACTTTTTTGTTCAGTATATAATTCCACATGTGTTAATTCATAGTTTTGATGCCTTCAGTGTGAAGCTACAATATTCATAGTCATGAAAATAAGGACAACTCTTTGAATGAGAAGGTGTGTCCAAACTTTTGGTCTAGAAGACATACACAGTTTTTTTCTCCACCTCTAAAATCAGACTGAATTTTTTTCATAATTTCCTCACAAGAGGAGGCCTTAAATTTCATAAAACAATTTGCCAAATGAGATTTTCAGAAATACTTCTGGTTTTACAGCAATAATCACCTTTAAAGGTCCTTCAGACATGGCTGAGTCTGTGAACAAGACCCTGCAGAAAACATCTTTCTTGTTGCAGCAACACCCCATGTCTGGTATCACCTGTCTACTTTTAAGGCTAGGCTTAAAACTTTCCTTTTTGATAAAGCTTATAGTTAGAGTGGCTTAGGTTATCCTGAGCTATCTTCCTTATTTTAGCTCCGTCTTCTTCTCCCCTTGTTGGATGGAGTAAGGGGGAGTCAGGTTTAGCCTAAACCGGCTCAGTTATGGTTGAGGTGCAAACACACCCTCCATTTCTGCTACCTGTATGACCCCCTTCTCTTTCCAATGGTTATGGTCAATCTGACAGAGAGAGGTATCCCTATCCTTGTGGTTTTTAGTATAACAATGGCCATCAGTGGGCTCTAGATGGACAAACTGTCTACTTTTAAGGCTAGGTTTAAAACTTTCCTTTTTGATAAAGCTTATAGTTAGAGTGGCTTAGGTTATCCTGAGCTATCTCTGTAGTTATGCTGCTATAGTCTTAGGCTGCTGGAGGACATAATGACCACTTTCACCCTCTTCGCTACTTTCTCACGCTACTCTTCAATTTTGCATTATTTGCTGTTATTTCAGCTTTTAACTTTGTTCTCTCTCTTTTCTCTTCCTAGAAGCTACACCTGGCCTGACTCTGTGTCTACCTGTAACACCTTTCTGGAGAGGGGAATCCTCCAAGCTTCTGCTGGCAACAACTTAATGCTCACCCTCTACCGATGATCCACATGGCCCTGTCTTTCAGTGTTTAACCCTTTCTCTCTCCTAGACATAGCTACTGACTGAGCTTTTACTGTAACTAACTCTATGTGCTCTCTTTCAGACTCTAACCTTGAAAACTGGCTCAGAGTTTATCTGTTCTTTCTTTCTAGATGAAACGACTAAAGGAGCTACATCCATTAACATTTACCTTTTCCTTCCCATAGAAAGTACTCCTGGATCAGTGCTTCTTTGTTCTCTTTGTGTCTCTGCTCTGTTCTCTCTAACCCCCAGTCGGTCGTGGCAGATGGCCGCTCACACTGAGCCTGGTTCTGGTTCTGCTGGAGGTTTCTTCCTGTTAAAAGGGAGTTTTTCCTCTCCACTGTCGCTACATGCATGCTCAGTATGAGGGATTGCTGCAAAGTCAACGCCAGTGACTGTCCACTGTCTCTACATGCTCATCCAGGAGGAGTGAATGCTGCAAGTCACTGACTGGATGCAATCTGCTGGGTTTCCTTAGATAGAAAAACTTTTAGTCAATTTGAATAAATAAATGAATCTGACTGCACTGTTCAATGATTAGGATTAATTGGAATGTATGTACCTGACTTTTGTGAAGTGCCTTGAGACGACATGTGTTGTGAATTAGCGCTATAAAAATAAACTGAATTGAATTGAATTGAATTAGAAAGTAGAGACACTTCTGCTCCGTTAGCTCCCAGTGTTGTTTTATTTCTGGATAATTGATCATTTATGCCCAGCACAGAAGAGGAAAATTAAGGGTTTGGAAGTTTTAGACGACATTTGACCAACATGAGAATGAAATATTGTTCAGACATCTACGTCGATTAGGATGAGGAAGAGAATGATGTGCTTTGGAGGAGACGTGCGGCTCATGAGCAAGTTAACTTCTTAATTCTAGCTGATTTGCATTACATGTCTGCTATTTCAACAATGTTTTAGTTATTTTACATTTGTAATTCCTGATGTGTAGGACATATGTTGTGTAATAAATCAGTAAACAATAATTTACAGCTGCTGCATGGCTGTTTGTGTAAAACTGATACAAGGCTTGTTTGTTCTGAGAACTATACAAATATATATGATATATATGTAAAATATGCATATGGAAAATAAATAAAGAACAGGGAAGTTAGGTTGTGGTAGTGCAATATCTACCTTTCTATCCAGCAGGGTAGCTGACAACCCTGGCTGTGAGGGTTTATTGTATTCATATTTTGTCAAAGAATTTTTTTTGCACATTGGTTCACATAGTTTGTTATGGATTACTCTTTTTTTCAATAGAATTCCTCCAGTTGGAGACAATAGGATACAATTTAGTTTGATTACTTTCCATTTTATTGATTTTATGTCATGATTCCAGCCCTTCAGCTCTACCTTGACTGTGCTGATTACTCATTACCTTCACCTGCACTGGGCTGCTCTCTATTTAAACAGCTGCTCGTCACCAGCTCAGTGCGAGATCGTCTGTTGCCCCAGTCACAGCTTTCAAGCCTTGTGTCATTTTCCAAAGGAGTCTTCCACAGATTTTTGCCAAGTCTTTCTGCTGTTTGGAAGAGTTCTGACCTCCCGTTGCTGAAACCTGTCTTTCTCTGACTCTGTCTTCTGATTAATGGACTTTCATTGCCTGAGACCTTCCCGTGCATTACCCCGGATCGTTTCACGATTCAGCATCTGGTTGTTGGATTTTGTCCCTGTCGTCTGTTTGTCCGCGGAGCCCCAAGACCTCCCGTTGTCTATTCCCCCCACCCTCCCCGGCTGGATTCAGGCCCCCAGTGGACCCTCCATTCCTGACCTACCAGTTTGACCACACCCTGTGGAGTCCTTTAAACCCTATTATTTTTGTAATAAAACTTTTGGTGAACCGCCTTCTTGTTTGGCTGTGTTTTGGGTTCTGGCTAATTTTGCTTTAACGTTACATTTTATGCTGCGCACAGAAGCACATTTCGATGATACACGGGTTAAAGGTCATGACCAAAGTGTATGTCATATGCAGAAGGAGTTCTACAATGGAAATCAGAACTTTTATAATCTGAGATGAAAAACACATTTGGCACAGTTTTGGCACTAATGGCTAAATTGTGCCCCGCCTGGCACATTGCCCACTTAACGTATGTGGAACAAATATGCTTCAACTGATTCAGTCCAGATGTGCTGCAGTTATAGTCAATATGTTGATGAATACAACCTGGTGGTTCTCCCAGGATTTCAGAAGGATTTTCATGGTGTTTTGTAATACTCATTAATAAAAATGTTTAGTGAGGCTCAAAATTTTAATTTTTTTCTTTGTTTTTCTTTGTTTTCTTTGTCAAAATATAAAACATAAAACAACAAAAACAACTGGGTCAGCACTTAACATGTGAAACAATAGCTTCCATCCTTTATATCCATAATGAAAGATACAGATTAAACTCAATGTGTTGGAAAACAGTGTTTGGTGGCTGACTGATATCCGTCAGGTTAAGGTGAACTTGACAGACTGGTGAAAGACTTGGTTCTGCTGGAGGTTTCTTCCTGTTAAAAGGGAGTTTTTCCTCTCCACTGTCGCTACATGCATGCTCAGTATGAGGGAAATAACTCCATTATTGTGTTTGGTATTAAAAGAAGTGGAATCTTGAGTATACCTTATGGCTGTGAGAATATAATGTATATTCTCTCTCACGTGGGCTTGCTAGCCTCCATATACAGAGGTTGGACAATGAAACTGAAACACCTGTCATTTTAGTGTGGGAGGTTTCATGGCTAAATTGGACCAGCCTGGTAGCCAGTCTTCATTGATTGCACATTGCACCAGTAAGAGCAGAGTGTGAAGGTTCAATTAGCAGGGTAAGAGCACAGTTTTGCTCAAAATATTGAAATGCACAAAACATTATGGGTGACATACCAGAGTTCAAAAGAGGACAAATTGTTGGTGCACGTCTTGCTGGCGCATCTGTGACCAAGACAGCAAGTCTTTGTGATGTATCAAGAGCCACGGTATCCAGGGTAATGTCAGCATACCACCAAGAAGGACGAACCACATCCAACAGGATTAACTGTGGACGCAAGAGGAAGCTGTCTGAAAGGGATGTTCGGGTGCTAACCCGGATTGTATCCAAAAAACATAAAACCACGGCTGCCCAAATCACGGCAGAATTAAATGTGCACCTCAACTCTCCTGTTTCCACCAGAACTGTCCGTCAGGAGCTCCACAGGGTCAATATACACGGCCGGGCTGCTATAGCCAAACCTTTGGTCACTCATGCCAAAGCCAAACGTCGGTTTCAATGGTGCAAGGAGGGCAAATCTTGGGCTGTGAACAATGTAAAACATGTATTGTTCTCTGATGAGTCCACCTTTACTGTTTTCCCCACATCCAGGAGAGTTACGGTGTGGAGAAGCCCCAAAGAAGCGTACAATCCAGACTGTTGCATGCCCAGAGTGAAGCATGGGGGTGGATCAGTGATGGTTTGGGCTGCCATATCATGGCATTCCATTGGCCCAATACTTGTGCTAGATGGGCGCGTCACTGCCAAGGACTACCGAACCATTCTTGAGGACCATGTGCATCCAATGGTTCAAACATTGTATCCTGAAGGCGGTGCCGTGTATCAGGATGACAATGTACCAATACACACAGCAAGACTGGTGAAAGATTGGTTTGATGAACATGAAAGTGAAGTTGAACATCTCCCATGGCCTGCACAGTCACCAGATCTAAATATTATTGAGCCACTTTGGGGTGTTTTGGAGGAGCGAGTCAGGAAACGTTTTCCTCCACCAGTATCACGTAGTGACCTGGCCACTATCCTGCAAGAAGAATGGCTTAAAATCCCTCTGACCACTGTGCAGGACTTGTATATGTCATTCCCAAGACGAATTGACGCTGTATTGGCCGCAAAAGGAGGTCCTACACCATACTGATAAATTATTGTGGTCTAAAACCAGGTGTTTCAGTTTCATTGTCCAACCCCTGTATCTGCCAAATTCAACATTTGGATTGCCGCCCTGTCCTTAGGAAACATCTTGCCTCTAGGATTGCTTCTGTCAATGATTACATCCACTACTTGGTTGAAATCGCCTCCCAGTACAATATAACCTTCTGTGTTACCTATTATGCTATTGATTTCATGAAAGAAGTCCGGTTCTTCCACATTAGGTGCATATATGTTGCATAACACAACCCTAATTCCATTCAGCAAAGCCTTGATACCGATGAATCCTCCTTCTTTATAATTTTGTTGCTTGAGCATAGCAAAATTTACATTTTTATTAACAAGGATTTTCACACCATTCTGTTTGCTTGAAAGGGAGCTATGGTACACTTTCCCCACCCAAGCTCTTAGATTTTGCTGCTTCTTCATCCCCACTCTTATGCGATTCCTAGATAAAAGCAATCTCTGCACCTTTGGATTTTAGATAGTTCAAAACCTTTTTTCTTTTAATCGGGTTCCCACATCCGCTTATATTAACACAACAAACTTTAACATAGTTAGGTAGACTGACCTGGGACAAAAACAAGCCTAAAGAATAAAAATATAAAACTAAACCATGTAACAAAGAACATGTTGCAACTTATAGTCTTTTTGAACAACTTAACAATTATTTATTTCAATTTGGCAGCACAGCTTTTGCAGCCCCAAAATCCAGAACCGGCATGGTTCCGGTTTCTGCCAAAGAGCGTTGAAACCGTATCAGGATAGTTCCTGCTGGTTCATTTCTGGCTTGGGGGCCAGTGGGCGATGGGCCCGCTCCACTTCGAACCCACTACCCACAAGGCCGAATCCCGTCGAGACAACATTTGCAGCCACTACTTGTAATGTCATGTTCATTTTTGTAGTTCTTCCATAAAGTTTCAGTCGATATAGTCCTCCTCAGTACGGCCTAAATCCAAGGTTTCGAGGTTACCGACACGTTTTCAGGTGTCGGATTAAACCAGGTTGCTAGCTTGCTTCTCGTTTCCATACCTTTTAAAAAAGTTATCTTTGCTGTTACTCAACATTTCCCGGAGGACTACTAAGGTCTAACCCCTTATAGAAATCTTTATTTTTAATGCATCAAAAGCACTTAAATCCTGGCAAGTTTAAAGGTGTATATTCTGAATTTAAGTGATAAAAAGGCCTGTCGGTTTACGGAGCTCCTCAAGCACGCTGCGATCTTCTTCGGCGGTCCCACATGGCTCCCATTTTTTCTTTGTTTAATCACAAATAAATCAGACAGAGTAACATTTGCAATAGTGGTTCTACTGGAAAACTATCATTATATCTCTTCCCTTTAAACAGGTAATAAAAGCTTGCATGTAGGCTTTAAAACTGTGGAGCTACACTTGATCTATTTCACTTGTATAATGTCATTTTTCTAAAACCCTCAGGGCTCAACATTTTTGAAGCCCTGTTTAAATTGGGGAGAATTTGAGAGAAAAACTTTGAAATTCTAAATTACTGTAAATGAGTAGAGGAGCAAATCTTCCAGGATAATGTCAGACAAAGTCTCCTAATGGAGATTAAGGTCCAAGCCTGACATGTGACGCATGCTGAACACATCTGAGAAGAGAAAGAAGCTGACAGAAATGAATAATTTAAGCCTCATTAGATTAGGAGCAGGTTTACAGAGTCATTCAGCACAGAGGCAGGAACAGGAATAAATGTTCTTCATAATGATTACCAAATTCATTTTGGCTAATTGTCTTTAACAGCACCACTCAAAGACATTTCAAAGTACAGCACCATAACACATTTACTATTGATTTTACTTATTTAAATCTGCCATTTTATTTACCTCCTTAAATATTTACCTTAGTTTGTTCTCTTTTCAGCCATAAACAGAACCGATGCTGAAATGATCCCAATTTTTACCAGTAGTAGTTTAGTTTAGGACCTGACGTAAAAAACATAAAGAACAACAGATTAGATGAATCAGGTTAGAAGTTGTTTCAGCAGGCTGAAAAGAAGAACTGATGCATCCCTTTAAAAGATTTATATGGAGATAAAAAGCACTGAAAGTTAAGCGTTTATCAAACTATTAAAGAGTTTCATGTAATATAGACAGATCAATTACAACAAACAGCTTGCAGGATTACACCCTGCCGGCGCCACCTCCCCCCATTCCCTGATCTCCAAGCATCCCTCCATGGTCTCTCTTCTTCAGCATCTGCTGGAATGTTAGGTTTGGATATAGGATTTTAAAACGTGCCATGATTTTAATCACAAGTTAAATAAATTACAACCAATAAATTTGCTAAAGTATTTTGTAGACCTCACTGGAAAAGATTAGTTCTACCTTCAGTAACATCTCTGAAATGGGAGCGTACTCCCTTTAATGCTCTCTTGTGCAAACTGCAGTAGAACCCACGCATGCACGTGGAGAACATGCAAACTCCATGCAGAAAGACCCCCAGAAGGGAATCGAAACCAGGACCTTCTTGCAGCAAGGCAACAGTGCTACCCACTGCCCCACCGTGCAGCCCCCGTGATCAGATCATTTACTTCATAAGAACTATAACATATGGGGACAGATGTGTTCATTTTTATTCAGAAAGACTTTCCTTTGACGTAACAATTTGCAACAAACACTGAGCTCTCTGCAGACCAAGATGATCTGTTTTGCTGTGAAGATAAAAAAAGTGTAGTCTGACCAAGAAAAACCTATTTCCACATTGTTGTAGGAGCTTCTGTAGTCTGATTGAAGTGATTTAATCAAACAGAATGTCTTCATTTCTAAAGACGTGTCAGAAAAGATTAACAAAAAAAAAGTTAACAAAAATTACCAGCTAATGTTTCCTTTCCTCATATATTCAGGGTTCAGCTAAACTACAGTTGATGTATTAGAAAAGAAAAAAACAGATTTTCCATGTTTTTAGAGGGTTATCTTCTAAAGAACAGCATAATGCAGCACTGACTATGAAGCCTTCAGGTGAGGTCGTTCTTCCACTTGGTTCAGTTTTCTGAATCTGTGATGAGAAAATCCTTTAATTTATTTGTCAGAGTGAATTTCGGAGAACATGTCACAATGCTCCATCAGCCTCCTGTTAGAATGTCCTGTTAGTTTTAACACGACCAGACACAAACTTTTTCATCAGAAACTTTCACAGAATCGTCTGAATAAAGTAGAAACCAACTCTCTGAATCCATGTTTTACTATGTTTATTAAGGTAATGGTGAGGATGTGTGTTTGTGTAACACTTGGTCTTAAAAGACAATCAAAAGGTAAAAGAGCCCAATTTCCTGAAGATCTAAATGAAACATAACAAACTTGGCCTCTGATTAGTGTGGTGGACTTTCTTTTTCCAGAGTTCTGGATGAGCAGGACGTTTTGGAGCCAGCTGTAGCTCGGGGAATGGATGACGACCTGGAGCTTAAAGTGTTACCTCATTTAAGGCCCTGTTTAAAGGAGTTTAAACAACCCCTGCCTCACATTAGGAAATGGGGAGGGGGCAAATGTCAACGGGCCAGGACTCGGGCCAGTGATGGCTGTGTTGAGGACTGTAGCCTCCATGGGTTGTACGATTTACCCCTTCACCACCGCCGAGTCCACATCAGATCAGACATTTAAACATTTACTTTGTAAAAATGTTAAATTTTGCAAACTGAAGCCAGTTTGTCTGAATGCCCCCTCGTGTATGTTAGACAATGCATAAAGAACCAGTATAACACATTATACAAGAAGGACCTGGGCCCAGACCTGGGAACTCACACTTTATGTGATTAGATATTACCTTTTAATGCCAATTTACGTACAACTATGTCACTGTTTGTTTATTTAGCATGTTGAAGAGAATAAAAATGCTTTAATATGGTTGACGTTGTGACTGCAGCTGAATCTGATGATGTATAGCAACACTGGAAGTTTCTGAATGAATCAAACTGTTTTCTTGTAATCACCCTGAAGACTTTGTTGTAATTTTGCTTCAGTCACTCCTCATTGACTTTGTACTAAAAAGCTAGAAGGATAATTGGTCCATTACAGGAGAACATCGACATACCTTTAACAGAAGCGAGGCTAAAGGAGCTGGCAGCCTAGCGAGCTTTAAAATGACTCCTTCTGTTTGTTATGTTTAATTTGTTAAACTCTATGAAATAAGATGAAGACTAGTGTCAAAACCAAGTGTTACAATAATTAATAATGTTGCATTTGAGTGAATATCTCACTGTATTATTTGCTCTTCAGCTGCAGTGAGTTTTCAGTGAACGTGCTACACATTTACAATCACTCTTCAGGATGAAACCAGTCTTCATAACCTATAAAAACTAATCATGATCTGAGAAACACAGAAAATGATTTCCTTCCTCACAGATTTATTCAGTTGTTTTACTTTTTGTCTCACTGAAATGCTTCCAATCAAGCAAATGTTAATATCAAAGGTAACCTGAGAAAATACAAAAATATGTTTTTGTTTTTCAAGGGAAATAAATGTCCAAACCAGTTCAGCTCCACATGAAAAGGAAACGCCCTCTTTGTTAAATCATAAACAGCTGAGATGAACTCACTTCCCTCCCTCCTTTACTACCTACCTCAGACTGGGTCAGACTGGGTCACAGGGTCAACATCTTCAGCAAATATACCCAGCATTCCTCACTTCAGCTGTGAGATATGGCACCACTTTCTGCACCACGTCCCTGTGTTGCAGAAAGGCAGATCTCACTCTGAACTTCAAACAGGTTGGCTCTTGCCGAATGACCTGCTCAGATCCAGTAACCAGAGCAGTGGCGGTCCGCTTCAACCATAAGCTGATTTAATCACAACAGAGCTGTTTGGATGGGAGGGTAAAACAGGTCTGAAATGAGGCAAAAAACCGAGTGAGTCAGCTGGACACCAAACATTCCAGAAGGTACCTCCATCAGCAGGTGATCTCTGGGAGTTTGTTTAGCATTGGATTATTACCTTGTTAAGACAAGCGGCATGAGGGTTCAGCTCCCACTGCAAGCATGACCAGAAAATGGAATTAAATACTTTATAATGTGGAGAAATTTCAATGTGAGAAAGGGACAGAAATAGGTTAAAACCCACCGACACAGACTGCTGCTTGAGGAGCAGCAAAACAGAAAGAGGCTCCCGTTGCGTTACCCCGCCTCTGGCTGTGAAAGTCTGGTTGCAGTCATCTCCACATGAAACCTACACGATCATCAGGAATTCAGTTTGAAGCGTGACGTCAGCGGCAGGGTGATGGTGGGAAACGGTGACTCTACAGCAGCATGAGAGGAATGAAGACAGACACAGAGATGTGAAGAAAAGCTGAGCTGAATCTCAAGCTTTACACATTCAGTGTAAAGCTTGATGAATAGTTCAGCATTTTAGACAAATACAGAGATGGTGGATGATCTTTGTTAAAAAAATATACAATTTACAAACTTGTGTCAGGATGTTTAAAGCCACATTTCTAGCTGGGAATGTTGCTCTGTGCTCCTCAGAGAGAAGCTTGATGAAGCTTCGCCTGCAGGCTTCGGTCACTCAGGGTGTTTCTGATAAACTGGAGTCTCCTGGTGGTTTTTTCACTGAGTCTTTCAGGACAAGAGAAGGAAGTCATGGTCGACCATTTTCAGAGCATTCTGCCTCACACACAAAGTCAGTCTGAGGGTGAAATCCTATTTAACCCACTGGACGTGCCAGCCAGGGCTGAGCAGCTCCAGTTTCATCTGGGATGAAGAGGAATAGTCACATGTTAAGCCCCTCTGGCTTTCCAAAATAAAATCCCATCAAACTGTTTGTGGAAAAGAAACGATCGCCTTACAGCTCATGATTAAATAGTTAATATTTTTGGCAAAAACACTTGTGCATTATTCAGAAGGCATGCATTAAAGCATGTTCACACGGCATCCTGCAGCATTCACTCACACACACTGAATTATTTACCCACAAACATTCATGCAAAACAGTAACATCACTGACAGATTTCCATCCATCTTTACAAAGGCCCTGCAGCCTTAAACATTCACCTAACATTCTGGTTTTCCAATGAGGACCAATGAAATTCTCCTCTGGAAACAGAAATACACAAAGAGTAGCTGAGACACCTCCTTGGGTTCCTTCCAGGTTCTGTTTGAAAAACTATTTGATCTAATGGTATGGTTATTAGCCTGGAGAAACACACACACGTCTCCGCGGAGACCTCTCTTCGTCCTGCTGCTTATGTCTCCTGGTTTTCTGTCATCTTTTTTATCCACAGCAACAGGGGTCAGATATCTTTTATCTTTGGGTCCAAAAGGACCTGCCTACAAGCTCCGAGAAGCAAGACGAAGAGGGAGGGGACGGGGTGGGATGCAGCAAATTAGATTGTGGCAGGTATTATCCATTTCTGAGACATATGGGAGTCCAAGGACACCGCCAGCAGGGTAAACAATGGTTACAGGAGGCGGCTGGATAAATAAAGCCAGCAAATAAAGAGCGGTAATGATTGTGGACACAGTGAGGTATGGCTGCTGCGACGAGGCTGAAGGCCTCAGGAGGACTTTGTTTAATGATGGAGGTGCATTATGAAACAATGCAGCTTTGTTATTTTCTCTTTGCTTGGAACTTCGAGATTTATTGGAGTATTTATGACTCTGTTGCAGGTTTTTTTTCCCTACTGTCATGTTTATGCATTACTGCCCTCTACAGGTGTGGAGTACATGACATACATCACAATCACAAGGTGATTTTTAACATACTCAGACATTACTTTAGCAGACCTCTTAGTTTATTAGAGTTTCTCTTCAGAACCTGGAAATTTGTAGATATACAACGAACAAAATATCTGATGTTCTTCGGCATAAGAGTATCTGCATTCTTTTTCTCCTTTAAATTTCTCTGTATTTTTATACAGAATCTCAAAATACCACATTCCTGTTAAAAACTGCTCTCACCTCACGTTTTAGAATGAAAACATATTGTGAAATTGTGGCCTATTAGAGTGACACGAAGTTTTTGAGTTTGATGCTCAGCTGTAATAAAATCATGATTTTACTAAAAGTAATCAGTATAGCTTTATATGAATAATGGTCAGAGAGAAATGCTTCCTTCTGCACTTTCCTTCTTTCTACCTTCAAACATGTAGACAGAACCCACTGGCAGGGAATCAGCACACAGAACAATATCAGCAGCAATACATTCAGTATGGCTGCATAACTGATGTTATCTTTAGGTCTTTGGTTTAGTTTTATGTTTGGATTTGTCACGCTTGGCTTTCCATATTTAGTTCATTCCTTTGTTTTAAGATTTGAGAACAGGTGTGGCACTAATCAGACCTGGGTGTGGCTAGGGAAAGTGAACTCAGGTGTGATAAACCACAGTTATCTTTTAACAGGGTGGGCGATCACTTTTTCACACAGGGCCATGCAGGTATGAAGTTTTTTCTCCTATAATAATAAAAACCATTTAAAAACTGCATTGTGTTCACTTGTGTGACTAATATTTACATTACTTTGATGATCTGCAATGCTTAATTGTGACAGACATACAGAAAATAAGAAATCAAGAAGGGGGCAAACACTTTTTCACACCACTGTAGTTTAATTTGACATATTGAAACATGGAGAGTGAGCAGAGCGGCGCTCGTGGGATCACCATGAATAGATCTTTTGAGGTGGAGGATTTTTCACCTCCCTCATCACCGGAGGATGAGGGAGGTTTTGTGGAGAACGAAAGTTACAAATGTAACTACGGTTCTATGAATCCCGGATGACCGCTTCAAGCACTGAATGATCATTCTTGCGCATGCGCAGGTCGAGAAATTAAAAAAACTGGCACATGTGACTACCGGGGCCCGTGGTCTATAAGTCAATGACAATTTCTCGCGAGCACGCGGAGACCGGGGGACCGAGCGTCTGGCGGTCATCCGGGTTCATAAAAACCGTAGTACATTCGTAACTTTCGTTCTACTTTACCCTACTGACCCCCAGAGGCGGTGCTTCAAGATGGATGACGCAACCAACAGGGTCCGAGGACCCAGGGAGACCCCCAAGGAACACAGAACCCCACTAACCTCGGCAGGAGAGAAGGGGTTTTGTCCAGTATCCCTTGCAGGGTGCGGCGTGGCGACTTTCCCCCTGTAAAACCTGGCGAAGGTGTTTTCGGCGTCCAGGAAGCAACTTCACAAAGGGCCTTTCCAGAGGCACCCGGGGTCATGGCAGCCAGAGGTGGAGAGGCTCTAGTGGAGGAATCGCACACCGCCCGGCGGGGGCTATCCTGCAAGGATAAGCCACAGAGATCATTCCACAATTCCAACGTGCCAACCCGCTTTTAAAAAAAGGGCCCTGCCCCCTTCCGGAGCCAGCAAACAAAAAAGAGCGTCAGTCGAAGGGCGGTGGAGGGACATACGCCTAAAGTGCTCGGACAGGGCAAAGGGGCTCAGAGGGGGCCCCAGGAAAAAATCTGGAAAGCCAGAGCGGCAGCACACTGCCGCCTGCAGGCACCTTTGGCTCAAAAGAAGATTAACCACAGTGAACATGGAGCCATCCTGGTTCCCCCGACAACATGGTCAGACACAGACAGAGCAGCAATTCCCCACCCTTTTGCAGAAACCAGGGCCCAAAAGGAAGGGGGTTTTCAGGGGAGCCATTTGAGGTCCCCCCCCGAAACGGGCTCGAAAGGGGGGACTGAAGGGGCCCCCACAACCACCAGCGAAAAATCCAGTAGGGGCCACAGGGCGCCGGGGCGGACACAGAGCTGGCACCCTCCAAAAAACAGCGCAACATCCCCAGCCGGCCAACAGTGCAACCCCCAAACCCCAACATGAAAACAAAAAAACAAAAAAGGCTGCCACATACACCTTCACGGGGAAGGGGTTTCCCCCAGATCCGGGCAACTCCAAAGGGAAAAAAAACAAATGGTAAACAGGACAGCGAAAGGGTCCTTTCCCCTTCCACGGCACCAGCCAGCAAAGATGCCCACTTAGCACCATTGGGGCCCCGCGTGGACGGTTTGGACAGGGGGGGGACAGCCCATGCGCCAGCATGGTCTGCCAACCCTACCCAAAAAGGGGAAAAGGCAGAGCGGCACCTGAGAGGCCAAAAAGCCAGAGTTTCAGGCGGCCCGGATGGGATGGAGAACCCGGACCCCTTTCTGGGAGAGAATCCTGGAGGGGAGGCACATGGGCGAGCCGGAGCAGAGCCTCGCAGAGAGGAAAAACCAGGTCCCTCCCCCCAAAAGGGGGGCTCCCAGCAGAAGCTCGTGTCTTTTCCTGAAAAAACCCTCAGAAGCACTGGGGGATCGGGGGGGAAAAGGGGGGGAAAATGCAGAGGAAGTGCCCGGGGCCAGTATGCGCCAGTGCGCGCAGCCCAGGGAGGCATGCCCAAAAGGGGAAAAAACCCAGAGGGGAAGTGAACCGCATCTCGGAGGCAAAAACAGTCCCCCTTTGCTCTGCGAAGGTGGCCCAAATGAAACCCAACCATCCCGGGTGAAGCCGCCACTCCCCCGGGAGCGGTACCTTTGAGACAGAAAGTCGGGAGACTTTCTGCGGCCCCGGAATATAGGCTGCCCGGGGGGCAAGGCGTGGCCCCGCCCGGGCCCCAGGAAGCCGCCGGGATGGGCAGGAGTCTCAGGACTGGCCCCCCCCTTTGGTGTTTGACATGGAAAAAACAAACCGGGGTTTTGGGGCCCGCCCGGCCCAAAAACACAGTCCCCCCAGCACCCCTGGGAGGAAAGAGCAGAGCCCCGGAACCAGCCATCAGCCCAGAACATTGATATGGACCCGTACACCCGCGGGGACCACCCCCCGAGTGACGGCTTGCCAGAATGTCCCCAAACCCTTGGGGGGAAGCATCCGAAATGGACGACTCCCCCGACAGGAAGGGGGCGAGGGGAACACCCGCCAGTTTTGGATGCCCCCGCTCTGCCACGGGGGACAGAGACTGTAGGCCCGAGGCCAACCAAAAAGCCGTCGGAGCCTGTGAGTACCCCGGGGGGGCAGGCGACCCCGTTCAGCCACATCTGGGGGGGTCGCAGTGAAAGAACCCCCCAAAAGCACCACGCTGGAGCAGCAGTGGAACCCCAGAAGAGAGGTACCCAAAAAAACCGTGGACCCCTGCCAAAAGACGGAAGCTGGGAAGATGGCCGAAACGCCGACCCGAGGAAAGACAGGCAGTCAGGGAAAAACAGAATCTAGAACAATGCCTAAGAAAATAGCATTGGGAAAGGGGATCAGGGCTCTTCTCCAGTTCACCCTAAAAAACCCAGCGGGCGATGGGGCGAGCCCCTTTGGGGTCCGGTTTCCTGATCAGGGGTTGAGCACAAATGAGCAGTGTTAAAAAGGCAGGTCCGCAGCCCCCCGGCCGCAGGGGGGAAAAAGGGGCCGCCGCCAACCCCGGGTGAGCCCCCGGGAAAAAGGGGGAAGGGGGCCCAAAGGGAAAAAACCCAAAAACTGGAAGTGCCCCCCGGGAAAAGGCAAAGCGGAGAAACCCCCAATGATCCGGAACCATGGGGACATGAAAAATAGGGGGCTTTTAGGTCGACAGCCGTGAACAGTCTCCCGGGAGATCGCCTCCAGAACCCGGGTGGTCAAAAAATATGAAAAGGATCACTTCGGAAAAAAGTTTAGACCCCGGAGGTCCAAATTGGACAAAGACCGCCGGTCTTCTTGGGAAAACCCGAAAATAAAATGAAAAAAACCCCCCGGGTCCGAGGGGGCCACGGGACAATTGCACCTTGGCCAGCAAAGGGAGATTCCCGGTAAAGGGGTGAGTTCATTGGCCGGTGGGGAAGGAGGTCGGCAGGGGAACTGAAGAGGTCCCCCGGGGGAAAGTGGACCACCCAAGAGTCCGGGGGGAAAAGCCAAAAAACTGAGCTGGGGGGGGCCCGGGGAAAAAAAACCGGACCGGGCTCCCGAAAATCACCCGGGAGGCCCCCTGGGGCCCCGGGGGGGGCCGGGGGAAAACGCCGACCGGAATGAGCAGACCCGGCTGGGGCCAAAAAAAACCCGGGGGCCCCGCCCGGCCCCAAGAAAGGGACAGGGAGGGGGGGGGAATCCGGAACGAGCCCCGCGCCCCCGCAGCAAAATGGTCGGCAGGGTGGTCTTGGGGACCTCCACTCGCCGTTTCTTGGGCCTGGGCTTAGTCAAAAGACCCCTTAATGGGCACCCGAAAATTTTCCCCCCGGGGAACCAAGGGAGAGTTACGTTCTCCTGACAAGGTCGGTCAGGGCGATTGGAGCCACCTGGGCGGGATGGACCCGGGAGAGAGCGTGCGTAAAAAGGGGCCCTTTGCACTCAGGGCGAAGGCCTGTCCAACAACCCCGAGGCGACTGGCCAGAAAAAGATCCAAACGAAGAGGAGAGGCCCAACATCAGATGGGGAGTGGGGGTTCCTAATGCCGGCCCACGGGACCCGAGTCGTGGTCCTTTCACAGCGAATTTTCCGGACACGGGGATTTCCCGGCGCGGAAAACGGGCATTGGCCTCAACGCCATCAGGAGGAACGATGGGGAAAACCCAAAAGGGGAAAACAACAGGGGGATCAACCCCAACCCAAACTGGGGCCTGTGCATGGCCCCCCCAGGGGGCCCCCCCCCCTCCGCTGTCGGGCGGGAAAAAGGCCTTTGGGCCCTCCAGCAAGGGCAGCCCCGGACGACTCCACTGAGGGAGGAACAACAAAGGCGGCCCCGGGCACCACGATTTTAAAGAAAGGGACTAGACGGAGCGGGGGGGCCCGGGGGAAAGTCCCGCTGCAAACGGCCCCGGAGCCGTTTTGATAGCTGCCGACACGGTCCCCCCACCTCCCGAGGAACCGGAGCCTGAACCGAGTCCCGGGGGGGCATGGGGACACCGGGGTTTCCCCCCCACCTCCCAGAGAACACCCGGGGCCTGAACCGGGCCTCGCAGGCGGGGTCCTCGCCATGCGGGGGGGACCCGCCCTGCTCGGGGGGGAAAGACTCAGTGCGACCCCCATCCGCCCTGGAAAAGAAGGGGGGCCCTTCATCTGGGCCACTCCGTAGAAAGTTTGGGCCACTCTAGTGGACAGTGCCCGGGGGCCCCCCGCTTGGTCTCCTCCCCGATTCCAAGGGGACATCCCCAGCAGACCGCTTTGTGGAGGGCCCCACCCTGTCCAACGGCCCAAGGATCCGCGGACGAGACCGCCCAGTCAACAGGCTGCTCTACGATGGGGCACGGGTACCATCCGGGTACCCGGTTTTGTGAAGTGCCTTGGAGTATGTGTTTTTGGGAAAGGCGGGTATATAAATAAACTGAAAGACGGGAAACCGGGCCCCAACCCCACGCTCGGGGCAGAACACGCAATTAGAGCAGGCATGATTGAAAAATGCTCCCTTTAGTGGGCAAAACACCAAGGCGGGGGGGGCAATGATGACCCTCTCTGGGGGTAGGGGAGGGCCGAAAAGGATGCCCAAAAAAAAGATTTTCCCTGACCCGCGGACCGATGGGGCGAACGGGCAGAAAAAAAATGTCGTCAAGACCCCGTTACGCAACAAGCCGTAGGACTCAGCACGAGCAGGAAAAGCCCCGACGGTAGACAAAGAGGGGGAAACCAAAAGGAGCAGCCCCCAAATGCGAAATAAGGACTCAGCACGAGCAGAAGAAAAAACCCCCGCGAACCAAATCAAAGTGAGCAGCAAAAAACTGCCGAAGAAAGTAAGAGAATCAACACGAGAAGAAAACGCCCCTGGAGAGTCTGCGCATAAAGGAAGAACGGACTCAGCACAAGCAGAAAAACGCACCGGAGCCAAATCACAACGAGCAGCAAAACCCTGCCGAAAAAGTAAAAAAGACTCAACAGAGCAGAAAACGCCACTGGGGAGCAACAACACGAATAAAAAAAAGTGAGCAGAAGCCACTGCCGAAAAATAAACGGAAGCACGAGCAGAAAAAAAGCCACGGCGAACCAAATAAGGGGAAAAATCAAAGCGAGCAGCAAAACCACTGAAGAAAGAAATAGACTCAAAGAGGGAAAAAGCCACTGGAGAGTCAGCGAGAAAAAGTATAAATGAATGAACAGACTAGCACGAGCAGAAAACGCTACCGCGGGCCCCCAACAAATTACCAGAAAACCTGGGGGAAAAGGGAGCTTTCGCAGTCTCTGGGGGCAGAACCATCCACAGCTCGACCCCAAATTTTTCACGAGGGCTCCCAGCAGCAAGAGGAACGAGGAACAAACAAAAAAAAGTCAACACCGCATTCATCAAACCGCGCACGAGAGAAAGAAGGATGGGCCCCCGGGGCATGGATATATAGACTCACGTGAGCCACCCGGGGGACATGGACCATTATTAATTTTCGACTGGCATGCGCAAGAATGATCATTTAGTGCTTGAAGCCTCTGGCGGTCAGTAGGGATGAAATAGAACCAGTGGGCCTGAGCCTTATCAGTTCGAGCCACTGGCTCAGCGAGGTCCGAAGTCGCCACTGCCGAGGCAGCGGAGGACAGAATAGGTCCAGTTTATGAGTGGTAAAGTGGTAGATTTGATGTGACTAAATAAACTAAGTATCTAAATTAAACGCTATGCTAACTAATTGGTAATAAAATGCTGACCTGAAATTGCTATGATCAATGCTCACAATTCCAACTCCTGACTGTGTCTGAGTGAGATGGTTTTATACTGATTGATGAGTGACGAGAAAATCATATAATCACCACTAGGGATTTAGTGGTCTACATATTCATGCCAAAAACATTCCGTACAGCCTTGTCGGTTCTGTACCAAACAACTGCTGCATTGGTTTCTACCTGAACTCCTGCAGAACATTTATGTGAGGAACTAAGTCCTTAATGCAACACTCTGTAGGGCAACTTAAAAATGTGAAACCAGAACTAAACAGAGGACTCCCAGCTGACACTGAACTATATTTGGTAACATTAAGGTTTCTCCTTCAGCTACAGTAGAGAAAGAAAGGTGGACCGAACCAGAACTTTAGGTCTAGGAAATAAGGTCCATAGCTGCTCTGCATTGAACTGAATGACCTGAAAGAACAAGCTGTATGTAACCATCACTGGTTCTGGAGAAAAATCACCAAGTCCAGCTGCCTGCAACATTCTACCAGTCCAAAACACTATACAGCATGAGATGTTACAACCCTCCTGATGGGTCCCTCTGACCCAGAGAGGATTCCCCAACAGCTGAAATGATGGTGCATTCAGGAGCATCTGGTAAACTGGATTATCTAAATGTCAAAACAACTCACTCAAGTCATTTAAACCTTTTTATTTTGAAACGTCTCATCCATCTGTCCATCGAGCAAACAGCAACAAATATTTTAACTTATCAATTTTCTTGATTATACAGAAGGTTTTATCTTCCATTGTGAACATTAATGTTGTGACATTAATTCTGTATTTCTGCTACAATTTGTTCAAAATAGTTAATTTCTTGATAAATATGTAAAAAAAACACAATTCATGTAGATTTAGGAAAACCTGCTGGACACTGATGCATTTTTAAGTTCAGCTCTGAAATCTTTTATTTTATGAGACATAAAAAACTAGATGTGAACACACACTGAGGCAGAGGCAGATGATTCACCTGTCAGGATGGAGCTTCTGCCTGCAGCAAGGAGTGGAGAATAACAAATAAAAGTTGAGAGAGAAAAATGCATAAATCCATGAGGATAAAGTCCCACATCCCAGTCGGGCTGAGACGGAGATTTGAAATGCCACTTTACGGACACATCCACTTTCATTTGGAGACCATCAATGTCTTTATTAAATCCATTACCAGCAAGGGAACGCAGCAGAGAGGTGGAGGATCAATGGTCTGATTAAGGACTCAGACACATCCTCATGTGCTGAAGTCTCTGGAAAGATCCTTTAAAGCACCTGAAACAGAAGGTTTAGTAAATACGCTGAGTTTAGTGTTAATGATGTTGTTTCCGACCAGTCAGCTAAACTCTTCACTTCACTGAACAAAGAACATAATAAGGCAAATTCAAAGGTCCATTGATCTGAAGGAAAAGAAACACATTGTATCCTCCAGGTGGGATGGTTTTACCTTCAGACCTTTTTCCTCCACAAACAAGATTAGAAGCAACATCATCAAATAAACTAAATAACATCATCACAGGAGATCAGATTAAATTCTAATCTGAAGAAAGTAGGAAGAACTCAGTTGTTTTCACATTTATTTTGTTTTTAAAAGATCAAGTGGGAAAAGTGAGAATGTTCTGTGCTGGTTGGGCTGAAGTTCTGGTTCCTCTGGAACTTTATCAGTTTATTATTTTACTTAGTACTCCTACACATAGCCCATTCTAAAATGGCCAAACTCTAACACTCAGTAGTTTAATCTAACCTCCCCAACACCCCTACACCATTCCAAACACTGTGTGAAGAGCCTTGAGACGACGTGTGTTGTGAATTGGCGCTATATAAATAAAACTGAATTGAACTGAGAATTGAATGACCTGGTTTTGGCTTAGAGATAAGGTGAGGAGCTCCTCCACATTAAAATGAGACAGCAGAAATAGTTAATCTGATCAGGATGCCTCTGTTTGGAGGCTGTCTGGACATAGGAGACCCCAAAACACGCCCAGAGGATCCCAAATGTTGGGTCATTCAGGAGGAGCTGGAGAGTGTTGCTGGGAGAGGAATGTCTGATTTTTTCCTGCTTTACTTCCCCTACTCAGTGTCAGGTATTAGGAAGAAGTTGGATGAAAAATTAAAAATCCAGTCAACTGTTTTGTGATCTCAACAAAAACTTCCAAAAATTAAAGCAAAAACAGAAAACACTTCCCCTCACTAGGAATTACTGGATGTGATTGCTATTTCATTGACTACACTCACTTTATGAGGTTTAACTTTTACAGGAAAATGAGGAACTAAACCCTTTCAGAAAATAAATGAGACAGGTCTACTTCCTGCAGATTAAAGAGAGGTCCCACCTTCATCCAGACTCCATGATTCCATTCAGAGATCCTCCACAAACTTAAGCACAGTGACTGTAGTTTGTTCAAACAGCCACAGACATGATGGAACCACTTTGTGTTTCAGGCAGATATTTCACTGAAGGAGGGAAACAAAGCAGCTGTGCAGCTGCACTTCACTTTTGATTGTGCTGAAAATCAGCGAGAAGAGCGCTGTTCCATCGACAAGCTTTCAGCACGCTGAAACACTGCGGCAGATTGATCGCCTCGCTGCAAATTTAAGTCGTGTCGGATCAATAGGGCAGATTTACAGGAGCAAACGTATAGCTGAGTGTGATGGAGCGTGCCAGAGGAACTGAGAAACGCTCGCAGCAGCAGAAAATATGGCTGCTGAACATTATGATAACATGGGTGAAGAACTGAACACATTTCCACACACAGGTGTTCAGGAAGGACTTTACGGGCCCCATCAGGAGTTTGGACATTGCTTTCCTTCAGCCAGCCAGTAATGTTGCTTCATGTAGTAGCAGTGATTGGGCCCTCAGGTGTCTGACCACATCTTTGATCTGTGGTTGGTTGGCATGTGGAGCAACCTGGACTGATGAGGGTCAGAACCTTGAGGGATTTTAAGAGGAATGTAGAGCAAAAATAGTAGAAGATCAGATCCTGGTGCAGGTGACGAGAAGCAAGAACAAAGAACGTCCAGGTCCATTGATGTTCCTGCTCTGGTGGACACAGATGCTCCTGCACTTGTCTCTGGGTGCTTGGGATCATTTAATCTCTCTCTTTGGTCTCTCTGTGGATTTTTCTGGAATTTCTTCTCAATATGTCAAAGAAAGTCCTTTAACTATTTCCTTATCAAACATCAGGTTTTGATGAATTTGGATGTCCTAAGCTGTAGTTATTAAGTTGACAAACGGTTTATGTGTTTGCTGACAAGCATCAGGTGATTTTATTTACAACCCTCTCAATAAAGACGTCCAGCACATAAATATGATTTATGGTCCATTTTATTCTTACTTTAAATTATGGAGGTTAGGATTTACAAAACCAGTTTCTAATAGTTTAAAATGAGGGAAGCTGTCTAAAACTAACACAACAAATTCTTCTCATTGTTTGGGCTTCTAGATGAAGAACGTTTGGTTGGAAAGTCCTCTGACCTTTTTACTGAGCATCTAATTAGATCCGGATGCTTTTGTCCTCATGGCTCCACTCACGCCACTCCTCATCGTATTCAACTTAATGCTTAGGTCTCGGAAATCTTCATAAGGAGGCAAACTCTAAAGTCCATGTAGCCATTAAGAGCAAATAATAAATAAGTATTAAATAAAAAAAGTTAATTTATAAAACACAAGAGTTAACAGAAGAAATCTTTAAATTAGGTATAAGTTAGTTAAAGACCAGACAGGAAGTCCAAAAAACAACATTACCCAGCAAAAAATTTAAAACTGGATCAAAAGAACCATAAATAGAAAGAACTTCATGGGGTTTAGGTATTTATTGTTTTTATGTGTTTAATGATGTTTTGGGGGGACCTCTCATTAAAACAAGTCAAAGATTTTTTTTAAATTAGACATGAATCGTTCTCACCAACATGAACATTTATTCAGTGCAGACTGAAAACCACTGGTTGGTTGGTGGGTTTTGGTTTGGAATAATCTGGGCCCTGTTCTGGTCATTGTGAATGTGTGTGTTGATGATACTAAAGATCAACTAGAGTCAAAGTGTTTTAGTGATTCTGAGATGTTCTTCAGGTGATAAAATGGTTTCTGTGTTGTTGGAACTCAGATTTGGGTCGAATGCCATGGATCTTCCAGTTGGACCTTCATGTTGTCCCAGCAGAGGACAACATGAAGGGGATGGAGGAACATGATGCAATCAAAGAAAGAAAACAAAGCAGCAACACTCAGAGAATTTAAACCTTATTCTGAAGCTCTTAAAGCAGGAGACAAGCGGACACTCATCATGTCTCCAGTTTGTCTCCAGGGATCGTCTCCACCCTCATACTCACATATAACGAATGTTGCTTTAACACTGCTCAGCAGCAGATGTTTCAGACTGGCCATCAGCCAGTAAGACCTGATCATTATCTGCTCTGACTGAATGAAGCTAAAAAATTATTTCTGCAGGTCCCAGGAGTCTGTTTGCAGTGGAGGAACAGATTTAAAGGCAGAATGCCAGATTGGACATCAGCAGAATCTGAAGCACATCCAAAGCTTTGTCTTAGAAATTTAGAGTTTAGAACAGCAAACGGAGGAAAGCAGAGTCACGGTTCAAACCACCGCTGGGACTAACAGAGAAAAATTAGGTCTGCAGAGAGAGACACAGCTGATCTGGGATCTGCATCTGGACACACTGTCTGGGTGCCATCACACACATCGCGTCATTCCTGTACACAAAAACATCTGTGGAATCTGGTGGTTTTCCATTGGAGAACTACACAAAGACACCCTGATTTCCATGTTGTTGTTGTCTCGGGTATCATCTCCTCATCTCCTGACTGTCAAATGATTCAGTTCTGATCCAAATCCACCTAAGACACACAGACCTGCCTCCTCACATACTGTGGACAACCAGTGAGGTCATCCAGAATGTGCCAGGTGATGATCCAGGTACATGATGGTGTCATCCAGCCCAGTGCCAGGCTGGAAGGCAAACGGAACTAGTTCTAACAAAGTTCTCTCTGTGTGCAGCAGGAAGGCGAGGACCAGCTTCTCCAGGGTTTTTACCACCACCCTGAAGCTGCTCAGGTCCTTCAGCACACCTCTACTGAGAACAAAATACATTAGTGTTGTGCACCTAGTCTTCCACAGTTGTAGAAATCTCCCCAGCTTTAGGCTCAGGTAGTCAACCGCTTCCTGCTGCAGGTAAAATACTGAGTGCTCAGAAATGCTTCACATAACCTATCCTCAATAAACAGTCCTCAGGTATTTGCTTGTCGGCAGACTGAAATAGACTAACACCTGAAGTTCCTCATGGCTTGGTGTCCTCAATGACAGGTGGGAACATCACAAACCTTCCTAACAACAGTTTCTACAGTGTGTTACGGGTGGAGTTATATGGAAGGACGGATGTCTGCAGATTCAGTGAAGCTGATAAGGCAGAACAGGAACTGGCTTAGAAGGAAACGTGCAAAATTTCTGCTTTCTAAGCTGAACCAACTTTTAGTTACGTTTACAGGCCAAACTTTTACATTCAACCACACACACACACACACACACACACACACACACACACACACACACACACACCTGAGCCAGCCGGGGGAGGAAACCCATAGACTGTCGACTCATTGATTAATTCATGTACTTAATTAAACGTGTTATCCTGCAGCACTGAGACATAAACACACACTCACAGCAAAGGGTTAAATTGCTTTGAGGGAGGTCACATTAAATTACATCAAAAGTGATCTGGTTCTGATCCCGGGAAGACGTCACAGATGGCAGCTTTCGGAACCACTGAGGGATAATACGAGCCTGCTCCTTTTCATGATTTCAGGAAAATCTTCATTCATGAGGAGAAGATGTGTCCAAATATTTGTCCTTTCATGTAAGAAAAGTTTTACATTTAAAACACTGCAAGCTTTCCTTTTCCATGCAGACTTTGTTTGAAAAGTTCTGTTCGGTTTGTATGAGTTGAGAACAGAATATGAAGGCTCGATTCTATCACACTAATGAAGCGAAGAGAAAACCAGCAGAAGCTCAGAAGGCAGATTTTTACTCATTATTCCTAGAAATTCACACCTTTCAGGTTCTTCTCCTCCTCCACTCAGAGCTCACCTTCTACAGTGTTTCTTTTCACACTCTGAAAGAAAAATCAAAGCTTCTCTATATTGTAGTTAGAATCTTAGTATCAGTCTATATGTCTGTATTCAGTTATTGGAGTTTTCAGTTCAGCTGGGTGGTTTTCTTTACTAAAACTATAAAAGTGTCATTTTTGAACAAGCATGACAAACATTTTCTGACTTCACACCAAACAAAACTCACACGCCAGTTGTCTCTGTTGTTATTCTCCCAAAGAGCTCGTCTCAGAAGGTCTTGGACAGGCAGGTTAAAGTTCCTGAGCAGACAGCTGCTGCTGATCAGCTGAACTGAGAACAGATCCTCAGTGTGAACAGCTGTGTGAGCAGACAGGTACATGCTACCACAACACCAGGATGGAAAGACATCAGCAATGAGCTGAGAGAAGCAACTGTTGCTGCCCATCAATCAGGGAAGGGTTAGAAGGTAATTTCAAAGATTGTTGGTTTTACTGTTAAATGACATCAGGAATGAGCTTTGGGTTTCCTTTCTGGGGAGCTTTGTTGTCTGAAGATTCTGAAAGAAGAACAATAAAACTAGTCTCTACATGAGTTTAACTGTTAAACTTAAAAAAACCACTGATTTCTTTTGAACGGGGAACACATTCTGATTCTGCCCTTGTATGGAGACTGAGTGTTTTTTATGAGATGGTTTAGAAGGAGTGGAGGTGGTGGAGGAGTATAAATACCTCGGTGTTCACCTGGACAACAGATTGGATTGGAGATGCAACTGTAAAGCCGTCTACAAGAAGGGACACAGCAGACTGTACTTCTTGAGGAAGCTTAGGACCTTCAGTGTTTGCATCTTGCTGCAAACACTGACGGTCTTCTGCAGATCTTCCATAAATCTGTTGTGGAGAGTGTGATCTCTTCTTCCATCATCTGCTGGGGTAGCAGTATCAGAGCCAGGAACTTAAAAATAGCTCAACAAGCTGATATAGAAGGCTGGTTCTGTTCTGGGGAGTCATCTGGAACCTCTGGAGATCACTGTGCAAAGAAGAATTCTTCATAAAAGAACTTGAAGAACATTATGGAGAACCCTGAGCATCCTCTTTATGAGAAAGAAGTTTCATAAATCCTTCCTGCCCACAGACAACAGCATCTACAACGACTCTTTGAAGAAACCTGCAGAATATGAGCTACAACAACATTTAACTTCCCTTTGGGATTAATATTTGAACGAGCATCTCCAGTCTGGAAGCAATCTGACTTTTGTTTCCAGAAAGCTTGAGGTCAATAGTCTCACCCAATTTCTGTCTCCCCTCTCCTTCCTTTGTCTCCTCAGGAGTCCAAACTTTAGAGACACAGATCAATAACGAGGACTTCAGAGGTTTACAGGATCAGTACGGTTCTTTGAAACATGCAGGTGGCAACAACATTTAATGTGCACAAGATCTTCTGGCATTGGGAGTACTGCTGTGAACCTTAGCTGGAACCTTGAAATAAAATGAGTCACAGGTAGGACAGGAAATCATGGAGGCAGGAGAGGAAGATGAGGGAGAGTTCAAGTAGAAGAAACAGGAGGAAAAGAATCAGACTGAGATGATAAAACCACAGCTGGATAAAGTCAAACCTGACACCAGATCCTTCTGACCTACTGCTGCTGTGTCATTCTCTCTCTGTAGCGGCCACTTGGAGGAAGACAGCCAGACGCAGGGAGTTCCAAACGGGTCTAATTTAATCTTTCTCTGGTTGCCATAAACACCGTGAAAACTATTGCATAAAACAGAAAAGATACAAGATTGTTGATCATGTCCGATCCAGTACAAATCATTTAAAGGGATTAATCACGATGAAATAAAAATAAAATTAGTTTTTAAAGCTTTTTACAACAAGTGTGAAACACAAAATGTAACATTTTTTTCCTTTAACTTTGTAGCATTTGCAGTTTTCCTTGTATGGACTAATAAAACAAATATATTCTCTCTTTTCTTGAATAAATACATCACCCTTCTAATAACAACACACAACATGCATATTTATATCTCATTCTGCTTTCCAAGCTCACTAGTTTTATGATTTCCACTGATTCTCTCAGGATCTGCCGCCTTGTGCTTGTAACACGAACAGGAAGTGCAGCATTACATAAAAAACCACGAAGAAAAACTGTGCACTTCAAAATAAAACCATAACAGGCCACAAGGTGTCACTGTAGGACAAAGCAAAAAGCAGGAGGATGTTAACCATTTAGTAGCCATTTACACTCCCACCAAATCCTGTCACAATGAATGAACGAATACAGAAAGAGTGAATGAATTGTACAGGATTTTTTGACTCTACTAAATGAATAGCTATGTATTGAACTATTATGATACACAGATTAACTGTATAAAAGTTATGAGTCTGTCTGTTCTAATCAATTTTCAAGGAGAAGCACCAATTTCTGGATTGGCCTCTCAATAACTGAAGGTCTAGAAGGGGAATCTGACTTTTGTTTTCCAACCTGTACTTTAACTCAACGGACCAAGCCATCACTGCCTTCAACAGTTTCAACCACTTGCCCTAGTTGCCACTGATTTCTTGGTAGGCTGTCATCTTTGATAATGACAATAGCATTCAACTTGAGGTTGCGCTGCGGTAAGTGCCATTTCTGTCTCAAGGATATGTTCAGCAGATATTCTCTTTTCCACCGACTCCAGAATTGTTCGATGAGATACTGCACTCTCCTCCATCTCTTTGTAGCATACAGGTCCTCCTTAACAAATATTCCTGGGGGCGGAAGAGCAACCTTAGATTTCATCATAATGAGGTGGTTCGGTGTTATAGGCTCCAGTGCTTGAGGATCATTGATTCCATCCACTGTTAAAGGGCAGCTGTTGACAATAGCCATAGCCTCGTATAACAATGTCCTGAGGGAGGCATTATCAAGTCGACCTGTGCACTGTGCAAAGGTGGCGTTCAGCACGTTTCAGATGGTTCTGATTTGTCTTTCCCAGACACCTCCTGCATGACTGGCAGAGGGGGAATTGAAGATAAATTCACACTGATTTTCTGCTAAGAAAATTTCTAGTTACTTAGCATCACATTGTTTAAGTGCTTGTTTGAACTAATTTCGAGCACCGACAAAATTAGATCCTTCATCACAGTGCAATTGTCGAACACCTCCTCTAAGACTAATAAAGCATCTCAGTGCATTGAGGAACGAGTCTGTTGACAAGTCTTCAACCATTTCGATATGGACAGCTCTGGAATAGAGACATGTGAAAATTAGACCATATCTTTTGTACTCCTTACGGGCTTTCTTAATAATGAAGGGACCAAAACCGTCCATGCCACTGTACGTAAAAGGTGCTGAAGCTTCAACACGTTTTTTAGGGAGTTCAGCCTTTTCTGCCTCTCTGTCGGCCGTCGACGTTTTCTGCAAAGCACACAATTGTGTATTAGCTTAGCCACCAGCTTACTCCCACCAATGACCCAGAATCCATTGGCCCTAAGCTCCATTTGTGTCTGGCTTCGACCCTGATGGTATGTTTTATCATGGTAGTGGGACGCAATCAGCTTAGTAATAGGACTGCCGTTTGGCAAGATCACTGGGTCTTTAACTTTGTGACAGAGAGATGACTGTTTTAACCTTCCACCTACACGCAGAAGCCCTTCAGACCAAATGGGATCAAGACTGAAAAGTGAGCTTGAGTTTGGAAGATCTTTTTTACTTTGAAGCATCTCTGCTTCATTGGGGAAGGCTTGCTGTTGTACAATCTTAATTACTGTTTCAGCAGCCTTTTCACGCTCCTCAACAGTCACATATTCTGTGTCATTTTTGTTTAGACCCCAGCCTTTTGATTCTCGCCACCACCTTGAGAAGTGCCGTCCAAGAGGAAAACCGATTTAGACGTTCGAGGATGTCACTACAGCTAATGACTTCAGTTGCAAGCTCCTGAATTGTCATAACTTCAGGATCACCAACTAGCAATTCTGTTGGAGTGTTATATAATAGATGTAGCTCATGCGCCCATAGAAACTGTGGCCTTCTCAATCAGTTTGTCGAATGAATATCTGAAGCACAAAAGCCTCGGGAAGCATGATCGGCCGGGTTTTCTGAGGTCTCCACATAATGCCACTGATTAGTATCACTGTTATCTCTAATCAGTTGAACATGGTTTGCCACGAATATGTGAAACCTACGAGCATCGTTGTTGATATACCCGAGCACCACTTGTGAGTCTGTCCAGAAAAATTCTTGATCAATCTTCATGTCAAGTTCACATCTTAGCATTACACTGACTTTTGTAGAAACCACTGCCGCCGCAAGTTCTGATCTCGTTATACTTGTGACCTTTGAGGGGGCAAACCTTGCTTTTGCCATCACAAGACTGCAATGGACTTTACCCTTGTCATTTTTGTACCTGAGGTAAGAACATGCACCATATCCTACACAGCTGTCATCTGAAAAATGGTGCAATTCTACTCTCACAATGTTATGAAAGTCAGGTGGGTGGTAACATCTTGGAATTGAGGCTTCTTTCAACTTCAGTAGACCATTTATCCATTCCTCCCACCGTGGCTTAATATTTCCTGGAAGCGGATCATCCCATCCAGTGCCTCTGTGACAAAGCTCTTGAAGGATAAGGTTTCCACTCAAAGTGAATGGAGCAATGAATCCAAGTGGATCGTAAAGAGAGGCAACAACAGACAAACCACCACGGCGGGTTAAAGGTTGATCTTTCAAGCTGATGGTGAAGATGAAGGTGTCATTTTTTGTCAACCACTGAATGCCCAGTGCACGTTCTGACGGGGTTGGATCCTGGATCATGATGGTTGTTGCCCTTTCTGACAGGTCCAAGCAGGCAAGAGCAGCTTCCTCATTTGAGTTGAATTTATGAGGGCGTAACCCTCCTTGCCTACATAACTCTTGTGACTCAGTAATCAGCTTCTTAGCTTCCTCAACTGATGAAACACTGACTAAACCATCATCCACATAAAAGTTTTTAAACAACAAATGTTGCTGCTAAGGGATAGTTAGCCTTATGCTGCTGTGCCAGATGCTTTAGGCCAAAGTTGCCGCATCCTGGAGATGAAGCAGCTTCAAAGAGATGAACCGCCATCGGTACTCCTATGATTCCTTCCCCAAATCTCCATCTTCCCACCAGAGGAATTTCAGATAGTTCCTGGATTCAGGGGCAACAGAGAATTGGTAAAGCATTTTTTCAACATCACAGATTATTGCTAAGGCCTCTTTCCTGAACCGACAAAGTACTCCTTCTAATGGATTGATTAAATCAGGCCCAGTTAGTAGAGTGTCGTTTAGAGAAATCCCATGGAATTTGGCCAAACAGTCAAAAACAAATCTCAACTTATCGGGCTTTCTGGGGTGATAGATGCCATGATGTGGGAGGTACCACTCTGTTCCTCCCTCAGATGTTGTAGGAGCAGGCTCCGCGTCACCTTTATTTATTGTCTCCTCCATGAATGTCTTGTACTACTCGTAGTATTGTTTGTTGGCCTTTAGTTTTTTCTTAAGACACTGCAGGCGAACTATGGCTAACCTTTTATTGTTTGGTAGGCTGGGCGGACTGCTGCCTTTGAAAGGGAGAGCCATCTCATAATGCCCGTCCTTCTTCTGTGTGATGTTGTTACTAAGGAACTGTATAAGTTAACGTCATCTTGGGACACATATTTATCTTCATAACGTCTCTCTATGAAGTCTGACTCCAAGGCCCTTAAAACATCAGTTGTAGATGGTATTGGCAGTTCCGTTACTGTAAGCCGATGCACAAAGCTTTGACTTCCTTGTCTGTCTAGGTGGGGGTTTGATGAGCCTATTATACTCCATCCTAGTTCTGATTTCTGTGCAAATGGTTGATGTTTTGCCGCCAATTATACTTCAAGTGGAGCTAGTGCTGGTGGACAGTCATATCCAATTAAAAGCCCTACGTCGCAGTCTTGAAGGGGTGGTAACTTATCTGCCAAGTTTTTAATATGAGGCCATGATAATGCAGTTTCTTTCGTTGGGACACAAGACTTGTCCACCGGGATAAAATGACGGCTGTAGGCATGCTGTAGTTGGATGTGGCTCTTAGAGTTGAGTCCTCGAACTTGTAGACCATGAACGCTCTTGCTGGAAATGATTGTGTCGATAGCAGTCATAGTACTGAGTTTCAGTTTCGTTGGTTGAGCATCCACATTCAGTCTGTCAATTACGTCTTCCAACACAAATGTTGAGTCACTCTGCATGTCTAGCATGGCATATGTTAGTATTTCTCTGTGTGGTTCTTGTACTGAAGACACAAGGAACGGTACAATAGCAGAAACATGCTGTGTTGATGTATGGGACACAACTTTGTGCTTGCCCTGACATTTCCTTCTGCCGAATTGGAGCTATTTGTTGTTGCCTCCACAGGTCTTTCCTTTCTCTCTTCATGCAAGCAGGTTGGGTGACGACGGCTGCATAGATTGCATGTGTGCCGTCTCTTACAGTCCTTAGTCACATGACCTTTTCTTAGGCAACCAAAGCAGACCCAATTTTCATGAATGAATATCCTTTTATCTTCCACAATCTTTGAGGCAAAAGTGGGACAATTGGTGATCCCGTGACTTTCACTTTTACAGACAGAGCAGGGTGATTTTGGTTTATAGCTGTTTGTTTCTTGTTTCCCCTGAGCAAAACTCTTCAGCTGTGTGTTTATGTTGAAGGCTTTGGCTCTCTTTGAGGTTCTGTCATCTGCAGATTTAAAATTTATTAACAGTGGAGAGGCAATGGGATTACAAGCTATTTTTGCCTCTTTGCTCAGGAACTTTGTGAAACATTCCAAATCTGGGTAGCTGCCTGATGTGTCAAGTTTATACACAACAATTTGACTCCACTTGCACACAACCCAGTTTTTTGAGCAACCTATGGTTTTCTTCACAGTCATTAAGGATAGATAGTCCTTTGACATGTGGAATGGCATCATTGCAGCCTTGGAGGAAGTCGGCAAACTCTCGTAGTGCTAGTGGATCATTTGGGCTGATCTTTGGCCATCAGTGTGAGCTTATCATGGAAAGCTTTCTGTATAATAAACTGGTTCCCATATCTGTCCTCTAAACCTTTCCATGCCCCAATGTATGCACTTTCTGAATCTCAATAAAATAAACCTTCCACAGCTTTGCGTACTACTCCAGCAAGATCATTTCTGAGGTAAAACATCTTTTCACGTGCTTGGATGGGTTTTCTGTCAATAAGAGTCATAAATGACATCTTCCAATCTGTAAACCTTAAAGGGTCACCACTGAACATAGTGGGTTCAGGGACTGGCAAGCGGCTCATACTTAATGAGCTGGCTATGGCTTGGGCTAGACTAGCAGACTCCTGATTCATTGTCACTTCGGGAGCTGCTTGGCAAGGCTGGAATGATACAGCATCTGGATTCAAGTGGGATTTAGTTGTATAACAAGCAGGGTTAATTCTGTCATTAATCTTTTCAGCTCTGTTTTCGTATCATTCAAATTCGTCGTATGCTCTCACACAAGCTGCTGCTACAGCTAAGTCTTTTTCTTCTTGTTCCAGCAGTTGGCACATTTCCACTTCTTTTTGTTTCATTTCTGTCAGCATTTTTGCTTCTTTAAGTTTCCATTCATTTTCTAATTTGTGGAGATGTGCTTGTTGTGCTTGAATTTCACTCGTGGCCTTTAATTGCTCCACCTTAGCAGTGAGCTCTGCTAGTGCATCTGCCTTGCTGTTGTGGGTAGTGGCTGAGCTGGAGTGGGTGCTTGATCTCTCTGATGACTCTGATGACTTTACAGTTTCAGTTGGAGTTTGACCAAAGACAGAACCATATTCATCCTTGTTTAATGTTTCTCTTACTCTTTCTTCTCAAGATGACTATTATAATCACCATTAATAGTCTCTATACGGTTTTTTATGAGGTCACAAATCTCTTTGATCAGTGTAGGTTCATACTGTAGTCTTACAGCATCATGCTTTTCTTGAATATTTGCCTGTAAATTACTCAGATCATCTAATGTGCAGAGAGTTTTTAGTTTTGTCCTACTCTCTCTAGCTGCCAGCTTCCAAGAATCATAGTCCTTGGTAAATGCTTTCTCACGTTTTTTGGTGTCTTCGTTATGCATCTCTTGGCCTTTTTCTGTTAGTTTTCTCTCATGTGAACTAGATCTGAGTGGCGCGTCTGTGGGATTGTCTGTTTTCTCTGTTGGGAGTGACATTTTTTATTTTTTGCTTTAGGTTGACAGCAGCCTTTGATTATCCTATGTTGTACTCTTTTACCACAGTATTACTTATCAAGTATTTTCAGATTTCGTATATTCAAAGGAATTTTAGCATAAGCAGGAACAACAAAATGTAAGCATTAAGCACTGTAGCTTCGTAGCAAAAAAAAAAGCTTCACTTTTAGACTCTTTCATAAACAATTATTGTTATTTTTACCACATATGCCAATCACTTTGAATTATTTACCAATTTATAACTGTTATGCATTGAGACCTAGCCCACGTAATTATGTGACTTCAAAATATGATATTAGCATTTAAGGCACTTCAGTTACGCTGTGAGCTTGTGTCCCTTTCGATCCTTAGCACTCAACGTCTCTTTGACATCCATAGTTGTAACTTAAGCGTGCTGTCCTTTTTAATCTTGCCTGTGTAAGAATGTGGGAACGAGTGGAGTCATCTGGACCTCAGATGGCATGGCGTCATCTTCACTGCAGGGAGGTCTCTGTCTTGCAGTGAGTTTTCACTGTAGCGGCCACTTTGATGAAAACAGCCAGACGCAGGGAGATCCAAACGGGTCTAATTTAATCTTTCTCTGGTTGCTATAAACACCGTGAAAACTATTGCATAAAACTGAAAAGATACAAGATTGTTGATCATGTCTGATCCAGTACAAATCATTTAAAGGGATTAATCACGATGAAATAAAAATAAAAAGTGTTCTTAAAGCTTTTTACAAGTGTGAAACACAAAATTTACAAATTTTTTCCTTTAACTTTGTAGCATTTGCAGTTTTCCTTGTATGGACTAATAAAACAAATATATTCTCTCTTTTCCTATCATAAATACATCATTACAGGTGGTCTGCAGATGTTTGTGATGCCTCTTTCATCCATCAAGTTTAAAGGGCTGGCTGGACCACATCACTTAGATGTAAACAGAAATATGCAGAATTAGAAGATGGTGCTCACAAAATATTACAATTAGTTATACCTCTCAAACATTAATCACATCTATAATATTATACTTGCCTGCACACAGTAGTCATGTTCTGGTGGTGTATGTATATATATATATATGTATATATACTGCTCAAAAAAATAAAAGGAACTCTTAAACAACACAATATAACTCCAAGTAAATCAAACTTCTGTGAAATCAAACTGTCCACTTAGGAAGCAACACTGATCGACCATCAATTTCACCTGCTGTTGTTCAAATGGAAAAGACAACAGGGGGAAATCTTTGGCGATTAGCAAGACACACTCAATAAAGGAGTGGTTCTGCAGGTGGGGACCACAGACCACTTCTCAGTACCTATGCTTTCTGGCTGATGTTTTGGTCACTTTTGAATGTTGGTGGTGCTTTCACACTCGTGGTAGCATGAGACGGACTCTACAACCCACACAAGTGGCTCAGGTAGTGCAGCTCATCCAGGATGGCACATCAATGCGAACTGTGGCAAGGTTTGCTGTGTCTGTCAGCGTAGTGTCCAGAGCCTGGAGGCGCTACCAGGAGACAGGCCAGTACACCAGGAGACGTGGAGGAGGCCGTAGGAGGGCAACAACCCAGCAGCAGGACCGCTACCTCCGCCTTTGTGCAAGGAGGAACAGGAGGAGCACTGCCAGAGCCCTGCAGAATGACCTCCAGCAGGCCACAAATGTGCATGTGTCTGCACAAACGGTTAGAAACCGACTCCATGAGGATGGTATGAGGGCCCGACGTCCACAAATGGGGGTTGTGCTCACAGCCCAACACCGTGCAGGACGCTTGGCATTTGCCAGAGAACACCAGGATTGGCAAATTCACCACTGGCGACCTGTGCTCTTCACAGATGAAAGCAGGTTCACACTGAGCACATGTGACAGACGTGACAGAGTCTGGAGACACCATGGAGAGCGATCTGCTGCCTGCAACATCCTTCAGCATGACTGGTTTGGCAGTGGGTCAGTAATGGTGTGGGGTGGCATTTCTTTCCATGTGCTCGCCAGAGGTAGCCTGACTGCCATTAGGCACCGAGATTAGATCCTCAAACCCCTTGTGAGACCATATGCTGGTGCGGTTGGCCCTGGGTTCCTCCTAATGCAGGACAATGCTAGACCTCATGTGGCTGGAGTGTGTCAGCAGTTCCTGCAAGATGAAGACATTGAAGCTATGGACTGGCCCGCCCGTTCCCCAGACCTGAATCCGATTGAGCACATCTGGGACATCATGTCTCGCTCCATCCACCAACATCACGTTGCACCACAGACTGTCCAGGAGTTGGAGGATGCTTTAGTCCAGGTCTGGGAGAAGATCCCTCAGGAGACCATCCACCGTCTCATCAGGAGCATGCCCAGGCGTTGTAGGGAGGTCATACAGGCACGTGGAGGCCACACACAATACTGAGCCTCATTTTGACTTGTTTTAAGGACATTACATCAAAGTTGGATCAGCCTGTAGTGTGTTTTTCCACTTTCATTTTGTGTGTGACTCCAAATCCAGGCCTCCATTGGTTAATACATTTGATTTCCATTGATGATTTTTGTATGATTTTGTACAGAACAAAGTATTCAATGAGAATATTTCATTCATTCAGATCTAGGATGTTATTTGATTGTTATTTTTTTGAGCATTATATATATAGATAGATAGATAGATAGGTAGATAGATAGATAGATAGATAGATAGATAGATAGATAGATAGATAGATAGATAGATAGATAGATAGATAGATAGATAGATAGATAGATAGATAGATAGATAGATAGATAGATAGATAGATAGATAGATAGATAGATAGATAGATAGATAGATAGATAGATAGAGAGAGAGAGGAAATAAGTATTTGTACACCCTGCGACTTTGCAAGTTTTCCAACTTGGAGGGGTCTGAAACTTTCATCTTAGGTGCACATCCACAGTGAGAGACAGAGTCTAAAAAAACAATGATTTTTAATAATTTATTTGTGTGTTACTGCTGCAAATAAGTATTTGAACACCTGCCAATCAGCAAAAATTCTGTCCCTCAAAGACCTGTTAGTCTGCCTCTAAAAAGTCCACCTCCTCTCCACTTATTATTCTAAATTAGAAGCACCTGTTTGAGGTCGTTAGCTGCATAAAGACACCTGTTGACCGATGGAGACTGTCTTACCCTGCTTCCACTGGTAGAGCGGTGGAAACCATCTGCCAGACCAGTGAGATCATCCTTTTACTGCATCAGAAAGAATCAAAAAGGCGTCAAACATAAAAATTCAATTTTCACAATTGCTTCTTTAATTTCAATTAAACTGTAATGCAAAGTGTTAGCAGGAGCAGCATACAGCTCCTAATTTAGTAAAAGAGAAATATTAACTGTATAAATTCACAATCCTGCCAAAAATCATATCCAAGATCTAAGGTTTTAAGGCTCACTAATCTTATGTTCGGCTGTGGGCAGAGATGAACATTCAGTCCATCCTGGCCAGGAAGGATGGTGAAAACCACATGAACTTCAAAAAAACTCGATAAATCCAATAAGTAATCTGAGCTTAGTTCTAAATGTCAGCAGTGTGCTCAGTAATCCTAATCCTTAACCCTTTGGGCTGAAGTGGTTGTTCTCTTCTGAGCAGAATCCTCAGTTGTATTAATTGAAGTTAAATATTCTTTAAAATCACATCTTTTTGTTGTTAATTCTCCATTAAGGATGTTGATGATTGAAGCTCCTGCGAAGGACCAACACCGTTCCTCTTTCTTGCCGTTTTTATCCTTGGGAGTGAATGAACTTTGCCTTGCTGATGCTACTTTCCACCTGTTCTGTTTTAGAAATCCGGTAAACTGTTTCTGTTGCTTTTCTATGAGAGGTTGCTTCTGTTTCTGACAGTGACAGTGTCATTTTCCTCTCACTGCCATCACCTCCTGTGTGTCGATACTTTCACTCTTCTCCCCTTCAACTTATCACAAAAATTACATCGATGATTTATTTAGTTTTTTAATGAAATAATTATTCAGATCATTATTCATGATTGAAAATCAGCAAACTGCTGATTAAAATCAGAAAATCATGCATGTTTGACCCATCTTCATCGTTTCAGAATTTCACACTGATTTTCACCAACTCTCACTCATCACAGGGATTTTGTAAAATAAAATGCCTTTAGAAATTAAAATAATCAGGTGCTGTGTTGAGAGGGCTGGGAATACTGGGCTGACTGTCTCCTAAAGCTGCAGCTAAAACTAAAAAGTGTATTAATTTTAATTTTAGGCTCCTCAGTTGTTGTTGTTGTGTTTTTTTTTAACACTGGGATTTCCAGATTTCCACCCTGAGGCACAACTCCCAGTTTGGAGGACCAGGGTTGGACATTTTTTCCTCATTAGCCAAGCTTGCAGGACTAAGCTCCTATCAGGTTCACGGAGGTATTTAAAAGTAAGACAGTGGAGTGCCCCTCATTGAACCGCCACCTTAACGTGGTGGAGGGGTTTGAGTGTTCAAATGATCCTAGAGGTTATGTTGTCTGGGGCCTAAATGCCCCTGGTAGGGTCTCCCATGGCAAACAGGCTCTAGGTGTTGGGTCAGACAAAGACCGGTTAACGAATCCTTCATGACGAACATTAAATCGAGGCACGTGACGTCGCCCGGTACGGCGGAGCCGGGGTCCCACCCTGGAGCCAGGCCTGGGGTTGGGACTCGTCGGAGAGCGCCTGGTGGCTGGGTTGCTCCTCGCGGGACCCGGCCGGGCCAAGCCCGAACGAGAAACGCGGGGCCATCCACCAGTGGGCCCACCACCTGCAGGGGGAACCGTGAGAGACGAGTGCGAAGAGGATTGGGTGGCGGACGAAGGTGGAGACCTCAGCGGCCCGATCCCCGGATGCTTAGGCTGGCTCTAGGGACGTGGAATGTTACCTCGCTGGGGGGGGAAGGAGCCTGAGCTTGTGCGGGAGGTCAAGAGATATCGACTAGAAATAGTCGGGCTCGCCTCCACTCACAGCGTGGGCTCTGGAACCCATCTCCTTGAGAGGGGCTGGACTCTCTTCAGCTCTGGAGTGGCCCACGGGGAGAGGCGGCAGGCTGGGGTGGGTTTGCTTGTTGCCCCCCTTCTCAGCCGTCTCTTGTTGGGGTTTACCCAGTGGATGAGAGGGTTGCATCCCTGCGCCTTAAGGTCGGGGATAGGTCTCTGACTGTCGTTTCGGCCTACGGGCCGAGCAGTAGTGCGGAGTACCCGGCCTTCTTGGTGTCCCTGTCGGGGGTGCTGGATAGTGCCCCTCCCGGGGACTCCATTATTCTGCTGGGGGACTTCAACACCCACGTGGGAAACGACAGTGACACCTGGAGAGGCGTGATCGGGAGGAATGGCCTCCCCGATCTGAATCCGAGTGGTGTTTTGTTATTGGACTTCTGTGCTAGTCACGGACTGTCCATAATGAACACCATGTTCAAGCATAAGGGTGTCACCAGGCACCAGGACACCCTAGGCAGGAGGTCAATGATCGACTTTGTTGTCGTATCATCAGACCTTTGGCCGCATGTTTTGGACACTCGGGTGAAGAGAGGGGCTGAGCTGTCCACTGATCACCATCTGGTGAGGAGTTGGATCTGCTGGAGGAGGAGAAAGCCGGACAGACTTGGCAGGCCCAAGCGCATAGTGAGGGTCTGCTGGGAAAGCCTGGTGGAGCCCTCGACCAGGGATGTATTCAACTCCCACCTCTGGGAGAGCTTTGACCAGATTCCGGGGGATGTTGGAGACATATAGAGTCCGAGTGGACCATGTTCTCCGCATCTATTGTCGATGCTGCAGCCCGTAGCTGCGGCCGTAAGGTCTGCGGTGCCTGTCGCGGCGGCAATCCCAGAACCCGGTGGTGAACACCGGCAGTAAGGGATGCTGTGAAGCTGAAGAAGGAGTCCTATTGGCTGTGGTTGGCTTGTGGGACTCCTAAGGCGGCTGACGGGTACCGTGAGGCCAAGCGTGCTTCGGCCTGGGCTGTGGCAGTGGCAAAAACTCGGGCCTGGGAGGAGTTTGGTGAGGCCATGGAGAAGGACTACCGGTCGGCCTCGAAGCGATTCTGGCAAACCGTCCGGCGCCTCAGGAGGGGGAAGCAGTGCTTCGCCAACACTGATTATAGTGGGGGTGGGAGGCTGCTGACCTCGACTGGGGACATTATCGGGCGGTGGAAGGAGTACTTCGAGGATTTCCTCAATCCTGCCATCACGCATTCCCTGGTGGAAACAGAGGCTGGGGACTCGGGGTTGGAGTCTTTCATCACCCAGGCTGAAGTCACCGAGGTAGTTAAAAAGTTCCGCGGTGGCAAGGCTTCGGGGGTGGATGAGATCCGCCCTGAGTACTTCAAATCTCTGGATGTTGTAGGGCTGTCATGGTTGACACGCCTCTTCAACATTGCATGGCGGTCAGGGACAGTGCCTCTGGACTGGCTGACTGGGGTGGTGGTCCCCCTTCATAAGAAGGGTGAGCGGAGGGTGTGTTCCAACTACAGGGGGATCACACTCCTCAGCCTCCCTGGTAAGGCCTACGCCAGGGTATTGGAGAGGAGAGTCCGGCCGATACTCGAACCTCGGCTTCAGGAGGAGCAGTGTGGTTTTTGTCCCGGCCATGGAACACTGGACCAGCTCTATACCCTCTACAGGGTACTCGAGGGCTCATGGGAGTTTGCCCAACTGGTTCACATGTGTTTTGTGGACCTGGAGAAGGCATTTGACTGTGTCTCTCGTGATGCCCTGTGGGGGTTGGTCCAGGAGTATGGAATCGGGGGCCCTTTATTAGGGGTCATCCGGTCCCTGTACGAGCGGAGCAGGAGTTTGGTCCGCAATGCCGGCACTAAGTCGGACCTGTTCCCGGTGCATGTTGGACTCCGGCAGGGCTGCCCTTTGTCACCGGTCCTGTTCATAACTTTTATGGACAGGATTTCTAGATGCAGCCAAGGGCCGGAGGGGGTCTGGTTTGGGGACCAGTGGATTTTGTCTCTTCTTTTTGCAGATGACGTGGTCCTGCTGGCCCCCTCTAGCCAAGACCTACAGCATGCGCTGGGGCGGTTTCGAAGCCGAGTGTGAAGCGGCTGGATGAAGATCAGCTCCTCCAAGTCAGAGGCCATGGTTCTCGACCGGAAAAGGGTGGCTTGTCCTCTTCAGGTTGGAGGGGAGTTCCTGTCTCAAGTGGAGGAGTTCAAGTATCTCGGGGTCTTGTTCACGAGTGAGGGACGAATGGAGCGGGGGATCGACAGACGGATCGGTACAGCTGTCGCAGTAATGGGGGCGCTGTGCCGGTCCGTTGTGGTGAAGAGAGAGCTGAGCCGAAAAGCGAAGCTCTCGATTTACCGGTCGGTCTACGTTCCTACCCTCACCTATGGCCGGGAACTTTGGGTCATGACCGAAAGAACGAGATCCCGGATACAAGCGGCTGAAATGAGCTTCCTCCGTAGGGTGGCCGGGCACTCCCTTAGAGATAGGGTGAGGAGCGCGGCCATTTGGGAGGGGCTCGGAGTAGAGCCGCTGCTCCTCCACATCGAGAGGAGCCAGTTGAGGTGGCTCGGGCATCTATACCGGATGCCTCCTGGACGCCTTCCTCGGGTGGTGTTCCAGGCACGTCCCACCGGGAGGAGGCCCAGGGGACGGCCCAGGACACGCTGGAGGGACTATGTCTCTCGGCTGGCCTGGGAACGCCTTGGGCTCCCCCTGGAGGAGCTGGAGGAGGTGTCTGGGGAGAGGGACGTCTGGGTGTCTCTACTGAGTCTGCTGCCTCCACGACCCGGTTCCGGATAAGCGGAAGATGACGAGTACGAGTACAGTGGAGTGGTGGTTAGGTTTAATATTATATGAATAATCTGTTTTGATAATTCACATGTGGATTGAGTACATGAGTATTTTCTACATATTCCTCTTAATATTTTGACTTTTGAGACATTTTTCACTCTGATCTCTGGAGAAGTCTTCAATATGAACTCAGTAATGAATCATTGATCACGTCTGACATGCAGCACTAATCATAGCTTAGATATCACTGCTGAATTACTGCGGCTATAAATGATCACAGCTGCATTACAGACAGATGTTCTGCTGCTGATGGGACTCAGTCGGTTGAACTGGATCTCTGTTTGTCGGCGGGGTTTATGAGTAATGGAGCAGCAGAACCCAAACAGACATGTGACAGAGCTTTGATTGTGTGACAGTGCTGAATGTTCTCGGCCCATTATGCCTTTTAATCCTGGAGTCAAGCATGTAGCGTTTGGTATTACTTCATGTAAAACATCTCAAACTTTCAGCATTGCCTCATTTCACTCATTTCTTCCAGGAAATATAAAATCTGAGAGCTTCTGAATACTCTGGTAGTCTGGACGAGACTGATTTTAACTAAACATTTTATATGTCATGGTTTATGCGGCAGGCGAGGTCGGGGGTCTGGCCGTGCTGGTTACCAACAATCAAATTTGGTCCCTGGGAAATGAAAGGAGCTGATGTTCTGTGCAGGGCATGAGTGGTCCAAAACTTCTAAATTGAGCCATGCTGTATTTATCTCTGATCAGCTGAGGGGAAATATTTACATCCATAACCTTCAGGAAAATGAAACAGTATGTTTAAAGGGGTCATGTTCAATGCAATTAAAAATACTTTGTTGATCCCCAAATGGAAATGATAAACCAATAGGGATTTAAGTAGTTATCAAATACATCTCTACTTGTTCTCAGTCTGGTATAAGAAAAGTAAATAATTTCTTTAAAAAAAGAAAAAGGCACGGCGCCATCTTTGTGTTAATCCTTATGTAAAAGAAACGGATTTAAAAACGACACAACATGCCAGACTTCACAGCAAAAAAAGTTCATTTTATCATGAAAAACTGAGCAGAAAGTGTAGAATAAAGGACAGTCCAGGAAAACAGTATGAGAAAATAAACAAATCATTGCCATTACAACAGCAATTTTAATTTTTAAATTCTGAATATATTGGTAAAATATTGGGCTTATGTGTTGTTATGGAACTGCACCATCTACTGTTAAAAAATAAAAAAAAAGGCACGCCTGCTTATCCAATGGTAATGCAAGTGAGTACCATCCATCTCATTTGTCAGCACCGGCCGCTCAATTACCGGTGCCGGCCTATCATTAATCAGATCAGTAGCTGGCTTTGAAATGTATATAGCCTCCTGCAACAAGGAAGTAGCCACCACTGGGTGCGCACTAGTCCTAATTTTGGCACTGATACTCCATATCAGCCGGCTGCAAGAATAAAAAAGTTGACAAAGCAAATCCTGCAACACTACAGACCTGCCTGATCCAACAGCCTTTTTCTATTAGTGCAATGAAAGACCTGGCTAATGAGGACATCAGGACTGCGCACTTCAGCATTTAGAGGCACAGAGCAGCAGCAACTTGTCACAACAAATAAATATTAAATCTTGCATATTTTACTCTAAGTAGATTTCAGCTCTGATTGGTTCTTGAACTGAGGTCCATCTTTAAATTCAATTTCAATTCAGTTTATTTATATAGCGCCAATTCACAACACATGTCGTCTCAAGGCACTTCAGAAAAGTCAGGTACATACATTCCAATTAATCTTAACCATTGAACAGTGCAGTCAGATTCTGTTATTTATTCAAATTGGATAAAAAGTTTTTCTATCTAAGGAAACCCAGCAGATTGCATCCAGTCAGTGACTTGCAGCATTCACTCCTCTTGGATGAGCATGTAGAGACAGTGGACAGTCACTGGCGTTGATTTTGCAGCAATCCCTCATACTGAGCATGCATGTAGCGACAGTGGAGAGGAAAAACTCCCTTTTAACAGGAAGAAACCTCCAGCAGAACCAGGCTCAGTGTGAGCGGCCATCTGCCACGACCGACTGGAGGTTAGAGAGAACAGAGCAGAGACACAAAGAGAACAAAGAAGCACTGATCCAGGAGTACTTTCTATGGGAAGGAAAAGTAAATGTTAATGGATGTAGCTCCTTTAGTCGTTTCACCTAGAAAGAAAGAACAGATAAACTCTGAGCCAGTTTTCAAGTTTAGAGTCTGAAAGAGAACGCTTTGCAGATACAGATATTTCCCTCCCTGTAATATAGTTCAGCTTTAACCTGTTGACTCTACTGGACGTCTGCCAGCAATTGGACTTCAATCCATTTCGTGAACCACTCATAGGGGACTGCATCTCTGCTACAGTGCAGAACCACATCTGGGACTCACAAATCACTCTGGGGCTCAGAATGCCACGCTAACTGCAGCATCCACCCACTCAGCACCACTCAGAGACCACAGCCACTTAAATATTAACTGAGCTTATTTTCCAACAACGACGTAGTCAATTATGAGCTCTATTTGCTGCAAATCCCAGTGGAAGGAAAAGAAAACACATAGTCAATCAAGTGAATGATCACATCTCTGAAGAAGTGTGGAGGAAGACAACATTAGGAAACCCACAGAGGGACAAACGGAGGGAAGTACTTATCCTAGTAATGGATCCCAGACAGCAACCCCACCCCTGCTGACCATCACTGAGCAGTAGGCAAGACAACCATTACAGGACAAAAATATGCTGGGAACTTCTAATATCATCTGAAACGAGATTTTAATCCTAATCTGCTCTAAATGAGTCTCTGAGGAGCAAAGATGTTTAAAGGATCTCCAGTTTGACTCCAAATGTGTGAGAAAAACATTTAACTAAAAACAATGTTCCTCAAGAACCTTTGGGAGAGATTTACATAGTTCTCTCACTACAGAGCAGAATATCAAACCATCCAAGAACTCTAGAAGGTTTTCAGGGACAGCATAAGATGAAGATCAATAAGCTCTGCACTGTGGAGTTACATCCACAAACATTTTTCAGATGAAATGTCCTCTTCTCTGGTCTCAGATACATCTGAGATGGACCATCCCTCACTGGGAACGTGGTCCAAGGAATCAGTGTTCCAGATGTTTGCTAAACAAAATGGAGTGAAAAGAAAAGGAGCATCCAGCCTTTTGCCAGCAAGCAGTCCCTGCAGCCAAGATCTGTGATATAGGAGGTTGTATTATGGTATGGGCTTGCATCATTTTCACTTCTGTGACAGCAGCACTGATGCAGAAAGGTCCAGCAGAGATTTAGAGCCACGTCTGGTGCCTTCAAAGCTGTACCTTTTAAGGAACATGCATGCATTTCTGACCACCACAGCAGAAAAGCACCTTCCAAAAGTATAGCTGAGGAAGAGGAGGGTACAGCTCCTGGACCAGCTTGTAGATAATATTGGAGAATTTAGAAACCAGAAATGGGACACTGATCTCATAATGTTGGACACCTAAAGACATAGTTGCAGGATGGGACATAATAACATCTGGAATAGGGAATGGGAAGATTGCAACATAAAAACATTAATCAAATGTTGCAGCGTAAGGTCCAAGTATGGATGTTCATTATGACATGTAATAAATCTAACGATAAAAAAAAATCTAAAATATTTTGCATTAATGCAGAATAATGATATAAAAACTGATGATATGAATCAAAAGGAGGAGGAAATGAAAAAATGTGAAACAGTTCTAATCTAAAATCTGGGAAACAGGAGGACAAATGAATTCTGGTTACTATTCGGCATCTCTGAGACATGGAAGCATACCTAAGGTAGGCTACTTCATAACAAATGACCTCAATTACAGCCAGTTCTGGTTCTACTGGGCTGTTGCCAGGTGAGGTACTCCACTGATCTCCACTTAATCTGCTCCCTTCAGTGAAACAAGACTTGGTCATCTTCAATCAAACTTCTGAGGATCGGAGATTTTAATCCAGGTTTTCAAGTTTATGATGCGAGGGGATAAATTATCCAGCGGTTTGTGATGTTAGGCAGAGCTGAAGAGTTTAAGCTCCGAGCGGATCCAATAGGATGGCGCTGAAGTCAGAATCAGATGTTTAAATTCTGCTGCTGTTTGTTCTTTTCACCTTGTCCTGGATCAGCTCCTTCACCACAGTGATGATGCTCAGTAGATCTGTCAGCTGTGAGTCCTCCTCACTTTGAAGTGCAATCATCTTTCTGCCTTCACACACACACACACACACACACACACACACACACACACACACACACATCTGTGTTTTACTATCTTTATCAGGACTTTCCATTGACTTCCATTATTTCTATGGCCTAACCCTAACCTTCTTTCTTTCTTTCTTTCGAAACATAAATAATCTCTGAGGATGTTTCCATCCAGCGATGGCAGCATCTCAGTAGGATTATGTAACAAAAGACAATTGGGTATAAAGATGTAAGACTTCTAATCACCAACTAGGATTAAAACATCAAAACTGCATTAAATATCATAATTTATGGAAAACAGTGTAATAATTTAAACAGAAACCAAAAATAAAAATAAAAACACTGACAATTTAAAGGGTAAGTGATGATAATAAGAACTTGAAATCACATTAATTCATATAAGTGGTTAAAGTACTGAGTAAGCATGAAGCCAATCATCCAGCAGCTTTACAAACAACCAAATGAAACAATCATCAGAGAAAAGAGAACAAATTAATTTCAGAGTCCATCTACCACATAGATCTCAGACTGTAAAATCTCCTTTCTGAGGGAACCTATTTTCATTTTCATGTCTTCATAATCTCAGACACATCCAGATGGATGCAGTGAGAGGAGAGGAGAACAGGAAGGTTGAAGAAAATGGCTGAACTCTGACCTGGATGTTAAACTGAGGTAAACGCTGAACAATGAGGACAGCTTCTGTAGGATCTTCCTCTCCACTGAACCTGTCAGACTTAATTTCTTCCATGGCCTTCCTGTTCCTCTCTACAGACCATGGAGACCAAAGACAGATCTGTCCACACTCATGTGAAGCAGGTGGAAGGGATGTGCGAGGACCAATCACGCAGTTAGCTGGAAAACAGAAAACACAGCTGAATGAGTGAATTAATAATACAAATAATTATAATATAGAGTTTACTGATCTCACAATGGGAACATTATCTTCTGCATTTAACCCATCCCCTAGGGAGCAGTGGGCTGCCATTGTGCGGCGCCTGGGAGCATTCAGGGGTTAAGAGTCTTTTTCAGGGACCCAGAGACGCAGGCTCTCTAACCACTAGGCTACCACTCCTCCGTCTGATGTAAGTTAGATGGTTTAACAATGATGGTCTGTTGGTGTCAGCTGATGAAACCAGTTTCAGATATTTAGATCTTTCTGTTTTTTTAGTTATGACCAGAAATGTACAGCACCGGGAGACCCGACATTAACATGTTAAAATACTCTGATTAAAGCCTTGAAGTTTAAGCCTTCATAACTTGGTGAGTTTAGATCCTACCAGGGTGAGACACACATGGTTCTATTCAGGAGACCCAGCACTTTCTGATGGAACCAATTTCAGATATTTAGATCTTTCTGTTTTTTAGTTATGACCAGAAATGTACAACAACGGGAGACCCGACATCAACATGTTAAAATACTCTCGTTAAAGTCTTGAAGTTTAAGCCTTCATAACTTGCTGACTTTAGGTCCTACCACGGTGAGATACAGGGATTGGACAATGAAACTGAAACACCTGTCATTTTAGTGTGGGAAGTTTCATGGCTAAATTGGACCAGCCTGGTAGCCAGTCTTCATTGATTGCACATTGCACCAGTAAGAGCAGAGTGTGAAGGTTCAATTAGCAGGGTAAGAGCACAGTTTTGCTCAAAATATTGAAATGCACACAACATTATGGGTGACATACCAGAGTTCAAAAGAGGACAAATTGTTGGTGCACGTCTTGCTGGCGCATCTGTGACCAAGACAGCAAGTCTTTGTGATGTATCAAGAGCCACGGTATCCAGGGTAATGTCAGCATACCACCAAGAAGGACGAACCACATCCAACAGGATTAACGGTGGACGCAAGAGGAAGCTGTCTGAAAGGGATGTTCGGGTGCTAACCCGGATTGTATCCAAAAAACATAAAACCACGGCTGCCCAAATCACGGCAGAATTAAATGTGCACCTCAACTCTCCTGTTTCCACCAGAACTGTCCGTCGGGAGCTCCACAGGGTCAATATACACGGCCGGGCTGCTATAACCAAACCTTTGGTCACTCATGCCAATGCCAAACGTCGGTTTCAATGGTGCAAGGAGCGCAACTTGGGCTGTGGACAATGTGAAACATGGATTGTTCTCTGATGAATCCACCTTTAGTGTTTTCCCCACATCCGGGAGAGTTACGGTGTGGAGAAGCCCCAAAGAAGCGTACCACCCAGACTGTTGCATGCCCAGAGTGAAGCATGGGGGTGGATCAGTGATGGTTTGGGCTGCCATATCATGGCATTCCCTTGGCCCAATACTTGTGCTAGATGGGCGCGTCACTGCCAAGGACTACCGAACCATTCTTGAGGACCATGTGCATCCAATGGTTCAAACATTGTATCCTGAAGGCGGTGCCGTGTATCAGGATGACAATGCACCAATACACACAGCAAGACTGGTGAAAGATTGGTTTGATGAACATGGAAGTGAAGTTGAACATCTCCCATGGCCTGCACAGTCACCAGATCTAAATATTATTGAGTCACTTTGGGGTGTTTTGGAGGAGCGAGTCAGGAAACGTTTTCCTCCACCAGTATCACGTAGTGACCTGGCCACTATCCTGCAAGAAGAATGGCTTAAAATCCCTCTGACCACTGTGCAGGACTTGTATATGTCATTCCCAAGACGAATTGACGCTGTATTGGCCGCAAAAGGAGGCCCTACACCATACTAATAAATTATTGTGGTCTAAAACCAGGTGTTTCAGTTTCATTGTCCAACCCCTGTAAATATGGTTCTATTCAGGAGAACCAGTACTTTCCGATGGAACCAGTTTCAGATATTTAGATCTTTCTGTTTTTTAGTTATGACCAGAAATGTACAACAACGGGAGACCCGACATCAACATGTTAAAATACTCTCGTTAAAGTCTTGAAGTTTAAGCCTTCATAACTTGGTGAGTTTAGGTCCTACCACGGTGAGATACATATGGTTCCATTCGGGAGAACCAATAGTTTGTTATGTGACCAGTTTGAGATATTTAGATATTTCCTTTCTTTAGTTATGACCAGAAATGTACAGCAACGGGAGACCCGACATTAAAATATTAAAATACTCTGATTAAAGTCTTGAAGTTTAAGCCTTCATAACTTTGTGAGTTTAGGTCCTATCAGGGTGAGACACATATGGTTCCATTCAGGAGAACCAGTAATTTCTGATGGAACCAGTTTGAGATATGGTCAGGTCATGACTGGTTGCCCTGCAATGAACTGGCGACCTGTACCACACATATATACCTTCCGGTTTGAGAGTGAACGCTGGCGCGTTTTGCAGCCGCTGCTCCCCGGCCTTATTTTATTATAGGCTTTTCTGCTCTGCCCTGTCTGAACGAAGACCATCAGCCTATCTGCTGACATGCCTTCGACTATTATTCGGACCTGCTATGTGTGGCTATTACTTGCCTGGATTCGGAGGCGGAGCTAGAGAGGGGGCCGGGCGGGGGGCACTGGACCCCCTGGAATCGGATTGGCCCCCCCAGGTGCCCCCCCAGATGATTAACGTGTCATGACACCAGGTCATTCCTCTACAGTAGTAAGCCCCATGTAACTTCTCCCATTTTCACTGTGTAACGCGGGGAAGGACCAGCTGGTGGCAGTAATGCGCAACTTCAGGCTTTCCAAGAAGAAGAAAAGTCATGTAAAGAAGATGAGCGCTGCGAGGAGGAGATGCAGAGGAACACTGTACAACCTGTTTGACTCCAAGATAAAATACCAGATAAACAACATCCAAAGTAAGTTTAACGGTGGTTTCCTGATAAGGCAATGTTTTAAATAACTTCTGTGTTACATAGGAGATCATGTTTGGTAGTTCAGCAACAACTACAAATCTCGAGCATCAAACTAATATTACCCGGCGTCTACAGACAGCTGCTCCACATTTATGTCTACTTTAATACGGGTTGTCGCACAAAAATGTGCTTCTCTAATGATTTAAGAGCAATGAAACTAGCAGACAATCAGCCTGCTAGCGCATAGTTGCTCTGATGGTTAGGTGAAATGTAGAGGGATGATGCTACCCTGTTAAGAAGCCTTTGTTCAAAGGCTCAGAACTTTCTAGGTATTCCATGCATATAAACTTTACTTACTAACAGTTTGAGTCCTCAATTTACAGCCACAATCTGTTTACCATGACTTTTTGAGGCAATAAGAGGGGAATTGATAACATTGTGTTAGTAGTATTTGGAGTGATATGATTGAGAATGAAAAGGCAGGGAGACAAGATACACAACTTCTTTTTAAAAGGAAACAAATTAGGCACAAATTAAAAAGAGTTCAGCTCTGGTATCAGCAGCCCTGATGGCTCCCATCCTGGGACCAGTCAAGAGAGGGAATGTTACACACAAGCCAGCCAACCATCACCAGGTCAGAATATCTACAGAAACAGTTATTACCCAGTTCAGTAATTACCTTCAGATTTCCATTATTTTGAAATGTTGTTTGCTACTAATGTGTGTTGTTTATGATAAATTTGTGGTTGTGTTTTTATTTTGAAAATACTCATATTTTTGGTTTAGTGTAGTTCTATCGAGGGAGGAGTCAGAAGCCACAGAGGCCTCTGCCTCTGACCAGGATGATGGTGAGCCAGTCCCAGGAGATCCCACTGACCTCTTCCCAGCTGTGTCCAGTACTGCTTACCAGTGGTAATTCTACTTAGCTGAAACCTGCTAGTTCGCTGCCTTATCCATGTTTATATTTTTTTATTTATCATTTATTTATTTTTGAATAAATCTATCCATTTATGTTCTATACCTGCTTCTTCCGTATAGGTCTCCTTTGAATACATAATATGCAGATACAGTGTTAAAAAAAAGAACAGAAGGGGGGAAAAAGAACATGAAAAGAAAAACATTTTGACAAGTACACAACTTTTGGTGTATATAGGTGCAGAGGTGAGAAGGCAGAGGGTTTGGGTTGGGGAAGGTCATACGGTTTTCACCGCTCTGTTGATCATGTTTAGTCTCTATACGTCACACTCACCCCAGTATGCTATCCATCATGCCTGCTATTGTAGACCGTCACTTTAATGTTGGATTATCATCTATTTGAAAGCTGTTCAATAAATGGGAGCACCCCCCAACTTATTTCCCAGTCTGGACATTGTTTGTAAGCGGGTAGTAACCTGGATCCACCCAAACCCAAAGAGATGGAACCTGATGATCCTACATAAATACATTTGATCAATAACTGGTTTACATAGGATATGGTTACAACTTATATTTTCTTTAAACATTATTTAATATTTAAAAAATAATTGAGTACATTCTAGTTACATACAATAACAATATTTCTACAAATAAAAGCCAGGAACATCAAACACTGATAGCATTCACAGTTTTTTAAGTTCGTGATATCATTTCTAATCGCTCGTTTAATACTTTTTAATGTTGAGAACCATTGCTTGAACTCACATTTTGGAATATTCCATGAAGCCTCATCACATGGTGTCATTGTTCAAAGGTTGATGCATAGAGTTTTACATTTTTGTCTGTTTTTCCCTGTGTGTGTTACATTGTAATAAACTGCAAATTACGTAGACTAATCTCATCTCCTGTGTACTCGGACTGTACTTAAATATAAATACAGTTAGAAACCTGATGTGTTAGAGAAACGCAAAGTCATTCCTCATGAGTTTGTTAGACCCTCTCTGCCCCCACCAATGATAAAAGCTGGGCTCCGCCCCTGCCTGGATTATCCTGTTCTGGCTATATCCAACGACTGCACTTACTCAGTACGCTGCGGCTGAGCTTATAAGCTCCAGTCTACATTTGCAGGGGGCACCACCATCAGCTCTGTTCCGCACCAAATACATTCACCGAGGCTCTTCGCCAGATCTTTCTGCTGTGACGGACTGAAAGCCCCTTTAATTCTACCTGGTCTAACTGTACGGTCGTCTTCGAGGTGAGAACTGGTCACTGTATTGACACAGCGTGTTGGTCCGCCTGGGGGGCCGCCAGGGGGGGGGGGGGGAGGCGATCTGGTCAGCTAAACACGCGTGTCAGTTTACCAACCCAAAACCATCAACCTTTGGGCCTCTTCAATATCCGCTCTCTTACGAAGCAAGGGGATTTTGTGCCAGGAAATATCTCTGACTGCAAGTTTAGATTTTCGTCGCCTTCATTGAAAACCTGCCGCAGCAGCAAATGATTTGCTGCACCAATGGTGCCTACGCCTCCGGGCTTTGTTTACACGCTATACCTCTACCTGCGACGAGGGGAGGTTTCCTGCAATAATACTACCGTGAGAAGTGGAGCGGAGCGCCTGTAACTGTTCCTGTCTGGCACTCGTTTGAAGCAACTGTATGTCAGCATTTGGATGTCAACTCCCACTATTAGTGGCTGCCTTGTACGTCCTCCGAAGTTACAACAACAGCACTGTATTTCTGAGTTACAGGCTTTGTGAGCAATTTTTCATGTATCACCAAACATTTATATAACTCCTGGGGGATTTTAACATCATGTGGATAAGTACTAATCCTTTACCACAAAGACTTTATATCCCATCGGCCCTATTGGACAGTTTTGGGGGCTACAAGCAGTATGCTGAAGTTTGCTGTGCCCCACGCAACACATTCGATAATTGGCGAACATTTTTTGGGGAGAAACCTGGGTCTGATCCGGAGAGACTGCATCAATCCCCTACTTTGGATGGAGCAAGCTCTTCTTCTAGGAATCCTGGCCGAATTCATTAGTTCTCCCAAACCTTGGACAACCCAGGGTTCAAGGACCAGGAAGCCCAGGGTCGTAGTTTAACAATTCCTCTCTGCTAGCTTCACTGTACTGCTATATCCCCCCATTACCCTATTAAGACAAGCTGTCTCGCCCACGCCCAAAACTGAATAGATTTAAAAAAATAATGCTGTATAAAAAGATTGGAAATGTCAGGAAAAATTATCGCTCTTCATATAAAAATAAACAACAAACTCAAGACTAAAAATAAAATATAAAACAATAAATGTTGCTTACTGAACATAAGATCTGTATCTCTTCAAAGGGACTTTGCTAGTTAAGTGACAATGATTTGTGACATCAGATTGATTTATTTTCGCCTCACAGAAAACGCCTGTGCTGCCAGCAGAGGATTATGTTACTTATAAATGAGTCAACTCACATCTAATAATTATTTAAATTTTCACATTCCTCGGAAAATACTGGTGCGAGGAGGAGGAGTAGCAACCACCTTTCATAGTTCCGATTTAATTGTACTATGTCCCCAGTCACCAACAATAGCTACAACTCTTTGAATATGTAATCCTCAGTTTCCTCATCCAAATGACAAAGCACTAAAACCACTTCTGTTTTGTTGTTTGGAGTGTACCGTCCACCGCGGACCCTCTCTACTCTCTAAATCTAGAGATCAGTGTTTTCAAGACACGTTTATTATTTAGTTTCTGTTAAACTAAGATAAAGTTATTATAGGGAGGGATGTTTTAACATTCATGTGGACACTGAAACGTGATAGCTTAAATATAGCTTTAATGTATCTTAGACTTCAATTGGCTGTACTCGAATACAGTAACAAACCTACCCGTTTGTCTTCATTGCTTGGACATTGTGCTGACATATGGCATTGAGTGTAAAGCATAACATATTTTCTCAAAACCGCTGTGCTGTCGACCATTTTTTAATAACCTTTGAGTTTAATTTCAACCGATACTCTACACCGAAAGAAAAATTTTTCATTATAGTAGATCATTATCAGACGATGCTGTAACAACCTTTAAAGAATCTGTTCCAACTTTTAATTTGCTTCATTATCACAGAAAAACACAGTGGAGGGCCAATAATTTTGTTTCTTCCCCTTCAACCAAATTGATCTCTTGTTCAGAGTGTTCTCATCCATTGCGAGGGGCATTAGAAATGCAGGCCCCTTGAAAAAGAAGGAAATTATTCATAAGGAGGCACGGCTCCCTGGTTTATTCAGAGCTGCGTACTTAAAGCACATGTTAGAATAAATTGGGAGGCGAAAATGGCGCTTACACACCTAGAGGATTCCTCTTAATCTGAGAAAAAAGCCTACTGTTGTATAAAAAGGACACTTCACCAGCTAGAAACAGCTTATTTCTCATCCTTAATAGAAGAGAACAAGAATCAACCTAGGTTTCTCTTTAGGACAGTTGCTAAACTTACACAGAGTACATACTATGTTAAGCCATCCATTCCCTTAAGCTCTCAGCAGTGCATGATTTTATGGGATTCTTCAAAAATTAAAATGTGATTCTATTAAGAAGAAAAATCGTTCTGAACAATCCTCCCAGAAGATGGATTACTTCATCCTCAAACAAGTGAGACAACATTGGAAAATAAACTGTAGACCTTGATCGTGTTTGGACTGTTTTGATCTGATGGAGCTTCCGAGCTTATCAGAAAATATTAGCTTCATCTAAACCTTTCAACTTGTATGTTACGTGACCCAATCCCAAAACCAAATTTTTTACAGGAAGTGATTCCCTCTGCATTACCTAGCCCCACCATTTTAGATTAGGATAATTTATCCTTAGTAATGTGAATGTAACACAAGCTTTTAAGGTAGCTGTAATCTAAACCTTTGACTAGAAACCTTGCTTGATCGAGATGAACTTAATAAAATTACAGACCGATATACAATCTTCCTTTCTACTATAAAATTCTTGAGGAAAATAGTTGCTAATCAAATGGTGAGCAATTTTACACAGCAAATGACCTGTTTGAAGAGTTTCAGTCAGGTTTCAGAGATCATCATAGCACTGAAACAGCTCTGCTGAAAGTCACACAATGATATTCTTAGTGCCTCGATAATGCGGACTTGTGTCTGTACTGGCTGTCTGTTAGATATCAGTGCGCATTTGATACAGTCACGATCGATAATACCGTCGGTCTCTTAGAAAGGCTGAATATGTGTAGGGATAGGGGAAACAGCACTAGGCGGTTTAAATCTTATTTGTCTGACAGATTCCCAGTTTGTTCATGTAAATGATAAATCATCCTTTAAAACTCCATTTTGGTAATTGAGGGATACCACAGGGTTAAGTACTGGGCCAATCTCTTTACCTGATATAGGCCTTACAATAGGTAAAATTACTCATGAAGCATCTGCAATAAATTTTCACTGTTCCGTGGACACCCTCAGCTGCTTACTTATCCATAAATCCTGATGAGCCAACCAGTTAGATAGACTACAACATGTCTTGAAGACATTAAATATTACAAAAAACTTGGATGACTTTAAAATTTTCTGCTCTAAATTCAGACACAAGACAGAAGTAGTCATCTCTTGACGGAGTCTTTAAACAAAGAAAACTGCTTAGTCAATCACTTAACCCGGATGGCATTAAATTGACTCCGATAATAAAGTATTTAAAACCTTGGTGTTATTTTTTGACCAGGGGACATGTCATTTACAAATCCCACTATAAAAGGGTTTCCAGGAGTTTCCTTCTTTCATCTCCGGAAACATTGCAAAATTAAGAAATTATCCTGTCCAGGATTGATGCTGAAAAACTAGTCCATGCATTTGTTACTTCAAGGCCTTGGACTATTGTAATTCCTTTACTATCAGGATGTCCACAAAATGCAGTTAAAAAGCCTCAGCTGATTCAAAATGCGGCAGCAAGAGTTCTGATGAAAATTAAAAAAGAGAGATAATATTCCACCCCTACACTTAGCTTCCCTTCATGGCTCCCTGTTAAATCCAGAATAGAATTTAAAATCTCCTCCTCACATATAAAGCCCGTAATGATTTAGCTTCATCATACATCAGAGAGCTGATTGTTCATATGTTCCTTAACAGAGCACTTCGTTCACAGACTGCAGGGTTTACTGGTGGTTCCTAAAAGTCTCTAGAAGTAGAATGGGAGGCAGATCCATTTAGTTATCAGGCTCCTCTCCTGTGGAACCAGCTCCAGTTTTAATCCGTGAGGCGGACACCCTGTCTATTTTTAAGGCTAGGTTAAAACTTTCCTTTTTGATAAGCTCTATAGTAGAGGCTTAGGTTATCCTGTAGCTATCTCTGTAGTTAATGTGCTATAGGCTTAGGATGCTGCGAGGACATACATCGACCACTGTCACCCTCTTCGCTACTTTCTCACACTACTCTTCATTTTTGTATTATTTGCTGTTATTTCAGCTTTAACTTGTTTCTCTCTCTCTCTTCTTCTAGAAGCTACAACTGGCCTGACTCTGTGTCTACCTTTGACAAACTATCTGGAGAGGGGCATCGTCCCGAGCCTTCTGCTGGCAACAACTTGGTGCGTCACCTCTACCGATGATCCACATGGCCCTGTCTTTCAGTGTTTAACCCTTCTCTTCCTAGCACATAGCTACTGACGGAGCTTTCTACTGTAAACTAACTCTATGTGCTCTCTTTCAGACTCTAACCTTGAAAACTGGCTCAGAGTTTATCTGTTCTTTCTTTCTAGGTGAAACAAACTAAAGGAGCTACATCCATTAACATTTAACTTTTCCTTCCCATAGAAAGGACGTCCTGGATCAGTGCTTCTTTGTCTCTTTGTGTCTCTGCTCTGTTCTCTCTAACCCCCAGTCGGTCGTGGCAGATGGCTGACTCACACTGAGCCTGGTTCTGGCTAGAGGTTCTTCCTGTTAAAAGGAGTTTTGCCTCTCCCACTGTCGCTACATGCATGCTCATGTATGAGGGGATTGCTGCAAAGTCAACGCCATTGGACTGTCCCACTGCTCTACATGTCATCAAGGAGGAGTTGGAATGTTTTTGCTAAGTCACCTCCGGCCACTTGTTGGTCATTGACATAATTATGCCCTCAGGTTTCTGTTTCCCGATCCTTGCACTGTTGAGATAGAAAAAAACTTTTTATCTCAATTTGAATAAATAACGAATCTGACTGCACTGTTCAGTGATTTGGATAATTGTAAGGTCATGTACAGACTTGTTGTGAAGTGCCTTGGAGACGAAATGTGTTGTGAATTGGCGATATATAAAATAAACTGAATTGAAATTGAATTAAACCTGAATATTAAAAGGTCATATATTTGGATTTAATCTGCGTTATGGTGTTAAAACCTGTTGGCTGTAAAGCTGACTCCCATTTTCAGATCATATGTTTTTATCATTTGGTAGTTAATATTTTCTACTTCTACCCTCCACGTATTAAACCTTTTGTAAAATGTAAGACATTAACTGTAGATAACTTATAGATCTTCTATCAATAGTATTACCAGAGTCGAGCTGCTTCTACCACAGTAACTGCCCAATCCACATTACACAAATAACCTGCAGTACCTTCTAAAACAATCTTGCTCCACTTAAAACAAATCTGTGTCAGTCACTAATACAGCACCTTGGTTTACTCCAAACTTAGTTAAAAGCAAAGGACGTCAACTTGAAAGACTCTACAGGAAAATGGTCCACTGTACACAAAGATATGTATTCCATTGACCACATCTTCACTATTAAGATGCCATTTCACAGCTCAAATTCCATATTTATTCAAAATCGTACTCAGTTCTACATGAGGGGTACTTCAGCAAGACCTCTTCTCCCTGCTGGCAAAACATTACAAAACCACTAAATTCACTTCCTCCGCCATGTAGATTCTGTGATTTATTGTAATACTATAGGTATCTTTTTCTTCTTCAAAAATATCACATATTCATCAACAATTGTTACCCTCTGGACTCAAATGTCTCAGTTTCAGTTTCAACTGCCTCTATAAATTTATTCTCAGTTACTTTACTCTCAATCCAATGACCCATCTCCAAAGCAATTGCAAGCAAAATCCAATCTTCAACCTGCCAATTAGATCCTCCTTCCAACATTCTTGTTATAAGCACTACCCTTCCCTCTCTATCCCCTTGGATTACAGACATGTTATACATTCTTCTGTCTTACCACTGGTGTTGTTCTTCTGCCCTTCAAAACAGCGCTGTAACCACAGTGTTAAAAAAACCTGGCTTAGATTCCAATAATCTCAATAATTTTCGCACAATCTCAAATATTCCATACTATTTCCAAAATCTGAAAAACAGTTTTCTGCCTCACTTTTCCTGCCTCATCTGTCTCTGCAATAATTTGTTATGGAAACAATGCAATCTTGGTTTTAGTCTGCTTCACAGTACTGAAAACAGCACTCTTACAAATAATAATGACCTCTTCTATGCTGCTGATTCTGTTCTATCTTATCCATACTTCTGACCTCGAGCATATCGTCGCTTGTCACTCTTTGTTTTGCTTGTTGTGTTTGTTTGTTTAATGTGGGGCGGTGTGGTTTTGGGCTGCGCCTTCTCTCCGCCCAGCGGGAATAGACAATTGTCATTCAGGCCCGTGGTCGATAGTGGCATTCCGTTTCCATAGTTTTTTTTTTTACTGCTCCCCACAAGACCCCCCCAAACAACTTGTGCGTGTAACAAAGCGTTAACCGAACCAAGGAGTATTGATTGGACGCGCATGTAACGAGGTAATGAGCAACATATCGTTCGCGCGCACAAGTTGTACAGACCCGTTTTTCGGAACTCCCCCCCCTTGTCGAAACCTCAGGGCAATGCTTATACGTCATGTCCGCTGGGCTTGCCGTTGTATCTCTCGGTTAGGGGGACCATAATTAGTTACAATTCAACTGCATAGACACCAAGGCCATTGTTGAGTCCACCCCACGTGGCGGCTCCACAATGAAGCATACCATCGGTTTCGGAAACCACCACCTTAACGGTCTGGAAGCGACGTACCGCAACGCTCCTACATTGTCCAACAACGCAAACGGTTGGCGATCAGCACTGGGTCATTGACAGCGAGTGGTCGAACCACTCGTAGGGTGAAGCTGTTCCGCCGAGTAAAAGACGATTGCTGTGCTAAGGAAGCCCCATACACGCCCTTGTTCGCAGTATTACACGTTGTTTGTTGTTGAGAGAGATGAGCAGTAGTGCAGAACAGTATGGATAATTAAAACACAGACATCAGCAAGCAAGTGCCTAGAAGGAAGGTCATTAGGATTTTTAAGGAGTTGCTTGGTTCCAACCGTACTTGTGGACAGCAGACGCGCCAAAACACAGATTGCGAATTGTATCATAGCAAAATTATTGTCATGATACAATGGGGACAGCGCCTCCTTTCATCCCCATGAGCATGAAAAAGTTGTGAGCAGAAACTGTTTTTTTCAAGAATTTTGTGGGAACATAAAAACGAATGGCCAGATTTGAGATGGCCCCTGCGCGAACAAATTATTGAGATTATTGGGGGGGACAAAAAAAATCTCTAAGCCAGGTTTCTTTTAACAACTGTGGTTCCCTATCATGCAGCTTGTTTTGAGGGCAGTAAGGTTAAACAACACCAGTGGTAACGTACGTTAATGAATGTATCAAATGTCCTTGTAATTGTCAAAGGGGCGAATAGAGAGGGTTATAGGTCCAGCTCGTATACAAGATATTGTTGATGAGGATCTAATTCGGCAAGGTGAAAGATTTTGGATTCTTTTGAATTGATTTGGAGATGTCAATTGCACTTAGAGAGTAAAGACTGAGAATAAACTTTTATAGAGACAGTTGACAACTGAAACTCGAGGACATTTGAGTCGCAAGAGTGGTAACAATTGTTGATTGAATATGTGTAGTTTTGAAGGATAGCAAAAAGATACCAATCAGTATTACAAAAAGATAGAAGAATATAAAGCGGAGGACAGTGTGAATTTAGTGGGTTTTGACATATTTTCGCCAGAAGGGAGCAAGAGGGTCTTGGACAATTACCCTCTTAATTTAGAAACTGAGTAGATTTGACCTCAATATAGATGGTCTATATTTAGCTGTGTATTAATGGCATCACTGTGTTCTATAGTGAAAGGAATTGTGGTTGAAACATATCTTTGTGTACAGTGAGAACAGTTTCCTGTAGAGTCCTTTCAAGTTTGGACGTCCTTTGCTTTAAACTAAGTGTGGAAGTACAAAAACACAAAGGTGCGGTGAGTGAGTGATATTGAAAGAGATTTGGTTTTAAAGTGTGATAGCAAGATTGATTGTTTAGAAGCGGGTACTGCAGGTACTTATGTATGTAATGTTGATTGGTGGCCCAGGTTCTATCTGTTGGTTAGAAGACAGCAAGTCACGAATCTGGGATATTACTGTATGTCCTATTAAAGACCATATAAGTGTCGAAGTTTAATGTCCTTAATTGTTTACCAAAGGCTTATACATACGAGTAGGAGGTGGTCTTTCCTAGAATTCAGAAAAATATTTAATATACTCCAACATGCTTCTAAACAAACATATGATCTGAAAAAATGGCGCACCGTCAGCTTTTACAGCCAAACAGTGGTTAACACCAGAAAACAGACACGATTAAATCCAAATATGACCTTTAATATTCCAAGTTTAATTCAAATTCAATCAGTTTTATATTTATATAGCGTCCAATTCACAACACATGTAGTCTCAATGGGCACTTCACCAAAAAGTCAGGTACATGCATTACAATTAATCCAAAATCAGCGAACAGTGCAGTCAGATTCTGTTCATTTATCAAATTAGGATTAATAAAGTTTTTCTTATCTAAGGAAACCCAGCCCAGATTGCCATCCAGTCAGTGACTCTGCAGCATTACACTCCTCCTGGCCCGATGAGCATGTAGAGACAGTGGACAGTCACTGGCGTTGACTTGCAGCACATCCCACTCCATACTGAGAATGCATGTTAGCCGACAGTGGAGAGGAAAAAATAGCTTTTAACAGGAAGAAACCCTCCTAGCCCAGAAACAGGCCTTCAGTGCTGATGCGGGGCCATCTGCCAGGATCTTTTTCCGGACTTCGGGGTTAGAAGAGGAACAGCAGCAGAGACAACAAAGAGAACAAAGAAGCACTGATCCAAGGATCGTCCTTTTTATGCGGAAGGAAAAAGTTAAATGCTTAATCGTGATGTTGTAGTCTCTTTAGTGTTTCACATAGATAAGCGCAAAGAAACAGATAAACTCTGAAAGCCAGTTTTTCAAGGTCCTTTAGAGTCTCTGAAACGAGAGCACATAGAGTAGTTACAGTAAACGGCTCGTCACGTAGCTAATGTCTAGCGAGAGAGAGAAAGGGTGTTTTTAAAACACCGGAAAGACAGGGGACCATGTGGGATCATCCGGTTCTAGGAGGTAGTGTAAGCACCACGTTGTGCCAGCAGAAGCTCGGCGATGACCCTCTCCAGATAGTGTGCTCACAAAGGTACTAAGAACAGGAGTTCAGGCCCAGAGTGTAAGTTCTTTAGAAGAGAGAAGAGAGAGAAACAAAGTTAAAAGCTGAAATACAGAAAATAAATACAAATTGAAGAGTAGTGTGAGAAAGTAGGAAGAGGGTGAAATGTGGTCATTATGTCCTCCAGCAGCCTAAGCCTTGGCTATAGCAGCATAACTACAGGATGATAGCCCTTCAGGAGTAACCTGAAGTAGCACTCAAGACTATTAAGCTTACAAAAAAGGAAAGGTTTTAGCCCTAGCCTTTAAAAGTAGACAGGGTGTCCGATCCTGACGGAGTTTAGAACTGGGTAAAAAGGCTGAGTTCCACAGGCAGAGGAGCCTATATGTATAAACTAAAAGGATCTGACTGTCCCCATTCTTACATGCCTAGAGACTTTAGGAACCACCAGTAAACACTGCAGTGACTGAGAACGAAGTGCTCTGGTTAGAGAATACATATGAGGAACAATCAGCTCTATGATATTGATGTGGAGCATTAAATCATTAGGGCTTTTATATGTGCAGGAGGAGACATTTTTAACACAAGTCACGTGATTCACTCGGATTCTCCTAACCGGGGAGGCCAATGAAGGAAGCTAAGTAGGGTGGGTACTTAAATGTACAGTACTCCCGTGTCACCCGCTTGTTTGATCTCCTCTTTTTAATTTTCATCAGGAACATCTCACTAGACTGTCCGCACACACACAGCATTTTGACATCAGCGGCTGAAGGCTTAAAGCAAGTATTATCTAATTCCCTAACAACCTGCCATTACGTTGCCGTGCGATCCATTACCTGATAGTAAAGAATTAACATATTTAGTCAAAGCTGTGATAGTGACAAATGCCGGATGGAACTAGTTTAGTTTTGACCATGTCGTTCATTATCATCTGGACAGGATTATTTCTAATTTTCTTGGCTATATTGGTTCCGGAGTTATGAAAGATCCTTGACAATCCTGAGTGAAACATACGTCCATGTTTTAATGCATACTGCGGGATTTAAAATGACGATGGTTCCTGGTATAAAATAAACAAGCAAGGCCTCTTGTGTCACTTTTAATATAGCGGATGGGAGCTCACACCTTTAATGCCTAATGCCAGGTCTATATACGAGTGATTTGACTAATGCCAGGTTCAGTTTCTTAAAGACTCCGGTACCAAGATGACACACCATTTCTGCTACGTTGGTCTGAAATTTAGAAGCAGACAATTTAAAGTCATCCAAGTTTTGTTATGTCTTCACGACCGATGCTTGTCGTCTGATACTAGGTTGTATGGGTGTCACTCCAGAGGGGGGATTTATTGGCCCTAAGTATAGCTGAGTGTCCCCCAAAAATTGTGTATGGTCCCCCCCCCCCAAAAGGGGCGGGGCGCACATGGTTTAAAAAACACAGTTCGAAATTTCATAGTTCATATTGTGCATGTGATGAAACTTTTACCTCATTGGATAGTATATAATATAGTAAAGAGAAGTTGGCCCAAAGGTATGAACCCTGTGGGACTCCACCAATTCAAATTGGAGTTTACAGATGGATTTATCATTTACCCCCTATGAACCAAAGTGCTGGAATCTGGTCTAGACAACATAATTAAAGATGTAATAAAACATCGCCTAGTGTAACTCGTTAACCTGATCCCTTTCACCCCATATGAACAGCACAAGCAATATATTCCAGACGCCGTTTCATCCTGAAGAGCAAGATATTGAGTAGATCCGATAACTGTCTTATCAAAATGCCCAGACCTCAGGATGATATACAAGAAACCTAAGGTCCAGACACAAGTCATATATGAAGGCATAAGTAATATCGATCATGGGTGCGAACTTGTTTTCAGCAGAGCTGTTTGAAGTGCTCATGATGAGGCTCCTGCAACAATCTCTGATCTGAGAACTCTTCAAAACAGCGTCATTGCGTGTAATATGCTCACACAATTTGATTTTAGCAAGTTATTTTTTCTCAAGAATTTTAGATAAGAATGGAAGAATTGGATATCGGTCTGTATTCTGTTGAATTGTATTAATGTCCATCTCGGAATCAAGCCAAAAGGTTCTTAAGCACAAGTTTAATTACAGCTACCGACCTTAAAAAGCTGGTGGTACACTGTAAATATCCATTTACTAAGGATCAAAATTAAAATCATATATCTGAAAAGGTATGAGCTGGGTCACTATCAGATGTGGCAACACACTCATTATAATTAATTTGGTGGATTAGGGGCTAGCATACAAGTTGCAGGTTTAGATGAATGCTAATATTTCTGCATAAACTCAGTGAAGCCTCCACAGGATCAAAAAACAGTTACACCAAACACAGATCAGGTTTATCTTATTTCAATGTTGTCTCCACTTGTTGAGTTATGAAGTAATCATCTATGGGGTAGAGTGTCAAAAAGGATTTTCTTCTTGTCAATAGAATCAATTTTATTTTGGAAGAATGCCCATAAAAATCAGCATGAATGCCGACGAGACGCACAGGGATGGATGGTCTTAAACAGAGCCTAGGGACTCTGGTAAGTTTAGCAAACTGTACTAAAGAGAACACCTAGGATTATTCTTGTTCTCCATCTAATTAAGGATGAGGAAATAAGCTGTCTAGCTTGGTGAAGGTCTTTTTTATACAAACAGTGTAGAGCTTATTTTTTCCAAGAATTCAAGTAGGGAATCCTCTAGGTGGGTTGAGTTCAGCGTCCGCACTTTCGCTCCAATTTTCCTAACATTGTGAGCTTGTAAAGTACGGCCAAGCTCTGAATTAAACCAGGAAGGCCTCAAGCCCTCCAATGAAATAAATTTCCTTCTTTTTCTATGACGTGGGGCTGCATTGTTCTAACGCACCTACGCAATGAGAAGTAACCACTCTGAACACATGATGAATCCCCCCCCTCCCCCTCCGAATTACTGTGGAGGAGAATGGATGAGACATAATTATTGCCCTCCACTGTGGTTTTCGTGATAATGTGAGCAAAATTAAAACACGTGATGAAACAGATTTCTTTAAAAGGTTGTTACAGTTCATCGGTCTGATTAGAGGAATACCTATAATGAAATTTCTTTGGGCGACATTTCTGGTGGGAAGTATATCAGTTACTCGTGGTTATAATTATACCTCAAAAGGTTGAGTAAAAAATGGATCGGCACGACAGGGTTGTGACAAGAAAAATATTGTATGTCTTAAGTCATCACACACATGCCATATGTCAGCACAAGGTCCAGAGAATGAACGACCAAAAGTGGGTGCGGTTTGTTAAGACTGTTGATTTGAGCTATAAAGGCACCAACCGTTGAGCTCTCAAGCTGATACCATACAAGTGCTTATGAGATTCTCAACGCTCATTCACACTCATCATCTATCAAACCATGTATATGGGGAAAATGCCCTTCCCACTTATAATAATACCTTTATCTTGTGGGAATTGTAACCACAAATCAGAGTAAAAGGTCTGAAACTCGCATCTATAAAATTGAGGAAGAGTAAGGGCATGGCGTGGACGGTACCAAAACAACAAACAGACAGTGGTTGTTACAGTGCTTAAGTAGAAATATTGGGTAGAGGAAAACGTGAGGATTGTAAATATTCATCAAAGAATTGTAGCTCATTGATGGCTGGACTAGTGCAAGTAACATACGGAAGCTGGAAAGATTGGTTGCTACTCCTCCTGACTCGCCCACGTATTTTTCGTAGGAGTATGTGCAAAGAAATTTATCAAGAATGGATAATTAGTATGGAGTTGAATCTCTTTACTTTATAGATATATACCTCAATCCACTCTTGACTGCGCCAGGTTTCTGATATGATGAGGCAAAAAAGTAAAATCAATCTGATTTGGCACAAAATCACGGTCACTAAATCAGCAATAAAGTCTTTGAACCCAGCAGAGAACTGATACTTATGGATCAGTAAGCCCAACAGTTAAATTGTATTATTGATTATTTTTAGCTACTGATTGTTTGCTTTCAAGTTTTCAGTTGTACCGTTGTGTTCCATTTCCCATTACGATCAATGAAGATTTTCCGATTCCTCTTTTTTATGGATTATTTTTTAATCTATTTCATTTTGTGGTTCCGTGCCCGCGAGGACACTGTCTTTAATAGGGTAATGCGGTGGCGTAGCAGGATAGAGGAACTGCATGCAGAGTAGCGCAGTAGTTAAAGCTTACGGACCCTTGCTTCACTCTGGGTCTAGACCCCACTTGGTCAGTTTGTTCAGAGGTTTGGAGACACCTCAATAAATTCTGGGGCCAGGAGTTCCTAGATAAAGAAGGAGTACGGGCCTCCAATCCCAAAGATTCGATGAAGTGCTGCGGTCCTCCGGGATCAGCCAGGTTTTTCCCCATCAGAATGTTGTCGACCAATAATTCATTGTGAGCGGAGAAATCACGATATACTGTCTGTAGCCCAAAACTGTGCCAAGCAGGATATAAAGTGCCTTTGGTATAAAAGCGATTAGTCTCTTTCTTCGAGAATGATATAAGAATGTTAACATCCCCCAGGAGTATTATGTTTGGCGCGTACCGATGAAAAGTCTGCATCACCAAAGCTGTAAAAACTCAGAAAAAAGTCTTTTCTTGTGACTTCGGAGGGACGCCGACAATACGGAGGACAGCACTAATAGTAGTGGAGTGTGATCCAGAAAGCTGTAGCATATACAGTTTGCACTTTCAATACAGAGTGACTAGACAGAACTAGTGTTAGACAGGCGCATCCCTCCCTTATCCACGGTAGATGATTTGCAAAACCTCCCCCCATCGGCCCAGGTAGAGGTAGGGAGCGATTAACTACACAAAGGCCCGGAGGAGTCGTAGTTAGCAAAATTGAGAGGTTTGGTCCACAGTCCAAAAATTCATTTGCGCTGCTATGCACAGGTATTCGAGTGAGACGTCACTAGAAAAATCTAACTTGCCGTAGAGATAATTTCTTGCACCCAAATCCCACTTGACTCTGCGTAAAGAGAGCGGATATTAGAACTGCCGGAGGTCCAAAGTGTGTATCGGTTCTTGTCGTAACTGACAGCAGTGTTAGTCTGGACAGAGCCAGAGCGGACCAACAAAGCTCTCTCGTGGATCAGATACAGTGACCCTAGTTATACTCTCTCGGACCAGACGCCGTACAGTTAGACCCATGGTGAGAACTAACAGGGGGTCAGTCCGACACCAGCAATGAAAGAGTGCTCTGGCTGAGAGCCTCGGTGAATGTAGTTTGGTGCTAGGTAACAAGACCGATGGTGGTTGCCCCATCGCAGATGTAAATGGCAGCTTTATAGCAGCTTCAGTCAGCATGCTTCGCATACGGGGAGTAATGCCAGTCGTGGATACGTAGACCCAGAAACAGGAATAATCACAAGTGCCCGGGGGCGAGCCAGATTTTAATCTATTGGGGGGTGCGGCGAGAGGGGTTGTCTACAGTGAACTATGAGAATGACTTTGTTTCTCTAACAATCAGTTTCTAACTGTATTTATATTTAAGTACATTCCAAGTTACACAGGAGATGAGGAGTACGTTCTCCGTAATTTGTTGCTAGTTTATATAACCAAGTGTAAAACAGAAAAACAGTGACAAAAATGTAAAACTTGGCTATTCAAACCATATTGAACAATGACACCATTGTGAAGAAGACAGTCAGTTCTGGAATCATTTACCAACATGTGGATGTTCAAGCAATGTGTGATTCCAAAAAGATTAATAAGTATTACAAAGAGGATTAGAATGTTTTCATGACATATCACATCTTTTATAAGACACCCTGGTACATTGCTATCAGTGTTGATGCTTCCTCGCTAGTTACATTGTAGAAATATTGTTACTTGTATGTAATAGGCATGTACAATTGCGACATAGTATTTTAAACATATTAGAAAAGTAATGTTTGTAAAGGAAAATATATATATGGTGTAAACGAAATTATCCTATTGTAACAGTTATTACGAATCAACTTATAGCTATATTATGTGTAGTGATCCACTCAGTTACCATCATTTTACTTTGGGCTTTGTGGTAGTATCCAGGTTATCTACCCGCTTCCAGGAACACACAAGGTCGCACAGAATGGGAAATAAAGTGCCTCGGAGGGTGCGTTCCGCATTTATGTTTTGAACAGCTTTTCAAATACGAGAACGTTAATATCGCAGACATTAAAGTGACTTTGGTCTACAGTAATAAGCAGCCGGCCATAGTGAATTTTGGGGAATATGCATCATGACATAGGGGTTTGAGTGGGCGAAGGATTTAAGAGAACTAAGAACTTTTCTTATCGGATACACTGCCATGCGAGTGAAAACCGTATGAACACGTTCCCGACAACCCACACAACCCTAATGCTTCTCACTCTGCAACCCATATTACACCAAAAAGTTGTGTACTGTATCAAAAGTGCGTTTTTTCTTTTCATTTGTTCTTCTTTTCACCGCACTATTCTGATTCTTTGGTTTAAACACGTATCGCATATATGTATTCAAAGGACGGACCTATATGCGTATGACCAACATAAGTAGTGGATGAGAGAAAACCGATGAGAGGCAACCACTTAATATCCCGATGGAGATTAGCATATGGAGATTAAGGCCAGGCGAACTAGCAGGTTTTCAGCTAAGTAAGAAGTAGTACACAGCTTGGTAAGCAAGTACTGGACACAGCTGGGAAAGAGGGTCAGGGGATATCACATCTATGGTCAGAGGCAGAGGCCTCTGTGGGCTTCTGAATCCTGTCCCTCGATAAGAACTACACTCAACCAAAAACATGAGTATGTTTTCAAATAATAAAAAAACACAACACAAATTTATCATAAACAACACACATTAGTAGCAAAACAAATTTCAAAATAATGGAAATCTGAAGGTAATTACTGAAACTGGGTAATAACTGGTTTGTAGATATTCTGACCTCTGGGGATGGCTTGGATGGCTTGTGTGTAACATTCCTATCTTGACTGGTCCCAGGTATGGGAGCCATCAGGGCTGCTGATACCAGAGCTGAACTCTTTTCATTTGTGTGCCTAATGGCTTTGTTTCCTTTTTTAAAAAAAAGAAGTGGTGTAAATCTTGTTCTCCCTGCCTTTTCATTCTACAATCATATCACTCCAAATTATAATAAAACAATGTTAGTCACAATTCACCTCTTATTGCCTCAAAAAGTAGGTAAAACAGATTGTGGCTGTTGTAAATTGAGGACTCAAACTGTTAGTCACAAGTAAGCTTTATATGCATGGAATACCTGAAAAGTTATGAGCCTTTGAACAAAGGCTTCTTAACAGGGGCAGCATATCCCTTACATTTCACTAACCATCAGAGCAACTATGCGCTAGGCAGGCTGACTTGGTCTTGAGAGTTTCATTTCTCTTACAGAATAGAGAAGCACAATTTTGTGAGAAACCCGTATTAAAGTAGGACATAAATGTGAGCAGCTAGTCTGTAGACGCCGGCGGTAAATTAAGTTTGAGCCTCGAGATTTGTCGGTTGCTACTGAACTACCATAAACAATGATCTCACTATGTAACACAGAAGTTATGATTAAAAGATTCTTCTTATCAGGAAACCACAGTTAAATTACTATGGATGTTGTTTATCTGGTTATTGTATCTTGGAGTCAAACAGTGTAACAGTGTTCCTCTGCATCTCGGCTCGCGCGAGCATCTTCTTTAACATGACTTTTATTCTTCTTGGAAAAAGCCCTGAAGTGGCATTCTGCCACCCAGCTGGTCCTTCCCGCGTAACACAGTGAAAAGTGTGGAGAAGTCTACATGGGGCTTACTACTCGTAGAGGAATGGAGTGAGCCCATGACCCGGGTGTCTGACAGTACTCGTGTTAAATCAAATTCCTGGGGGGGCGAAATACCTGGGATGGGGCCGAATCCGATATCTAGGGGGGTCCAGTGCACCCACAGCCGCGCCCCCCTCTTAGCTCCGCTCTCCGAATCCAGGCAAGTACTAGCCACACATAGCAGGTCTCCGAATAATAGTCGAAGGCATGTCAGCAGATAGCTGATGGTCTTCGTTCAGACAGGGCAGAGCAGACAAAAAAGCCGTAATCATAAAATAAGGGCCGGGTGTTTAAGTTCACGTGCGCTGCCAAAACGCAGCCAGCGCTGTCCAACTCTCAGGAACCGGGATGAGAAGGAATCTAATATAGCGCTGTTGGCTACATATGAGTCGCCTACGTTCATACTTTGACGATGCCGCCCCACCCAACCAGTCATGAGTTGTCCTGCACCATATCCGTCAAACTTGGTTCCATCCAGGAAAGTACTGGTTCTCCTGAATGGAAACCATATGTGTCTAAACCCTGATAGGACCTAAACTCACCAAGTTATGAAGGCTTAAACTTCAAGACTTTAATCAGAGTATTTAATAGTTTAATGTTCGGGTCTCCGTTGCTGTACATTCCTGGTCATAACTAAAGAATGGAAAGATCTAAGATCTCAAATTGTTTCCCATCAGAAAGTACGGGTTTCCTAAAAGAACCATATGTTCCACCTGATAGGACCTAACTCACCAAGTTATGAAGGCTTAAATTCAAGACTTAATCAGAGTATTTTAATTTTTAATTCGGGTCTCCCGTTGCTGTACATTTCTGGTCATAACTAAAGAATGGAAAGATCTGAAGATCTCAAACTGGTTTCATCAGAAAGTACTGGTTCTCCTAAACAGAACCATATTTGTTTTACCCTGATAGGACCTAAACTCACCAAGTTATGAAGGCTTAAACTTCAAGACTTTAATCAGAGAATTTTAATATTTTAATGTCGGGTCTCCCGTTGCTGTACATTTCTGGTCATAACTAAAGAATGGAAAGATCTGAAGATCCCAAACCTGGTTTCATCAAAGTACTGGTTCTCCTGAACAGAACCATATGTGTCTCACCCTGATAGGACCTAAACTCACCAAGTTATGAAGGCTTAAACTTCAAGACTTTAATCAGAGTATTTTAATATTTTAATGTCGGGTCTCCCGTTGCTGTACATTTCTGGTCAGAACTAAAGAATGGAAAGATCTTAAGATCTCAAATTGTTTCCATCAGAAAGTACTGGTTCCCCTAACATAACCATATGTTTCTCACCCTGATAGGACCTAAACTCACCAAGTTATGAAGACTTAACTTCAACACTTTAATCAGAGATTTTAATATTTTATTTCGGGTCTCCCGTTGCTGTACATTTCTGGTCAAACTAAATAAGGGAAAGATCTGAAGATCTCAAATGGTTTCCATCAGAAAGTACTGGTTCTCCTAAAGGGAACCATGTGTGTCCCCCCCTGATAGGACCTAAACTCACCAAGATATGAAGGCTTAACCTTCAAGACTTTAATCAGAGTTTTTTAAATTTTTTAAATGTCGGGTCTCCCGTTGCTGTACATTCTGGTCATACTAAAAAAGGGAAAGATTTTAAGATCTCAAATTGTTTCCATCAAAAGTACTGGTTTCCGAAACATAACCATATTGTCTCACCCTGATAGGACCTAAACCCCAAATAAAGGCTTAACCTTTCAAGACTTTAATCAGAGTATTTTAAAAGTTAATGTCGGGTCTCCCGTTGCTGTAATTTTGGTCAGAACAAAATAAGAAAGATCTTAAGATCTCAAGTTTTTTCCCATCAAAAAAGTACTGGTTCTCCTGAATGAACCATATTTTTTTTTCCCCCTAAGGACCTAAACTCACCAAGTTATGAAGGCTTAAACTTCAAGACTTTAATCAGAGAATTTTTAATTTTTTTTAAGTGCCTCCCTTTACGACTTTCTGGTCATAACTAAAGAATGGAAAGATCTGAAGATCTCAAATTGTTTCCATCAGAAAGTACGGGTATTCCTAAACAGAACCATATGTGTCTCACCCTGATAGGACCTAAACTCACCAAGATATGAAGGCTTAAACTTCAAGACTTTAATCAGAGTATTTTAACAAGTTAATGTCGGGTCTCCCGTTGCTGTACATTTCTGGTCAGAACTAAAGAATGGAAAGATCTTAAGATCTCAAATTGTTTCCATCAGAAAGTACTGGTTCTCCTAAACATAACCATATGTGTCTCACCCTGATAGGACCTAAACTCACCAAGTTATGAAGACTTAAACTTCAACACTTTAATCAGAGTATTTTAATATTTTGATTTCGGGTCTCCCGTTGCTGTACATTTCTGGTCAGAACTAAATAAGGGAAAGATCTGTAGATCCCAACCTGGTTTCATCCGAAAGTACTGGTTCTCCTGAACAGAACCATATGTGTCTCACCCTGATAGGACCTAAACTCACCAAGTTATGAAGGCTTAAACTTCAAGACTTTAATCAGAGTATTTTAATATTTTAATGTCGGGTCTCCCGTTGCTGTACATTTCTGGTCATAACTAAAGAATGGAAAGATCTGAAGATCTCAAATTGTTTCCATCAGAAAGTACTGGTTCTCCTAAACATAACCATATGTGTCTCACCCTGATAGGACCTAAACTCACCAAGTTATGAAGGCTTAAACTTCAAGACTTTAATCAGAGTATTTTAATATTTTAATGTCGGGTCTCCCGTTGCTGTACATTCCTGGTCATAACTAAAGAATGGAAAGATCTGAAGATCTCAAACTGGTTTCATCAGAAAGTACTGGTTCTCCTAAACAGAACCATATTTGTTTTACCCTGATAGGACCTAAACTCACCAAGTTATGAAGGCTTAAACTTCAAGACTTTAATCAGAGTATTTTAATATTTTAATGTCGGGTCTCCCGTTGCTGTACATTTCTGGTCATAACTAAAGAATGGAAAGATCTTAAGATCTCAAATTGTTTCCATCAGAAAGTACTGGTTCTCCTGAAACATAACCATATGTGTCTCACCCTGATAGGACCTAAACTCACCAAGTTATGAAGGCTTAAACTTCAAGACTTTAATCAGAGTATTTTAATATTTTAATGTCGGGTCTCCCGTTGCTGTACATTTCTGGTCATAACTAAAGAATGGAAAGATCTGAAGATCTCAAATTGTTTTCATCAGAAAGTACTGGTTCTCCTAAACAGAACCATATGTGTCTCACCCTGATAGGACCTAAACTCACCAAGATATGAAGGCTTAACCTTCAAGACTTTAATCAGAGTATTTTAACAAGTTAATGTCGGGTCTCCCGTTGCTGTACATTTCTGGTCAGAACTAAAGAATGGAAAGATCTTAAGATCTCAAATTGTTTCCATCAGAAAGTACTGGTTCTCCTGAATAGAACCATATTTGTTTTACCCTGATAGGACCTAAACTCACCAAGTTATGAAGGCTTAAACTTCAAGACTTTAATCAGAGAATTTTAATATTTTTAAGTCGGGTCTCCCGTTGCTGTACATTCCTGGTCATAACTAAAGAATGGAAAGATCTGAGGATCTCAAATTGTTTCCATCAGAAAGTACGGGTATTCCTAAACAGAACCATATGTGTCTCACTCTGATAGGACCTAAACTCACCAAGATATGAAGGCTTAAACTTCAAGACTTTAATCAGAGTATTTTAACAAGTTAATGTCGGGTCTCCCGTTGCTGTACATTTCTGGTCAGAACTAAAGAATGGAAAGATCTTAAGATCTCAAATGTTTCATCAGAAAGTACTGGGTTCTCCTAAACATAAACCATATGTGTCTCACCCTGATAGGACCTAAACTCACCAAGTTATGAAGGCTTAAATTCAAGACTTTAATCAGAGTATTTTAATATTTATGGATTTCGGGTCTCCCGTTGCTGTACATTCTGGTCAGAACTAAAGAATGGAAAAGATCTTGAAGATCTCAAATTGTTTCCATCAGAAAGTACGGTATTCCTAACAGAAACCATATGTGTCTCACCTGATAGGACCTAAACTCACCAAGATATGAAGGCTTAACACTTCAAGACTTTAATCAGAGTATTTTAACAAGTTAATGTCGGGTCTCCCGTTGCTGTACATTCTGGTCAGAGGTTAAAAAAAAAAAAAAAGAAAAGGAAAAAAATTAAAAAAATTGATTGTTTTGGGGAAGAAGGGGGGAGAGGCGGAGTTATTCTAAAGAATGGAAAGATCTGAAGATCCTCAAACTGGTTTCATCAGAAAAGTACTGGGTTCTCCTAAACAGACCTTTTTTGTTTTACCCTGATAGGGACCTAAACTCACAAGGTTATGAAGGCTTAAACTTCAAGACTTAATCAGAGAATTTTAATATTTTTAATGTCGGGTCTCTCCATGCTGTACATTCCTGGTCATAAACTAAAGAATGGAAAGATCTGAAGATCTCAAATTGTTTCCATCAGAAGTACTGGTTCTTCAAACATAACCATATGTGTCTCACCCTGATAGGACCTAAACTCACCAAAGTTATGAAGGCTTAAACCTCAACACTTTAATCAGAGTATTTTAATATTTTGATTTCGGTCTCCCGTCGCTGTTACATTTTGATAAACTAAAGAATGGAAAGATCTGAAGATCTCAAACTGGTTCCATCAGAAAGTACTGGTTCCCCTGAATGGAACCATGTGTGTCTCACCCGGATAGGACCTAAAACTCACAAATATGAAGACTTAAACTTCAAGCTTAATCAGAGTATTTTAACAAGTTAATGTCGGGTTCGCCGTTGCTGTACATTTCTGGTCATAACTAAAGAATGGGAAAGATCTGAAGATCTCAAACTGGTTCCATCAGAAAGTACTGGTTCTCCTGAACAGAAACCATGTGTGTCTCACCCTGATAGGACCTAAACTCACCAAGAATTGAAGACTTAACTTCAAGACTTAATGAAGAGTATTTTAACAAGTAATGTCGGGTCTCCCGTTGCTGTGACGTACATTTCTGGTCAGAACTAAAGAATTGGAAAGATCTTAATGATCTAAAATGTTTCCATCAGAAAGTACGGTTCTCCTAAACAGAACCATGGTGTGTTTCACCCTGATAGGACCTAAACTCACCAAGTTATGAAGGCTTAAACTTTAAAGACTTTAATCAGAGTATTTTATATTTTAATGTCGGGGTTCGTCTCCTGTTGCTGTACAATTTCTGGTCATAACTAAGAAAGGAAAGATCTGAAGATCTCCAAAATTGATTCCATCAGAAAGTAATGGTTTCTCCTGAAAGAACCATATTTGTTTTACCCTGATAGGACTAAACTCACCAAGGTATGAAGGCTTAACTTCAAGACTTTAATCAGAGAATTTTATATTTTAATGTCGGGTCTCTGTACTGTACAATTTCTGGTCATAACTAAAGAAAGGAAAATCTAAAGATCTCAAAACTGGTTCCATCCCATCAGAAGTACTGTTCCCCTGAACGAAACCATTGTGTTTCACCCTGATAGGACCTAAAAACTCACCAAGTTATGAAGGCTTAAACTTAAAGACTTTAATCAGAGTATTTTAATATTTATTCGGGTCTCCCGTTGCTGTACATTTCTGGTCATAACTAAAGAATGGAAAGATCTGTAGATCTCAAACTGGTTTCATCGGAAAGTACTGGTTCTCCTGAACTGAACCATGTGTGTCTCACCCTGATCGGACCTAAACTCACCAAGTTATGAAGGCTTAAACTTCAACACTTTAATCAGAGTATTTTAATATTGTAATGGCGGGTCTCCCGTTGCTGTACATTTCTGGTCATAACTAAAGAAAGGAAAGATCTGAAGATCTCCAAATTGGTTCCATAAGAAAGTACTGGTTCCCCTGAATGGAACCATATGAGTCTCACCCTGATAGGACCTAAACTCACCAAGTTATGAAGGCTTAAACTTCAAGACTTTAATCAGAGTATTTTAACAAGTTAATGTCGGGTCTCCCGCTGCTGTACATTTCTGGTCAGAACTAAAGAATGGAAAGATCTGTTGATCTCAAACTGGTTTCATCAGAAAAAACTGGTTCTCCTGAACAAGGAACCATATGTGTCTCACCCTGATAGGACCTAAACTCACCAAGTTATGAAGGCTTAAACTTCAACACTTTAATCAGAGTATTTAATATTTTAACGGCGGGTCTCCGTTTGCTGTCTTTTCTGGTCATAACTAAAGAAAGGAAGATCTTGAAGATCTCAACTGGTTCCATCGAAAGTAATGGTCTCCTGAACAGAACCATATTTTTTTTTTTTACCCTGATAGGACCTAAACTCACCAAGTTAAGAAGGCTTAAACTTCAAGACTGTAATCAGAGAATTTTAAATATTTTTAATGTCGGGTCCCTGTTACTGTACATTTCTGGTCATTAAACTAAAGAAAGGAAAGAAAAAAAAAAAATTTCAAACAATATCTAAAGATCTCAAAAACTGGTTCCATCATCAGAAAGTACTGTTCCCCGAACAGAACCATATGTGTTCACCCTGATAGGACCTAAACTCACCAAGTTATGAAGGCTTAAACTTCAAGACTTTAATCAGAGTATTTAAATTTTAATGTCGGGTTCTCCTGTTGCTGTACATTCTGGTCATAACTAAAGAAAGGAAAGATCTAAGAATCTCAAACTGGTTTCCATCAGAAAGTACTGGTTCCACCTGAATAGACAATATGTGTTTACCTGATAGGACCTAACAACTCACCAAGTTATGAAGGCTTAAACTTCAAGACTTTAATCAGAGTATTTTAATATTTGTATTCGGGTCTCCCGTTGCTGTACATTCTCGGTCATAACTAAATAAATGGAAAGATCTGTAGATCTCAAACTGGTTTCATCGGAAAAGTGCTTTTCTCCGAACTGAACCATGTGTGTCCTCACCCTGATCGGACCTAAACTCACCAGTATTAAGGCTTAAACTTCAACACTTTATCAGAGTATTTTAATATTGTATGTCGGGTCTCCCGTTGCTGTACATTCTGGTCATAACCTAAAGAAAGGAAAGATCTGTAAGATCCCAAATTGCTTCCATCAAAAAGTAATGGTTCTCCTGAAACAGAACCATTATTGTTATACCTGATAGGACCTAACTCACAGAGTATGAAGGCTTAAAACTTCAAGACTTTAATCAGAGAATTTTAATATTTTAATGTCGGGTCTCCCGTTAGCTGTACATTCTGGTCATAACTAAAAAGAAAGGAAAGATCTAAAATCTCAAAAAACTGTTTCATCATCAGAAAGTACTGGTTCCCCTGAACAGAACCATATGGTTTACCCTGATAGGACCTAAACTCACCAAGTTATTGAAGGCTTAAACTTCAACACTTTAATCAGAGTATTTTATATTTAATGTCGGGTCTCCCGTTTACTGTACATTTCTGGTTCATAAATAAAGAAAGGAAAGATCTAAAATCTCAAAACTGGTTCCATCCCATCAGAAAAAGTACTGGTTCCCCTGAACAGAAACCATATGTGTTTCACCCGATAGGACCTAAACTCACCAAGTTATGAAGGCTTAAACTTCAAGACTTTAATCAGAGTATTTTAATATTTTGAATGTCGGGTCTCCCGTTGCTGTACTTCTGGTCATAACTAAATAATGGAAAGATCTGTAGATCTCAAACATGGTTCATCGGAAAGTACTGGTTCTTCCTGAACTGAACATGTGTGTCTCACCCTGATCGACCTAAAACTCACCAAATTATGAAGGCTTAAAACTTCAACACTTTAATCAGAGTATTTTTAATATGTAATGGCGGGTCTCCCGTTGCTGTACATTTCTGGTCATAACTAAATATGAAAGATCTGTAGATCCCAAACTGTTCATCGGAAAGTACTTGGTTCTCCTGAACAGAAAACCATGTGTGTCTCCACCCTGATCGGACCTAAAACTCACCAAGTTATGAAGCTTAAACTTCAAACACTTTAATCAGAGTATTTTAATATTTTAAATGTTGGGTCTCCCGTTGCTGTACATTCTGGTCATAACTACAGAAAGGAAAGATCTAACATCTCAAACTGGTTCCATCCATCAGAAAGTACAGGTTCCCCTGAACAGAACCATATTTGTTTTACCCTGATAGGACCTAAACTCACCAAGTTATGAAGGCTTAAACTTGAAGACTTTAATCGGAGTATTTTAATATTTTAATGGGAGGTCTCCTGTTGCTGTACATTTCTGGTCATAACTAAAGAATGGACAGATCTAAAAATCTCAAACTGGTTCCATCCCATCAGAAAGTACTGGTTCCCCTGAACAGAATTGATCAGAATTGTCAGCCACTACCTCCTGTAAGACCTCTTTGCAAATATTGCCAAGCTGTTAACTGCCACATATATGCAGACGTGCTTTAAAGACATGCATTTGCACACTGACCCGGATAAAGTGGTTTGTTAAAAGTAGAAATCCTGCTCAGATTCAGGCTTTCTATAGCTTAAAATTCTCTGTAAGATCTCTTCTATCAAACAAGCCTAACCTTATATTTCTACATCGAAGCCAGAGGTAGTAGGGGCTGGTTTTGACAGGTCATTTCCAGCTCGACCTCAGGCTCCTGTTCAGACTGGGAACGAATTAGTATTTCGTGCGCATGCTATATAATATATATTTTTTTCCCTATGTCAGTTCCCGGGCGCCGTAGGTGTTAACTACATTATCTAGTTAAATGAGCAGCACAGCACATGTTCTAAGCTAGCAGGCAGAGAGAGCTAAAGAAACAGCACAGATATCCTGATTACCTTAATAAAACTCCACGAAATGGTGCAGAAACATTCTGCAAAGTGCTTGGTTTTTTTGTATACACTGAAATATTAAACGAACCACAATGGAACAACAAACTTGGCAAAAAAACATTTATTGAACACAACTAACAAATAAATAAATATGTAACAAAAGACAGAACATTAAACCTTAAATGAATTATATACAGTCAAATAAATGCAATTATATAAAAAATAAAATATTTTAAATGAACTATATAAAATTATTAATTTTTTTTTAGATTAACCGTTCTGGTTAATATAAAAAAAATATTTACAATTAACTAAATAAAATTATATAAAAAATTAACCCAACACTGGGAACTATCACCAAATCGTTGCCAATGTGTCAAACACAGGCACAACGGAACAACAAACTTGGCAAAAAAACATTTATTGAACACAACTAACAAATAAATAAATATGTAACAAAAGACAGAACATTAAACCTTAAATGATCTATATACAGTCAAATAAATAAATTAATATTAAAAAAAATATATTTACAATGAACTAAATAAAATTATATAAAAAATTAACCCAACACTGGGAACTATCACAAAATCGTTGCCAATATGTCTCACACCGCCATGTCCTCGGGGACACAGAGGCTATGAAACACTGCCTCTGTGTCATACGGCGGTGTCATTTTTTGGAAGGACAGGAAGCCAGGAAAAAAAAGCAGCATTTATTCCAGGTCTGCTGGCGCAGTCATTCACATTTATCTCACAGTTAGTACCAGAAGTTCCTTAGAGGCAGTTGCGGCGACAGTCCACATCAAAAGAGAAGTCAGACCACTCGCGCGGTGGGAAGGAGATTGTCGGGGGGAGGGTGAAACTTAAGGGGCGCTTTCTAAAGGGGGTCCGTGCTTGAGGCAGAACCCTCAAAGCGCCCCTTACGTTAAGGTGCTCCTTCTTGGAGAGGTGGGTTTCCAGCTTGGCCACTCTCTGCTGCGCTGCCTCCAGTTTCTGCCCCTGAGCCACCAAATCGTTTCTGAAAGGTTCCATCCTGTGTGATTACCACGGAAGGATCATCACAGCAGCAGAGGGGGAGGAGATTCAGAAAACCATCGATGACCAGAAGTGCTACCTCTTCTTCTTCAAGAACATGTGCATTGATGCAAAAACATTCCCTTGTGAGTGCCACCCAGACAAGGAGACCATTGGGAGGAAGTTAAATCATTCCAAAAAGCATGCAGATGTAAAACCGGTCCATTGCAAGATGCAGTTCCCTGATGGGAACAAGGACATTATACTTTTCAAGGCCATCAAAGACATTTGTATTGATGACGAAATCAGGTTTGATTATGGTGTCAACCGAAAATCATATAGGGGAGAAGGACTGGACTTAGAGTGGCTGGATGAATAAGTGTATTTTGACTATGCTGAATGTGGCACATGCAATTGTGTCATGTAATAAAACCCTTTGATTTCCCCTTATCTCAGTGAGTTTTCTTTCATTTAATATTTTGAAACAGTTTACCAGAGTTTATGTTTTAATACCCTGTTTCTCTCAGCCAGGGCCTTAAGCTGTTGGTCAGCCATTTCACACATGTTGACAAGCTGTTTTCTGGCATGTGTGATCAAATTAAATAAGGGCACAGGGGACAAAGGAGGTCATGTAAAGGTTCACTGAGACATAACTATATATCCTAAATCAATTATTTATAAATTTAATCAGAATTATCAGCCACTACTTCCTGTAAAACCTCTTTGCAAATATTGCCAAGCTGTTAACTGCAACATAAATGTAGACGTGCTTTAAAGACATGCATTCTCACACTGACCCCAATAAGGTGGGCTGTCATTAAATGTGCCATGCAATGTTTGCCAAAGCCAGACTTCTGTAAAGCAGTTTAAAAGGTTAGCTTAAAAAGGACAGGTAAAATGGTTCAATGGTTCAAGACCAGACTTAAATTTCACAAAGTTGAAACATTTCCTGAGTTGCAGAAAATATAAAGAAGAGTCAACATTGTAAATATTAACTGTCTTCATAAATTTAATATATTACCGAATGAAGCATAATGAAATGTTCTTCAGTATAATAATAATAATAATAATCTACAAGTGTTAAAGCCACAAAATGTAGATCCTATGTCACTGTCAAACCTGTTGGCCATGACTGGAGCAAACTGTCTGTTAGGACTAACCTTATATTTCGACATCGAAGCCAGAGGTAGTAGGGGCCGGTTTTGACAGGTCATTTCCAGCTCGACCTCAGGCTCCTGTTCAGACTGGGAACGAATTAGTATTTCGTGCGCATGCTATAATATATATATTTTTTTTCGATGTCAGTTCCCGGGCGCCGTAGGTGTTAACTACATTATCTAGTTAAATGAGCAGCACAGCACATGTTCTAAGCTAGCAGGCAGAGAGAGCTAAACAAACAGCACAGATATCCTAATTACCTTAATGAAACTCCACGAAATGGTGCAGAAACATTTTGCACGTGCTTGGTTTTTTTGTATACACTGAAATATTGAACGAACCACAACGGAACAACGAACTTGGCAAAAAACATTTATTGAACACAACAAATAAATATGTAACAAAAGACAGAACATTAAACCTTAAATGAATTATCTACATTTAAATAAATGCAATTATATAAAAAATAAAATACTTACAATGAACTATATAAAATATATAATTATTTTTTTAGATTAACCGTTCTGGTTAATATAAAAAATATTTACAATGAACTAAATAAAATGATATAAAAAATTAACCCAACACTGGGAACTATCACAAAATCGTTGCCAATGTGTCTCACACCGCCACGTCCTCGGGGACACAGAGGCTATGAAACTAAGCCTCTGTGTCATACGGGGGTGTCATTTTTTGGAAGGACAGGAACCCAGGAAAAAAAAAGGGGCATATATTACCAGGTCTGCTGGTGCTGTCATCCACATTTATCTCACAGTTAGTACCAGAGGTTCCTTACAGGTAGTATGCACAGTGGTATACACAGTGGGAACAGGAATGGCAATGCTTTAGACATCATCACAGCCTCTTAGCGTGTCAACGGAAAAAAAAAAAAAATAAAATATTTACAATGAACTATATAAAATAATCTAAATTTTTTTTATATTAACCGTTCAGGTTAATATAAAAAATATTTACAATGAACTAAATAAAATTTATAAAAAAATTTAAACCCACACTGGGAACTATCACAAAATCGTTGCCAATGTGCCTCACACCGCCACGCTTGCTGCCCTCCACTTGGATCAATTGGCTTTTGTGATCCGAGGAATCCTCACTTTGGTGATGTGGGCACCTCTTCACAACCTCTGCCACGTGCTTGGTTTTTTTGTACACGCTGAAATATTCAACGAACCACAACGGAACAACGAACTTGGCAAAAAACATTTATTGAACTACAACTATTGAACTATTGAACACAACTAACAAATAAATAAATATGTAACAAAAGACAGAACATTAAACCTTAAATGAATTATATACAGTCAAATAAATGCAATTATATAAAAAAATAAAATATTTACAATGAACTATATAAAATTATATAATTTTTTTTATATTAACCGTTCTGGTTAATATAAAAAAAAAATTTACAATTAACTAAATAAAATTATATAAAAAATTTAAAAACCCAAACGGGGGAACTACCCACAAATGGGTTGCCAATGTGTCACACACCGCCACGTCCTCAGGGACACAGAGGCTATGAAACACTGCCTCTGTGTCATACGGGGGTTAGGGGATGTCAGCTGCTCCCTCCCAGTATCTGTAGAGTGGCATTGTCCTGAACCAGCGAGGACGACAGTCCACATCAAAAGAGAAAGATCACGGGTACGACAGCACTTCCAGTCCAACTCCCATTTCCACAGGAATTGTGGTTCCTGGAGGTTGAGGAAATCCTGCAAGGGTTTATCATTATAATAAAAAGGTAAACCTTGGAACAGAAAACCTTAAAAAAAAACATATGTACACAGAACAGTAACAGATATATATATATATATATAACATACCCTATTCAAGTGCTGTCAGTGATCTTGGTGCAGCCATTCAGCCTAAGCAGCTCAATATTCCTGCAGTTCTGTGCAAAAGTCCCCCTCACACATTCACCAAGTTGGCCAGCTGCTTCATGGAGTACTCTCTGTGATTTTTCCTGGGTCAGGTAACAGGCCTTGATGTAGGCCCATCCCCCTTGTCGGGGATTGGGCCGCAGGTCTTCTCCAGCCTCATTAGAAATTGCTGAAAGTCCAGCTGGATCAAGGGGTAGGTTTAACCCTACCCCTTTTTTGGCATCAGCGTGGCTATATGGAAAATAGCCTGCATAATGTCGTTCGTGCCAACAGTCTTCATCACTGTATAATAATATATAAATAATATACATATAATATGCATAATAAAAATTTTTTTTAAAAAAAAAAAATAAAATAATTTATATATTTTTTTAAAAATACCTATATATAATTATATATATATATATTTTATATATATATTTATAAAAACACACCTATATATATATGGTAAAAATAGTTTCCCGGGGTCCCAGAAACATGTATTATAGCTTAAAAAATTTCCCTTTTAAATCTCCCTTTTTCCAACGATACCATGTATCCGGGGGTTTAACCAGCTGCTGTGGACAGTCTCAACGGTCTCTCTGTTTTTCAGCCATTTCACACATGTTGACAAGCTGTTTTCTAGTCATGTTTGATCAAATTAAATAAGGGCACGGGGACAAAGGAAGTCCTGTAAGGGTTCACTGACACAGAACTATATATTTTGAGTTCACTATTTATAAATTTGATCAGAATTGTCAGGCTTTCTATAGATTAAAATTCTTTCGAAGCCAGAGGAAACTCTGGTGGAGGCCCGTAGCGGTCCTGACGTGCAAATCGGTCGTCCGACCTGGGTATAGGGGCGAAAGACTAATCGAACCATCTAGTAGCTGGGTCCCTTCCGAAGTTTCCCCTCAGGATAGTTTGGCGCTCAGCCTCGCAGTTTTATCTGGTAAAGCGAATGATTAGAGGTCTTGGGGCCGAAACGATCTAAAACCAAATTCTCAAACTTTTAAAGGGTAAGAAGCCCGGCTCGCTGGCTTTGGAGCCGGGCAGGGGAATGCGAGCTGCCAGGGGGCCACTTTTGGGGGGGTTAAGCAGAACTGGCGCTGCGGGATGAACCGAAACCCGGGGTTAAGGCGCCCGATGCCGACGCTCATCAGACCCCAGAAAAGGGTGTTGGTTGTATATAGACAGCAGGACGGTGGCCATGGAAATGTCGGAATCCGCTAAGGAGTGTGTAACAACTCACCTGCCGAATCAACTAGCCCTGAAAATGGATTGGCGCTGGAGCGTGGGGGCCCATACCCGGCCGCCGCTGGAAAACAAGAGCCGCGGGGGCTAGGCCGCGGTGAGTAGGAAGGCCGGGCCGCGGTGAGCAGGGAAGCCTAGGGCGTGAGCCCGGGGGGGCCGCCGGGGGTGCAGATCTTGGTGGGTAGTAGCAAATATTCAAAAAAAAAACTTTGAAGGGCCAAGGGGAGAAGGGTTCCATGTGAACAGCATTTTGAACATGAGTCCGGGCCCGGGTCCTAAGGGATGGGCGAACGCCGTTCGGAAGCGGGGCGGGGCGATGGCCTACGTCGGGTCGTAGCGGCCGGTTGTGAGAGGTCATTTTCATGCTAGACCCCAGGCTCCTGGTCAGACTGGGAACTTTAAAATCTACCCTTTTCAACGATACCATGCTTCGGGTTTTTAAAACCAAGCTGGCATGGATAGCCAGCCTTTCCCCAATGTGGGCTATTTTTGGGTAAAAAAAGTAGTTTTTTCATAGCAGCAAAAAAAGGGCCTACATTAACTCAGGGGTTTAAAAATATAAAATGCTGCTCAGATTCAGGCTTTTTATAGCTTAAAATTCTCTGTAGAATCTCTTCTATCAAACAAGCCCAACCCCATCTTTCTACGTTGAGGCCAGGGGTCGTAGCGGCCGTTTGGGAGAGGTCATTTTCATGCTTGACCCCAGGCTCCTGGTCAGACTAAAAACAACAAAAAATGTTTCCAGCTGCAGTTCAGGCTAGCAGGGTTTCCACAAACATGTATTATAGCTTAAAAACTTTTTTCATTTTAATCTAACCCTTTTCAACGATACCATGCATCCTGGGGTTTAACCAGCTTCCATGGATAGCCAGCCTTTCCAATGGGGGCTTTTTTGAGGTCAAAAAGTAGTTTTTTTCATAGCGAAAAAAGGGGCCTACATTAACCTCAGGGGGTTTTAAATTAGAAATCCTGCTCAGATTCAGGCTTTCTATAGCTTAAAAATTTCTCTGTAAAATCTCTTCTATCAAAAAAAGCCCACCCTCATTTTTCTACGTTGAGGTCGGGGGTCGAGGGGCCGTTTGGGGAAAAGGGTCATTTCCAGCTGGGCCCCCAGGCCCCCTGGTCAGACTGGGAAAAACTAAACATTTTTCCAGCTGCAGTTCGGGCTAGCAGTGCCCCCAGAAACATGTATTATAGCTTAAAATGTTCTTTTAAATCTACCCTTTTCAACGATACCATGCATCCTGGGGGTTTAACCCTGCTGGCCCAGGGATGGGTCAGCCTTTCCCAATGTGGGCTATTTTGAGGCAAAAAAGTAGTTTTTTCATAGGAGCAAAAAAGCCTACATTAACTCAGGGGTTAAATATAGAAAATCCTGCTCGAGATTCAGGCTTTCTATAGCTTAAAATTCTCTGTAAACCCTTTCTATCAAACAACCCAACCCCAACCCTTTTTCTACGTTGGGGGGGCCAGGGGTCCTAGCGGGGGGGTTTTTGAAGGGAGGTCATTTCCGCACAAACCCCGGTTTCTCTGTCAGACCCGGGGTAAAACAAAACCTTTTTCCCACTGGGTTTCGGGGCTAGCATGTGTCCCAAAAACCCCATGTTTTGATAGCTTAAAATGTTCTTTTAATCCCCCTTTTCAACGATACCAATTGCATCCTGGGGTTTTAAACCTCCGGCATGGATAGTCAGCTTTCCCAATGTGGGCTAATTTGGAAGGTCGAAAAAGTAGCTTTTCATAGCAGCAAAAAAGCCTACATTAACTCAGGGGTTTAAAAATTAGAAATCCTGCTCAGATTCAGGCTTTCTATAGCTTTAAAAATTCTCTGTAAGATCTTTTTCTATCAAACAAGCCCAGCCTCATCTTTCTACGTTGAGGCCCCAGGGGTTTTCGTAGGGGGCCGTTTTTGGGGAGGAGGTCATTTCCCAGCTTCGACCCCCGGGGCCTTTTGGTCAGACCGGGGTAAAACTAAACTTTTTTTCCAGCTGCAGTTTCGGGCTAGCAGTGTCCCAGAAACATGTATTATAGCTTAAAATGTTCCCTTTTAAATTTTCTACCCTTTTCAACGATACCATGCATTCCGGGGTTTAACCAGCTGCTGTGGACGGCCCTCAACAGTCCCCCTTGTTGGTCGACCTTTTTCACACATGTTGACAAGCGGGTTTTTTCTGTCATTTTTTAATCAAATTAAAAAGGGTACAGGGAAAAAGGAAATCCTGTAAGGGTTCACTGACACGAACTATATTTTTCTGAGTTAATTATTTAAAAATTTTTTGATCAGAATTTTGTCAGCCACTACCGCCAGTAAGACCTCTTTGCAAATATTCCAAAAGCTGTTAACCCCCCACTAAAGGGAAACCGCCGGGGTTTTAAAAAAGCATGGATTTTCCACCCCTGACCCCAAAAGGGGGGGTGTTTAAAAATTTAAAAATCCTGCCCATTCAGGCTTTTCTATAGCTTAAAATTCTCTTTTAGAATCTCTTCTATCAAAAAAGCCAAACCCCACCCTTTCTACGTTGAGGCCCGGGGGCCCTTTTGGGGCCCGGGTTGGGAGAGGTCATTTTCATGCTTGACCCCAGGCTCCTGGTCAGACTGGGAAAATACTGAAAATTTTTCCAGCTGCAGTTCAGGCTAGCAGGGTCCCCAAAAACATGTATTATAGCTTAAACTGTTCCCTTTTAATCTACCCTTTTTTCAACGATACCATGCATCCGGGGGTTTAACAAGCTGGCATGGATGGGTCTCCCTTTTCCAATGGGGGGGCTATTTTGGGGTTCAAAAAGTAGCTTTTAAATAGCAGGCAAAAAGCCCTACATTAACTCAGGGGGTTAAAAGTAGAAAACCTCCCTCAGATTTGGCTTTCTATAGCTTAAAATTCTCTGTAAATCTCTTCTATCAAACAAGCCCAGCCTCATCTTTCTACTTTGAGGCCAGGGGTCGTAGTGGCCGTTTGGGAGAGGTCATTTCCAGCTCGACCCCAGGCCTCTGGTCAGACTGGGTAAAACTAAACATTTTTCCAGCTGCAGTTCGGGCTAGCAGTGTCCCAGAAACATGTATTATAGCTTAAAATGTTCCTTTTAATCTACCCTTTTCAACGATACCATGCATCCTGGGGTTTAACCAGCTGGCATGGATAGTCAGCCTTTCCAATGTGGGCTATTTTGAGGTCAAAAAGTAGCTTTTCATAGCAGCAAAAAAGCCTACATTAACTCAGGGGTTAAATATAGAAATCCTGCTCAGATTCAGGCTTTCTATAGCTTAAAATTCTCTGTAGAATCTCTTCTATCAAACAAGCCCAACCCCATCTTTCTACGTTGAGGCCAGGGGTCATAGCGAGCGGTTTGAAGAGGTCATTTCCAGCACGACCCCAGGCCTCTGGTCAGACTGGGTAAAACTAAACATTTTTCCAGCTGCAGTTCGGGCTAGCAGTGTCCCAGAAACATGTATTATAGCTTAAAATGTTCCTTTAAATCTACCCTTTTCAACGATACCATGCATCCTGGGGTTTAACCAGCTGCTGTGGACGGTCTCAACAGTCTCCTTGTTGGTCAGCCATTTCACACATGTTGACAAGCTGTTTTCTGTCATGTTTAATCAAATTAAATAAGGCACAGGGGACAAAGGAAATCCTGTAAGGGTTCACTGACAAAGAACTATATATTCTGAGTTAATTATTTATAAATTTGATCAGAATTGTCAGCCACTACCGCCAGTAAGACCTCTTTGCAAATATGATTTGCAAAAATTTGACCTAAACTCACCAAGTTATGAAGGCTTAAACTTCAAGACTTCAATAAGAGTATTTTAATATTTTAATGCCGGGTCTCACGTTACTGTAAATTTCTGGTCATAACTAAAGAAAGGAAAGATCTAAATATCTCAAACTGGTTGCCATCGGAAAGTACTGGTTCTCCTAAACAGAACCATATTTGTTTTACCCTGATAGGACCTAAACTCACCAAGTTATGAAGGCTTAAACTTCAAGACTTTAATCAGAGTATTTTAATATTTTAATGTCGGGTCTCCGTTACTGTACATTTCTGGTCATAACTAAAGAAAGGAAAGATCTAAATATCTCAAACTGGTTCCATCGGAAAGTGCTGGTTCTCCTAAAGGGAACCATAATTGTTTTACCCTGATAAGACCTTAAGGAAAGATCTAAAAATCTCAAACTGGTTCCATCCCATCAGAAAGTACTGGTTGTCCTGAACAGAACCACGTGTGTCTCACCCTGATAGGACCTAAACTCACCAAGTTATGAAGGTTTAAACTTCAACACTTTAATCAGAGTATTTTAATATTTTAATGTCGGGTCTCCTGTTACTGTACATTTCTGGTCATAACTAAAGAAAGGAAAGATCAAAAAATCTCAAACTGGTTCCATCCCATCAGAAAGTACTGGTTTCCCTGAACAGAACCATATGTGTCTCACCCTGATAGGACCTAAAGTCACCAAGTTATGAAGGCTTAAACTTCAATACTTTAATCAGAGTATTTTAACAAGTTAATGTTGGGTCTCCCGTTGCTGTACATTTCTGGTCATAACTAAAGAAGGGAAAGATCTGAAGATCTCAAACTGGTTCCATCAGAAAGTACTGGTTCCCCTGAACAGAACCATATGTGTCTCACCCTAATAGGACCTAAACTCACCAAGTTATGAAGGCTTAAACTTCAAGACTTTAATCAAAGTATTTTAATATTTTAATGTCGTGTCTCCCGTTGCTGTACATTTCTGGTCATAACTATAGAAAGGAAAGATCTAAAGATCCCAAACAGGTTCCATCAGAAATTACTCGTTCCCCTGAACAGAACCATATGTGTCTCACCCTGATAGGACCTAAACTCACCAAGTTATGAAGGCTTAAACTTCAAGACTTTAATCAGAGTATTTTAATATTTTAATGTCGGGTCTCACGTTACTGTAAATTTCTGGTCATAACTAAAGAAAGGAAAGATCTAAATATCTCAAACTGGTTCCATCGGAAAGTACTGGTTCTCCTAAACTGAACCATAATTGTTTTACCCTGATAAGACCTTAACTCACCAAGTTATGAAGGCTTAAACTTCAAGACTTTAATCAGAGTATTTTAATATTTTAATGTCGGGTCTCCAGTCGCTGTACATTTCTGGTCATAACTAAAGAAAGGAAAGATCTAAAGATCTCAAACTGGTTCCATCGGAAAGTACTGGTTCTCCTAGAACAGAACCATATTTGTTTTACCCTGATAGGACCTAAACTCACCAAGTTATGAAGGCTTAAACTTCAAGACTTTAATCAGAGTATTTTAATATTTTAATGCCGGGTCTCCCGTTACTGTACATTTCTGGTCATAACTAAAGAAAGGAAAGATCTAAAGATCTCAAACTGGTTCCATTGGAAAGTGCTGGTTCTCCTAAACAGAACCATAATTGTTTTAACCTGATAAGACATTAACTCACCAAGTTATGAAGGCTTAAACTTCAAGACTTAATCAGAGTATTTTTACAAATTAATGTCGGGTCTCCCGTCGCTATAAATTTTTGATCATAACTAAAGAATGAAAAGATCTGAAGATCTCAAACTGGTCCCATCAGAAAGTACTGGTTCCCCTGAACAGAACCATGTGTCTCACCCTGATAGGACCTAAACTCACCAAGTTATGAAGGCTTAAACTTCAACACTTTAATCAGAGTATTTTAACAAGTTAATGTTGGGTCTCCCATTTCTGTTCATTTCTGGTCATAACTAAAGAATGGAAAGATCTGAAGATCCCAAACTGGTTCCGTCAGGCACTGGATCCCCTGAACAGAACCATATGTGTCTCACCCTGATAGGACCTAAACTCACCAAGGTATGAAGGCTTAAACTTCAAGACTTTAATCAGAGTATTTTAACAAGTTAATTTCAGGTCTCCCATCGCTGTACATTTCTGATCATAACTAAAGAATGGAAAGATCTGAAGATCTCAAACTGTTTCCATCAGGTACTGGTTCCCCTGAACAGAACCATATGTGTCTCACCCTGATAGGACCTAAACTCAAAAAGTTATGAAGGCTTATAATTAAATACTTTAATCAGAGTATTTTAACAAGTTAATTTCGGATCTCCCATCGCTGTACATTTCTAATCATAACTAAAGAAGGGAAAGATCTGAAGATCTCAAACTGGTTCCATCAGAAAGAACTGGTTCCCCTGAATAGAACCATATGTGTCTCACCCTGATAGGACCTAAACTCACCAAGTTATGAAGGCTTAAACTTCAAGACTGTAATCAGAGTATTTTAATATTTTAATGTCGGGTCTCCTGTTACTGTACATTTCTGGTCATAACTAAAGAAAGGAAAGATCTAAAAATCTCAAACTGGTTCCATCCCATCAGAAAGTACTGGTTCCCCTGAACAGAACCATATGTGTCTCACCCTGATAGGACCTAAACTCACCAAGTTATGAAGGCTTAAACTTCAAGACTTTAATCAGAGTATTTTAACAAGTTAATTTCGGGTCTCCCATCGCTGTACATTTCTAATCATAACTAAAGAAGGGAAAGATCTGAAGATCTCAAACTGGTTCCATCAGAAAGTACTGGTTCCCCTGAATAGAACCATATGTGTCTCACCCTGATAGGACCTAAACTCACCAAGTTATGAAGGCTTAAACTTCAAGACTTTAATCAGAGTATTTTAACAAGTTAATTTCGGGTCTCCCATCGCTGTACATTTCTGATCATAACTAAAGAATGGAAAGATCTGAAGACCTCAAACTGTTTCCATCAGAAAGAACGGGTATTCCTGAACAGAACCATATGTGTTTCACCCTGATAGGACCTAAAATCACCAGGTTATGAAGGCTTAAACTTCAAGACTTTAATCAGAGTATTTTAACAAGTTAATGTCGGGTCTCCCGTCGCTGTACATTTCTGATCATAACTAAAGAATGGAAAGATCTGAACATCTCAAACTGGTCCCATCAGAAAGTACTGGTTGTCCTGAACAGAACCATAATTGTTTTACCGTGATAAGACCTTAACTCACCAAGTTATGAAGGCTTAAACTTCAAGACTTTAATCAGAGTATTTTAAAACAAGTTAATGTCGGGTCTCCGTCGCTGTACATTTCTGATCATAACTAAAGAATGGAAAGATCTGAACATCTCAAACTGGTCCCATCAGAAAGTACTGGTTGTCCTGAACAGAACCATATGTGTCTCACCCTGATAGGACCTAAACTCAAAAAGTTATGAAGGCTTATAATTCAATACTTTAATCAGAGTATTTTAACAAGTTAATGTCAGGTCTCCCATCGCTGTACATTTCTGATCATAACTAAAGAATGGAAAGATCTGAACATCTCAAACTGGTTCCATTAGAAAGTACTGGTTGTCCTAAACAGAACCACGTGTGTCTTGCCCTGATAGGACCTAAACTCACCAAGTTATGAAGGCTTAAACTTCAAAACTGTAATCAGAGTATTTTAACAAGTTAATTTCGGGTCTCCCATCGCTGTACATTTCTAATCATAACTAAAGAAGGGAAGATCTGAATATCTCAAACTGGTTCCCATCAGAAAGTACTGGTTCCCCTGAAAAAGAACCATATGTGTCTCACCCTGATAGGACCTAAACTCACCAAGTTATGAAGGCTTAAACTTCAACACTTTAATCAGAGTATTTTAATATTGTAATGGCGGGTCTCCCGTTGCTTTACATTTCTGGTCATAACTAAAGAAAGGAAAGATCTGAAGATCTCAAACTGCTTCCATCGGAAAGTTCTGGTTCTCCTGAACAGAACCATATGTGTTTCACCCTGATAGGACCTAAACTCACCAAGTTATGAAGGCTTAAACTTACAACACTTTAATCAGAGAAATTTTAACAATTTAAATTTTCGGGCTCCCCATCGCTGTACATTTCTGATAAAAAACTAAAAATGGAAAGTTTCCGAAGATCTCAAACTTTTTCCATCAGAAAGTACTGGTTCCCCTAAACCGGAACCATTGTGTTTTCACCCTGATAGGACCTAAAAACCAAAAATGTTATGAAGGCTTAAACTTCAAGTTTAATCAGAGAATTTTTAATTTTTTTAATGCCGGGTCTCCTTTTACTGTACTTTTTTTTTTTTTTTTTCTGGTCATAACTAAAAAAAGGGGAAAAGATCTAAAAATTAAAAACTGGTTCCTCCCTCAGAAAGGTACTGGTTTCCCCTAAACAGAACCATATGTGTTTAACCCGATAGGACCTAAACTCAACCAAGTTTGAAGGGGTTTTAAACTTCAAGACTTTAATCAGAGTATTTTAATTTTTTAATGTCGGGTCTCCCATCGCTGTACATTTCTTCATACAAAAAGGGGAAAGGGAAAAACCAAGGTTCCTAAAAATTTTTTCCCCAAAAACCTGTTTCCCCCCCGGGAAAAAAGTTTGGGGTTTTTCCCTTTAACAGAAAAATTTTTAATTTGGTTTACCGGGAAAACCCAAAAAAAACTCACCCAAAGTTATGAAGGCTTTTTTTAAAAAACCTCCAAAGAAGATTTAAAATAAAGATTTTTAAACAATTTTTAAAATGTCGGGTCCCCCCTTCGCTGTACATTTCTGTTTCATAACTAAAGATGGGAAAGATCTGAGATCTCAAAAATGCTCCCATCAAAAAAGTACGGGGTTCCCCTGAAAAAACCAAATGTGTCTCCCCCTGATAGGACCAAACTCACCAATTTAAAAGGTTTTAAACTTCAACACTTTAATCAGAGTATTTTAACAATTTAAATTTTCGGGTCTCCTCGCTGTACATTTCTGATCATAACAAAAAAAGGGAAAAGATCTGAAAAATTCTCAAACTTTTTCCCATCAGAAAGTACGGGGTTTTCCCTGAACAAAACCATATGTTTTTTCACCCTAAGGGAACCTAAAATCCCCAGTTATGAAGGCTTAAACTTCAAGACTTTAAAATCAAGGATTTTAATATTTAATGGGGGGTTTCTCCTTTTATGTACATTTCTGGTCAAAACTAAAAAAGAAAGATCTAAAAATCCCAAAACTTTTTTCTTTCCCATCAGAAAGTACTGGTTGTCCTGAACAGACCACTTGTGTTTCCCCCTGATAGGACCTAAACTCACCAAGTTATGAAGGCTTAAAACTTCAAGACTTTAAAATCAGAGTATTTTAAATTTTAATGTCGGGTCTCCTTTTACGTACATTTCTGGTCATAACTAAAAAATGAAAAGTCTGAAAGATCTCAAACTGGTTTCATCAGAAAGTACTGGTTTTTTCCAAACAAAAAACCATATGTGTCTCACCCTGATAGGACCTAAATCCCCAAATTTATGAAGGGGCTTAAAACTTCAAGATTTTAATAAAGGTTTTTTAAATTTTTAAATTTCGGGTCTCCCGTTGCTGTACATTTCTGGCTCATAACTAAAAAAAAGGAAAGTTTCAAAAAGATCTCAAAAATGGATCCTCCCATCAAAAGTACTTGGTTCCCCTGAACAAAAAACCATATGTGTCTCACCCGGGAAAAGGACCTAAACTAAAAGTTATAAAAGGCTTTAAACTTCAAATTTTAATCAGAGTATTTTAATATTTTAATGTGGGGTCTCCTTTTCGTTGGTGCATTTCTGATCAAAAACTAAAAAAGGGGGAAAGATCTGACAAATTTTAAAACTGGTTCCATCAGAAAGTACTGGTTCCCCCTGAACAGAACCATATGTGTCTCCCCGTGATAGGACCTAAACTCCCAAGTTATGAAGGCTTAAACTTCAAGTTTTAATCAAAGTTTTTTTAATATTTTAATTTTGGGTCTCCCGTTCGCTGTACATTTCTGATCATAACTAAAAAAAGGGAAAGATCTGAAGATTTCAAAAACCTTTTCCATCAGAATGTACTGGTTCCCCCGTGAATAGAACCATATGTGTCTCACCCTGTTTAACCTAAACTCACCAAGTTATGAAGGCTTAAACTTCAAGAATTAATCAAAGTATTTTAAATATTTTAATGTCGGGTCCCCCCGTTGCTGTACATTTCTGATTAAAACTAAAAAGGGGAAAGATCTGAAGATCAAAAACTGGTTCCATCAGAAAGGGAAATTTTCCCCCTAACAAAACCATAAAATTTCCCCATCCTTATAGGAACTAAACTCACCAATTTATGAAGGCTTAAACTTCAAGAGTTTAATCAGAGTATTTTAATATTTCAATGTCGGGTCTCCCGTCGCTGTACATTTCTGATCATAACTCAAGAAGGGAAAGATCTCATGTGACCTTAGGGTCAGGAAAAGCCTCATGGGCAGGTGATGTGTGCAGTTGTGGGGTTGAGAAAGAGGTTGTAGGTGCATGTTGACATGATTTGACCTTTGGGGGACCTGATCAAAACCTCTGTATGTAAAGTGCCCTTAAGACTTGAAACCCGCACCATTGGTTCCCCGGGGAAAAACCTTTTGGAAAGTGAACAGAACCATATATGTCTCATCCTTATAGGACATAAACTCACCAAGTTATGAAGGCTTAAACTTCAAGAGTTTAATCAGAGTATTTTAATATTTCAATGTCGGGTCCCCCTTTGTTTAACATTTCTGATCATAACTCAAGAAGGGAAAGATCTGAAGATCTCAAACTGGTTTTTCCATCAGGAAACGTACTGTTTCCCCTAAACAAACCCAATTTGTCTCACCCTGATAGGACCTAAACTCCCCCCCAAAGTTATGAAGGTTTAAAACCCTCAAGACTTTAATCAGAGTAATTTTTAACAATTTTAATGTCAGGTTTTCCTTTTCGCTGTACATTTCTGATCATAACTAAAAAAGGGAAAGATCTGAAGATCTCAAACTGGTTTCCATCAGAAAGTACTGGTTCCCCTGAACAGAACCATATTTTTCTCACCCTGATAGGACCTAAACTCACCAAGTTATGAAGGCTTAAACTTCAAGACTTTAATCAGAGTTTTTTTAAAAATTTTAATGTCCGGGTCTCCCTTTTACTGTACATTTCTGGTCATAACTAAAAAAAGGGAAAAGGGGATCAAAAAATCTCAAACTGGTTTCCCCTCCCATCAAAAAAGTAGGGTTTTCCCCTGAACAGAACCCATATTGTGTCTCACCCTGATAGGAACCAAACTCCCCAAGTTATGAAGGCTTAAATTCAAGACTTTAATCAGAGTATTTTAAAAAGTTAATGTCGGGTCTCCCGTTGCTGTACATTTTAAATTCATAACTAAAAAAAGGGAACAAAATCTGAAGATCTAAAAACTGGTCCCATCAGAAAGTACTGTTTCTCCTAAAACAAAAACCACGTGTGTCTTACCCTGATAGGACCTAAACTCACAAAGTTATGAAGGCTTAAACTTTAAGACTTTAATCAGGGGAATTTTAAAAAGTTAATGTCGGGTCTCCCATCGCTGTACATTTCTGATCAAAAACTCAAAAAGGGGAAAGATTCCTGTGCCCTTAAGGTTTAGGAAAACCTCAGGGGCGGGTTGATTTATGCAGTTGGGGGGTTGAAAAAAGTTTTTGTAGGTGCATTTTTTTACTGTTTTTCCCTTTTTGGTGCCCTTTAAGGCCTTAACTCTGGATGTGAGTGTCTTAGAGACGGAAAGCGCCCCTTTGTTTTTTCCCCAGGAGGAGCTCTTTTAAAGTGAAAAAAACCCATATATGTCTCACCCTGATAGGACCAAAAACCATTTAAGTTATGAAGGCCTAAAACTTCAAAGACTTTAATCAGAGTATTTTAAAAAAGGTTAATGTCGGGTTTTCCCTTTTGGGTACATTTCTGATCAAAAACTAAAAAAGGGGGAAAGATCTGAAGATCTAAAAACTGGTTTCCCATCAGAAAGTACTGGTTCCCTGTTTGGGGCCCCCCCTAACTCACCAAGTTATGAAGGCTTTAAACTTCAAGGTTTAATCAGAGTTTTTCAATATTTTAATGTCCGGTCTCCCCCCCCGGTCCCCGGTACATTTCTGATCATAACTAAAGAAGGGAAAAGATCTGAAGATCTCAAAATGGTTCCATCAAAAATGTACTGGTTTCCCCCTAAAACAGAACCAAGTGCTCTCACCCTGATAGGAACTAAACTCACCAAGTTATGAAGGTTTAAAAACTTAAGACTTTAATCAGAGTATTTTAAATTTAAATGTCCGGGTCTCCCCTTCGTGTACATTTTCTGTTTATAACAAAAAGGGGGGAAAAGATCTGAAGTTTTAAAAACGGTTTCCATCAGCAAGAAAGGTTTCCCCTGGAACAGAACCATATATGTCTCACCCTTTATAGGCCCAAAAACTCACCAAGTTATGAAGGCTTAAACTTCAAGACTTTAAGAAAGTTTTTAAATATTTTAATGTCGGGTCCCCTTTTTGTGTACATTTCTGATCATAACTAAAGGGGGAAAGATCTGAAGATCTCAAACTGGTTCATCAGAAAGTACTGGTTTCCCCTGAACAGAACCCCATATGTGTTTCACCGCGTAGGTCTTAACTCAAACAGTTATGAAGTTTAAAACGTGAAGACTTTAATCAGAGATTTTAACAAGTTAATGTCGGGTCCCCCTAGGGTACATTTCTGATCATAACTAAAGAAGGGAAAGATCTAAATTTCTCAAACTGGTCCATCAGAAAGTACTGGTTTTCCCTGAACAGAACCATATGTGTTTCCCCGTTTTTAGGCCCTAAACTCACCTAGTTATGAATGCTTAAAGTGAAGATTTTAATCAGAGTTTTTTAAAAATTTAAAAGGGGCTCTAGATGTACATTTCTGATCATAACTAAAGAATGGAAAGATCTAAAGATCTCAAATTGGCCCATCAGAAAGTACTGGTTTCCCCTGAACAGAACCAGGTGTGTCTTCCCCGATAGGCCCAAACCCCCAAATTTTATGAAGGCTTACACTTCAAGGGTTTTAATCAGAGTATTTCAAATTTTAATGTCGGGTCTCGCGTCGCTGTACATTTCTGATCATAACTAAAGAAGGGGAAAGATCTGAAGATTTCAAAATTGTTTCCATCAGAAATATTTTTCCCCCTGAACAGAACCAATATGTCTCATCCTTATAGGACCTAAATTCACCAAGTTATGAAGGCTTAAACTTCAAGATTTCATCATAGTATTTTAACAAGTTAATGTCGGGTCTCCCGTCGCTGTACATTTCTGATCAAACCCAAAAAAAGGGAAAAACATTGAATTTCCAAACTGGTTCCATCAGCAAGTACTGGTTTCCCCCTAAAACAGCCATATATGTCTCATCCTGATAGGACCTAAACTCACCAAGTTATGAAGGCTTTAAAATTCAAGACTTTAATCAAAGTTTTTTAATATTTTAATGTCGGGTCCCCTGTTGCTGTACATTTCTGATCATAACAAAAAAGGGAAAGATCTGAAGATCTCAAACGGGTCCATCAGAAAGTACTGGTTTCCCCCTGAACAGAACCATATGTTTTTCACCGCGATAGGTCTTAAACTAAAATGTTATGAATGCTTAAATGTGAGATTTTAATCAGAGTTTTTAAAACAAGTTAATGTCGGGTCTCCTATTGGTGTACATTTCTGATCATAACTAAAAAAGGGAAAAGATCTGAAGATCTCAAACGGGTCCCATCAGAAAGTACTGGTTCCCCTGAACAAAAAACCAGGTGTTTACCTGATAGGACCAAAACTCCCCAAGTTATGAAGGCTTAACTTCAAGACTTCAATCAGAGAATTTTAATATTTTAATGTCGGGTCTCCCGTGGCTGTACATTTCTGATCATAACTCAAGAAGGGAAATATCTGAAGATCTCAAACTGGTTCCATCAGAAACTACTGATTCCCCTGAACAGAACCATATGTGTCTGACCCTGATAGGACCTAAAGTCACCAAGTTATTAAGGCTTAAACCTCAAGAGTTTAATCATAGTATTTTAATATTTTAATGTCGGGTCTCCTGTCGCTGTGCATTTCTGATCATAACTAAAGAAGGGAAAGATCTTAAGATCTCAAACTCCCAGTAAGATCTCCCAGTTTTAATCCGTGAGGCGGACACCCTGTCTACTTTTAAGGCTAGGCTTAAAACTTTCCTTTTTGATAAAGCTTATAGTTAGAGTGGCTTAGGTTATCCTGAGCTATCTCTGTAGTTATGCTGCTATAGGCTTAGGCTGCTGGGGAAATAATGACCATTTTCCCCTCTTCGCTACTTTCTCACACTACTCTTCAATTTGTATTTTTTGCTGTTATTCAGCTTTTAACTTTGTTCTCTCTCTTCTCTCTTCCTTTTAAAAGCTACACCTGGCCTGACTCTGTGTCTACCTGTGGAAACTGTCTGGAGAGGGGCATCGTCCGAGCTTCTGCGGGAAAACTTGGTGTTCCCCCCTTACCGATGATCCACATGGCCCCTGTCTTTCAGTGTTTAACCCTTTCTCTCTCCTAGACATAGCTACTGACGGGCTTTTACTGTAACTAACTCTATGTGTTTTTTAGACTCTAACCTTTGAAAACTGGCTCAGAGTTTATCTGTTCTTTTTTTCTAGGTGAAAGCCCTAAGGAGCTACATCCAAAACTTTAAAATTTTTCCCCCCCCATAGAAAGGACCCCTGGATCAGTGCTTCTTTGTTCTCTTTGTGTCTCTGCTCTGTTCTCTCTAACCCCCAGTCGGTCGTGGCAGATGGCCGCTCACACTGAGCCTGGTTCTGCTAGAGGTTTTCTTCCGTTAAAAGGGAGTTTTTCCTCTCCACTGTCGCTACATGCATGCTCAGTATGAGGGATTGCTGCAAAGTCAACGCCAGTGACTGTCCACTGTCTCTACATGCTCATCCCAGGAGGATGTGAATGCTGCAAGTCACTGACTGGATGCAATCTGTGGGTTTCCTTAGATAGAAAAAAAATTTTTATCCAATTTTTAAAAAAACAGAATCTGACTGCACTGTTCAATGATTTGGATTAATTGTAATGCATGTACCTGCTTTTGTGAAGTGCCTTGAGACAACATGTTTGTGAAATTTGGGCTATATAAAAAACTAATTTAAAACTGAATTTAAATTAAATGGGTTTCCATCAGAAAAAGTACTGGTTCCCCTGAACAGAACCATATGTGTTTCCCGGATAGGTCCTAAACTCACCTAGTTATGAAGGCTTAAACGTGAAGACTTTAATCAGAGTATTTTAACAAGTTAATGTCGGGTCTCCTATCGGTGTACATTTCTGATCATAACTAAAGAAGGAAAGATCTGAAGATCTCAAAAAATGTATCAGAAAGTACTGGTTCTCCTGAAACAGAACCCACGTGTGTCTTTCCCGATAGGACTAAACTCACCAAGTTATGAAGGCTTAAAAACCTCAAGAGTTTTTAATCATAGTATTTTTAAATTTTTAAGTGGGTCTCCTGTCGCTGTGCATTTCTGATCATAACTAAAGAAAGGGAAGATCTGAAGATCTTAAACTGGTTTCCATCAGAAAGTACTGGTTCCCCTGAATAGAAAACCATATGTGTCTCGCTTTTGGACCAAAAACCCCCAAGTTATGAAGGCTTAAACTTCAAGACTTTAATCAAAGTATTTTAATATTTTAATGTCGGGTCTCCCGTTGCTGTACATTTCTGATCATAACTAAAGAAGGGAAAGATCTGAAGATTTCAAACTGGTTCCATCAGAAAGTACTGGTTCCCCTGAACAGAACCATATGTGTCTCATCCTTATAGGACCTAAACTCACCAAGTTATGAAGGCTTAAACTTCAAGACATTAATCAAAGTATTTTAATATTTTAATGTCGGGTCTCCCGTTGCTGTACATTTCTGATTATAACTAAAGAAGGGAAAGATCTGAAGATCTCAAACTGGTTCCATCAGAAAGTACTGGTTCCCCTGAACAGAACCATATATGTCTCATCCTTATAGGACCTAAACTCACCAAGTTATGAAGGCTTAAACCTCAAGAGTTTAATCAGAGTAATTTAACAAGTTAATGTTAGGTCTCCTGTCGCTGTGCATTTCTGATCATAACTAAAGAAGGGAAAGATCTGAAGATCTTAAACTGGTTCCATCAGAAAGTACTGGTTCCCCTGAATAGAACCATATGCTTCTCACGCTTATTGGACCTAAACTCACCAAGTTATGAAGGCTTAAACTTCAAGACTTTAATCAAAGTATTTTAATATTTTAATGTCGGGTCTCCCGTTGCTGTACATTTCTGATCATAACTAAAGAAGGGAAAGATCTGAAGATTTCAAACTGGTTCCATCAGAAAGTACTGGTTCCCCTGAACAGAACCATATGTGTCTCACCCTGATAGGACCTAAACTCACCAAGTTATGAAGGCTTAAACTTCAAGAGTTTAATCATAGTATTTTAATATTTTAATGTGGGTCTCCTGTCGCTGTGCATTTCTGATCATAACTAAAGAAGGGAAAGATCTGAAGATCTTAAACTGGTTCCATCAGAAAGTACTGGTTCCCCTGAATAGAACCATATGTGTCTCACGCTTATAGGACCTAAACTCACCAAGTTATGAAGGCTTAAACCTCAAGAGTTTAATCAGAGTAATTTAACAAGTTAATGTCAGGTGTCCTGTCGCTGTGCATTTCTGATCATAACTAAAGAAGGGAAAGATCTGAAGATCTCAAACTGGTTCCATCAGAAAGTACTGGTTCCCCTGAACAGAACCATATGTGTTTCACCGCGATAGGTCTTAAACTCAACTAGTTATGAATGCTTAAACGTGAAGACTTTAATCAGAGTATTTTAACAAGTTAATGTCGGGTCTCCTATTCGGTGTACATTTCTGATCATAACTAAAGAATGGAAAGATCTGAAGATCTCAAACTGGTCCATCAGAAGTAACTGGGATATCTCCCTGAACAGAACCATAGTGTGTTCTTACCTGATAGGACTGAAATCACCAAGTTATGAAGGCTTAAACCCAAGAGTAATCATAGATTTTAATATTTTAATGTCGGGTCTCCTGTCGCTGTGCATTTCTGATCATAACTAAAGAAGGGAAAGAATTTAAGATCTCAAAACTGGTTCATCCATCAGAAAGTACTGGGTCCCTGAAACAGGATCATATGTGTTTACAGGATAGGTCCTCTAAAACTATTTAGTTATGAAGGCTTAAACGTGATGACTTAATCAGAGTATTTTAACAAGTTAATGTCGGGTTCTTCCTATCGCTGTACATTTCTGATCATAAGTAAGAATGGAAAGATCTGAAGATTCAAAAACGCGTCCATCAGAAGTACTGGTTCTCCTGAAAGAAAACAAGTTGTGTCTTACTGATAGGACCTAAATACCCAAGTTATGAAGGCTTAAACTTCAAAACTGTAATCAGGTATTTTAAACAAGTTAATTTCGGGGTCCCATCGCTGTACATTTCGAAATCATAACTAAAGGAAGGGAAAGATCTGAAGACTCAAACGGTTCCATCAGAAAGTACTGGTTCCCCTGAATAGAACCATATGTGTGCTCACCCTGATACGACCTAAAACTCACCAAGTTATGAAGCTTAAACTTCAAGACTTTAATCAGAGTATTTTAATATTTTAATGTCGGGTTCTCTGTTACATTACATTTCTGGTCATAACTAAAGAAAGGAAAGATTCTAAAATCTCAACTGGTTTCATCCATCAAAAAGTACTGGTTCCCCTGAAAACACCATATGTGTCTCCACCCTGATAGGACCTTAAGCTCACCAAAGTTATGAAGGCTTAAAAACTTCAACACTTTATCAGAGTATTTTAACAAGTTAATTTCGGTCTCCATCGGCTGTTACATTTCTGATCATAACTAAAGAATGGAAAGATCTGAACATCTCAAACTGGTCCATCAGAAGTACTGGTTGTCCTGAACAGAACCATAAATGTTTTACCTGAAAGAACTAAACTCACCAAGTTATGAAGGCTTAAACTTCAAGCTTTAATCAGAGTATTTTAATATTTTAATGTCGGTTCTCCTGTTACTGTACATTTCGGTCATAACTAAAGAAAGAAAGATCTACAAATCTCAAAATGGTTCGATCCATCAGAAAGTACTGGTTCCCCTGAACAGAACCATATGTGTTTCCACCCTGATAGGACCTAAACTCACCAAGTTATGAAGGCTTTTAAACTTCAAGACTGTAATTCAGAGTATTTTAATATTTAATGTCGGGTCTCCTGTTACTGTAATTCTGGTCATAAATAAAGAAAGGAAAGATCTAAAATCTCATTAAGGTCCATCCCATCAGAAAGTACTGGTCCTGACTAGAACCTATGTGTCTCAACCCAGTAGGACCTAACTCACCAGTTATGAAGGCTTAAACTCAAAGACTTAATCAGAGTATTTTAATTATTTTAATGTCGGGTCTCCTGTTACTGTACATTTCTGATCATAACTAAAGAAGGGAAAGATCTGAAGATCTCAAACTGGTTCCATCAGAAAGTACTGGTTCCCTGAACTAGAACCATATGTGTCTCACCCGATAGGACCTAAACTCACCAAGTTATGAAGGCTTAAACTTCAAGACTGTAATCAGAGTATTTTAATATTTTAATGTCGGGTCTCCTGTTACTGTAAATTTCTGGTCATAACTAAAGAAAGGAAAGATCTAAAAATCTCAAACTGGTTCCATCCCATCAGAAAGTACTGGTTGTCCTGTACAGAACCACGTGTGTCTCACCCTGATAGGACCTGAAGTCACCAAGTTATGAAGGCTTACACTTCAAGAGTTTAATCAGAGTATTTCAATATTTTAATGTCGGGTCTCCTGTTCGCTGTACATTTCTGATCATAACTAAAGAAGGGAAAGATCTGAAGATCTCAAACTGGTTCCATCAGAAAGTACTGGTTCCCCTGAACAGAACCATATGTGTTTCACCGCGATAGGTCCTAAACTCACCTAGTTATGAAGGCTTAAAGGTGAAGACTTTAATCAGTATATTTTAACAAGTTAATGTCGGGTCTCCTATCGGTGTACATTTCTGATCATAATTAAAGAATGGAAAGATCTGAAGATCTTAAACTGGTTCCATCAGAAAGTACTGGTTCCCCTGAATAGAACCATATGTGTCTCACGCTTATAGGACCTAAACTCACCAAGTTACGAAGGCTTAAACTTCAAGACTTTAATCAAAGTATTTTAATATTTCAATGTCGGGTCTCCCGTCGCTGTACATTTCTGATCATAACTCAAGAAGGGAAAGATCTCATGTGACCTTAGGGTTAGGAAAAGCCTCATGGGCAGGTGATGTATGCAGTTGTGGGGTTGAGAAAGAGGTTGTAGGTGCATGTTGACATGATTTGACCTTTGGTGACCTTAGATCATAACTCTGGATGTGAGTGTCTTAGAGACTTGAAAGCAGCACCATTGGATTCCCCAGGAAGAGCTCTGTAAAGTGAAAAGAACCATATATGTCTCATCCTTAGGGACTAAACTCACCAAGTTATGAAGGGCTCAACTTAAAAGGTTTTAACAAATATTTTATATTTCAATGTCGGGTCTCCCGTCGCTGTACTTTTTGATCATAACTCAAGGGGGAAATATCTGAAGATCTCAAACTGGTTCCATCAAAAAAACTACTGATTCCCTGAACAAAAAAACCATTTTGTGTCCACCCTGATAGGACCTGAAGTCAACAAGTTATGAAGGCTACACTTTCAAGAGTTTAATCAGAGTTTTTCAATTTTTTAATTTTCGGGTCCCCTGTCGCTGTAAAATTTCTGATCATAACTAAAGAAGGGGGAAAGATTCCAAAAGATCTCAAACATGTTCCATCAGAATGTACTGGTTCCCCCTGAACAGAACCATATGTGTCTCACCCTGATAGGACCTAAACTCCCCAATTTAGAGGCTTAAACTTCAAGACTTAAATCAGAGAATTTTAAATTTAAATGTCGGGTCTCCCGTGGGTGTAAATTTTGATCATAACTAAAAAAGGGAAACGATCTGAAGATCCCAAAAAAGGGTTTCCCATCAGAAAGTACTGCTTTCCTGAAAAAAAAACCATATGTGTCTCCCCCTGATAGGACCTAAACTTCACCAATTTAAAAGAAGGCTTAAACTTAAAAGATTTTAATCAGAGGATTTAAAAATTTAATGTCGGGCCCCCGTTGCTGTACATTTCTGATCATAACCCAAAAGAAGGGAAAATCTGATGTTTAAAACTGGTTCCATCAGTTTTTTTAGGGGCCCCTGAACAGAACCATATGGTTTTCACCCTAAAGGGGACCTAAACTCACCAAACTTATGAAGCCTTTACCCCTTCAAGATTTAAATCAGAGTAATTTCAATTTTTTTAATGTCGGGTCTCCGTAAATTTTACTTTTCTGATCATAACTAAAAAAGGAAAGATCTGAAGATTTAAACTTGGTTCCATCAAAAAAGTACTGGTTCCCCTGAACAAAAACCATATGTGTTTCCCCCGCGATGGGTTTAAAAAACCCAAAAACAGTTATGAAGGTTAAAACTTCAAATTTTAATCAGAGTTTTTTTAAAATTTCAATGGTTTTCCCCCGTCGCTGTACATTTCTGATCATAACTCAAGAAGGGAAAAGGATCTAGTGCCTTAGGGCAGGAAAAAGCCTCATGGGCAGGGATGTGTGGGGTTGTGGGGTTGAAAAAAAGGGGTTTGTAGGTGCATTTTTGACATGTTTGAACTTGGTGCCCTTTTAATCAAAAACTCTGGGGGGAAGTGTCTTAGAGACTTGAAAGCGGGCACCATTGGAGGTCCCGGGAAAGAGCTCTGTAAAGTAAACAGAACATATAGGGTTCTCCTTATAGGAACTTAAACTCACCAAAGTTATGAAGGGTTTAAAACTTCAAGACTTTAAAAAAAATTTTTTTAAAAATATTTTTTGTCGGGTCTCCCGTCGCTGTACATTTCTGATTATAACTAAAGAAGGGAAAGATCTGAAGATCTCAAACTGGTCCCATCAGAAAGACTGGTTCTCCTGAACAGAACCATATGTGTCTTACCCTGATAGGGCCCAAAACTCACCAAGTTATGAAGGCTTAAACTTCAAGGTTTAATCAGAATATTTTAAAATTTTTCAATGTCGGGTCTCCCGTCGCTGTACATTTCTGATCATAACTAAAAAAAAGGGAAAGATCTGAAGTTCTCAAACGGGTCCCAATCAAAAAAACTACTAATTTTCCCTGAACAGAACCATATGTGTTCCCCCGAAAGGCCAAAAAGTCACCAAGTTATGAAGGCTTAAACACTCAAGACTTTAATCAGAGAAATTTTAAACAAGTTAATGCCGGGTCTCCCGTCGCTGTACATTTCTGATCTAAACTAAAGAAGGGAAAATATCTGAAGATCTCAAACTGGTTCCATCAGAAAGTACTGGTTCCCCTGAATAGAACCCCATATGTGCCCACCTGATAGGACCTAAACTCCCCCAAGTTATGAAGGCTTAAACTTAAAAGTTTTTAATAAAAGGGTTTTTAATATTTTAATGTCGGGTGTCTCCCTTTGCGTTTTTTCTGATCAAAAATAAAAAAAGGGAAAGTCTGAAGTTTCAAAAATCTGGTTCCATCAGAAATACTGGTTCCCCAAAAATAAAAACCATATGTGTCTCACCTTATAGGACCAAAAACCCCAATTTTATGAAGGCTTAAATTTAAAACATTTTAATCATAGAATTTTAATTTTTTTAAGTCGGGTCTCCTGTGTTTGGGGCATTTCTGATCATAATAAAAAAGGGGAAAAAATCTGAAGATCTCAAACTGGTTCCCTATCAGAAAGTTCTGGTTTTCCCCTGAATAAAAAACCATATGTGTCTCACCCGGGGGGCCCTAAACAAAATCACCAAGGTTATGAAGGCTTTAAAGTCAAGACTTTAATCAGAGATTTTTAACAAGTAATGTGGGGGTCTCCCGGTGTACATTTTGTATAAAAAAAGAAGGGAAAGATCTGAAGATCCAAAAACTGGTCCCATCAAAATTTTTATGTTTTGAACAGAACCATTGTGTTTTCCCCTGATAGGACCTAAATTCACCAAGTTATGAAGGCTTAAACTTCAAGACTTTAATCAAAGTTTTTAATATTTTAATGTCGGGTCCCCGTTGCTGTACATTTCTGATCATAACTAAAAAAGGGGAAAATCTGAAGATCTCAAACTGGTTCCATCAGAAAGTACTGGTCCCCTGAACAGAACCATATGTGTTTCCCCGCGATGGGCCCTAACTCACCTATTTTATGAAGGCTTAAACCGTGAAGACTTTAATCAGAGTATTTTAAACAATTTTAATGTCGGGTCCCTATCGTGTACATTTTGATCATAACTAAAGAAGGGAAAAGATCTGAAGATCTAAAAAACGGCTCCCATCGGAAAGTACTGCTTCTCCTGAACAGAACACGGTTTCTTACCCTGATAGGACCTAAATTCCCCAAGTTATGAAGGGTTTAAAAACTTCAAGAGTTTAATGAAGTATTTTATATTTTAATGTCGGGTCTCCCGTCGCTGTACATTTCTGATCATAACTAAAGAAGGGGAAAGATCTGAAGATCTTAAAGGGTTCCATCAGAAAGTACTGGTTCCCCTGAACAGAACCATTAGTCTCATCCTTATAGGACCTAAACTCACCAATTATGAAGGCTTAAACCTAAAGGTTTAATCAGAGTATTTAAAAAGTTAATGTCGGGTCTCCCGTTGCTGTACATTTCTGATCATAATAAAAAAGGGGGAATGATCTGAAGATCTCAAACTGGTTCCCATCAAAAAACTTATTCCCTGAACAGAACCATATGGGGTCTCCCCCTATAGGACCTAAACTCCCCCAGTTATGAAGGCTTAAACCTCAAGAGTTTAATCATAGTATTTTAAATTTTTTAATGTCGGGTCTCCGTCGCTGGATTTTCTGATCATAACTAAAGAAGGGAAAAGTCTGAAGATCTTAAACTGGTTCCATCAGAAAGTACTGGTTCCCTGAATAAACCATATGTGTTCCCCTTTAAGGGACCTAAACTCACCAAGTTATGAAGGCTTAAACTTCAAGAATTTAATCAAGTTTTTTAAATTTTTTTTAATTTGGGTCTCCCGTTGCTGTACATTTCTGGTAAAAAAAAACCAAAAAGGGGAAAATCTGAAGATCTAAAAACTGGTTCCATCAGAAAGTACTGGTTCCCCTTAAAAAAAACCCATATGTGTCTCCCCCTTGTAGGACCTAAACTCACCAAGTTATGAAGGCTTAAAACCTTCAAATTTTAATCAGAGAAATTTTAACAAGATTCGGGTTTCCCCTTTTGCTGTCTTTTTCTGTCAAAACTAAAGAATGGAAAGATCTGAAGATTAAAAACTGGTTCCATCAGAAATGTACTGGTTCCCTAAAAACCCAAAATTTTTTTTTAAACCCTATAGGAACCCATAAACTCCCCAATTTTGAAGGCTTAAACTTAAAAGATTTAATCAGAGTTTTTAAATTTTATTTATTTGGGTCCCTTTTGTTTCCTTTTCTGATCATAACTAAAGAAGGGAAAAATCTGAAGATTTAAAACGGTTTCCATCAGAAAGTACCGGGTTTTCCCCGAATGGAACCATATGTGTCTCACCCTGATAGGACCTAAACTCCCAAATTTTTAAAAAGGCTTAAAACTTCAAGATTTTAATCAGAGTAATTTAAAAAAAAAAAATTTTAATGTGGGGTTCCCAGTTGCTGGAAACTTTTCTGGTCAAAAATAAAAGAAGGGAAAAGATCTGAAGATCTAAAATTTTTTCCCATCAAAAGTACGGTTTTCCCAAAACCAAACCATTTTTGTTTTCCCCGATAGGACCTAAACCTCACCAAGTTATAAAAGGCTTAAAACTTCAAGATTTTTAATCAGAGTTTTTTAATTTTTTTTTAATGTCGGGTCTCCCGTTCTGTACTTTTCGGCCCAAACTAAAGGGAAAAGATCTGAAGATCTCAAACTGGTTTTCCATCAGAAAGTAATGGGTTTCCCCTGAAGGGAAAACCAGGGGGCCCTCCCCTGATAGGCCCAAAACCTCACCAAGTTATGAAGGCTTAAACCCTTTCAAGACTTTAAATTAAGTATTTTAAAATTTAAAATTGTCGGGTCTCCCTTGCTGTACATTTCTGGTCATAACTAAAGAAGGGAAAAAGGTTTCTAAGATTAAAAACTTTTTTTCCATCAGAAAGTACTGGTTCCCCAAAAACAAACCATATTTTGTTTACCCTGATAGGACCTAAACTCACCAATTTTGAAGGGTTTAAAAACTTCAAATTTTAATCAGAGTATTTTAATTTTTTAAATTCGGGTCTCCCGTTGCTGTACATTTCTGGTAAAGAACTAAAAAAGGGGAAAGATCTGAAGATCTCAAACCGGGTTTTCATCAGAAAGTACTGGTTCTCCTGAACAAAACCCAAATATGTGTCTCACCTGATAGGACCTAAACCCCCAAAGTTATAAGGTTTTAAACTTAAAACATTTTAATCAGAGAAAATTTAAAAAGTTAATTTTCGGGTCTCCCGTTGCGCTTCCTGGTCATAACTAAAAAAGGGAAAGATCTGAAGATTAAAACGGGGTTCCATCAGAAAGTAAGGGTTTCCCCCTGAACAGAAACCATATGTGTCTCACCCTGATAGGCCCTAAACTCACCAAGATTAATGGTTTTAACCCTTCAAGACTTTAATCAGGAGTATTTTAACAAGTTAATGTCGGGTCCCCCTTGCTGTACATTTCTGGTCATAATTTAAAGAAGGGAAAGATCTGAAGATCTCAAACGGGGTTTTCATCGGAAAGTACGGGTTCCCCTAAAAGGGAAACCCATATGTGTCTCACCCTATAGGACAAAAACCTCACCAAGTTATGAAGGCTTAAACTTCAAGACTTTAATCAGAGTTTTTTTTAAATTTTGATTTGGGGTCTCCCTTTTGCTGTACATTTCTGGTCATAACAAAAAAGGGGAAAAATCTGAAGATCTCAAACTGGTTCCATCAGGAAATATTTGGTTTTCCCCTGAATGGAAAACCATATGTGTCTCACCCTGTTTAGGACCTAACTCCCCAAAGTTATGAAGGCTTAAACTTCAAGATTTTAATCAGAGTTTTTTAATTTTTTTGTTTTCGGGTCTCCCGTTCCTGTACATTTCTGGCTCAGAATTTAAAAAAGGGAAAAACTGAAGATCTCAAACTTTTTCCAATCAGAAAGTACGGGTTCCCCTGAATGGAACCATATGGTCTCCCCCGTGATAGGACCTAAACTCACCAAATTATGAAGGGTAAACTTCAAGATTTTAATCAGAGTTTTTTAATTTTTTTTAATGTCGGGTTTTCCCCTTGCTGTACATTTCTGGCATAACTAAAAAAAGGGAAAATCTTAAGATCCCAAACTGGTTTTCCACCCAAAAGAAACTGGTTCCCTAAAAGAACCATATGTGTCCACCCTGATAGGACCTAAAATCACCAAATTAGGAAGGCTTAAACTTAAAGACTTTAATCAGAGTATTTTAAATATTTAATTTCGGGTCCCCTTTTGCTGTACATTTCCGGTCAAAACTAAAAAGGAAAGATCTGAAGATCTCAAATTGTTCCATCAGAAAGTGGGGGTTCCCCCCTAAAAAACCATTTGTGTCCACCCTGAATAGGACCTAAAACCACCAAGTTATGAAGGCTTAAAACTTCAAGACTTAATCAGAGTATTTTAAATTTTTTTTAAATGTCGGGTCTCCCGTTGCTGTATTTTTCCGGTCATAACTAAAGAATGGAAAGATCTGAAGATCTCAAAACGGTTTCATCAAAAGTACTGGTTCCCCTAAACAGAACCAATTTGTTTTACCCTGATAGGACCTAAACTCCCAAAGTTTAAAGGGTTTAAACTTCAAGATTTTTAATCAAAAATTTTTTTTAATATTTTTTTCGGGTCTCCCGTTCTGTACATTTCTGGTCAAAACTAAAAAAGGGGAAAGATCTGAAGATCTCAAATTTGTTTCCATCAAAAGTACGGGTTTCCTGAAGGGGAACCATTTGGTGTCTCCCCCGGATAGGACCTAAACTCACCAAGATATAAGGCTTTAACCCTTTAAAGATTTTAATCAGAGTTTTTTAAAACAATTTAAATGTCGGGTTTCCCCCTTGCTTTACATTTCTGGTCATAACTAAAGAATGGAAAGATCTGAAGATCTCAAACTGGTTTCATCAGAAAGTACTGGTTCTGCTAAACAGCAACCATATTTGTATTACCCTGATAGGACCTAAAATCCACAAAGTATGAAGGCTTAAACTTCAAGACCTTTATCAGAGAAGAATTTTAATATTTTAAGTCCGGGTCTCCCCGTTACTGTACATTCCTGAGTCATAACTAAAAGAAGGGAAAGATCTGAAGATCTCAAACTGGTTTCATCAGAAAGATACGGGTATCCTAAAACAGAAACCATATGGCTCACCTGATAGGACCTAAACTCACAAAGAATGAAGGCCTAACCTTCAGACTTAATCAGAGTATTCTTAACAAGTTAATGTCGGGTCTCCCGTTGCTGTACATTTCTGGTCAGAACTAAATGAATGAGAAAGATCTGGAAGATCTCAATGGTTTCATCAGAAAAAGTACGGAGTTTCCTAACCTAACCATATTGTTTTACCCTGATAGGACCTAAACTCACAAGTTATGAAGGGCTAAACTTCAAGACTTTAATCAGAGTATTTTAAATATTTAATGTCGGGTCTCCCGTTGCTGTACATTCCTGAGTCATAACTAAAGAATGGAAAGATCTGAAGATCTCAAATTGTTTCCATCAGAAAGTACGGTCCCCTGGAATAGAACCATGTGTTTCTCACCCTTGATAGGACCTAAACTCACCAAGCTATGAAGGCTAACCTTCAAGACTTTAATCAGAGATTTTTAATATGTTTAATTGTCGGGTCTCCCGTTGCTGTACATTCCTGGTCATAACTAAAGAATGGAAAGATCTGAGATCTCAAAATGTTTTCCATCAGAAAGTACGGGTTACTCCTAAACAGAACCATATGTGTATCACCTGATAGGACCTAAACTCACCAAGTTATGAAGGCTTAAACTTCAAGACTTTAATCAGAGTATTTTAATATTTTGATTTCGGGTCTCCCGTTGCTGTACATTTCTGGTCAGAACTAAATAAGGGAAAGATCTGAAGATCTCAAACTGGTTCCATCAGAAAGTACTGGTTCCCCTGAATGGAACCATATGTGTCTCACCCGGATAGGACCTAAACTCACCAAGATATAATGGCTTAACCTTCAAGACTTTAATCAGAGTATTTTAACAAGTTAATGTCGGGTCTCCCGTTGCTGTACATTTCTGGTCATAACTAAAGAATGGAAAGATCTGAAGATCTCAAACTGGTTTCATCAGAAAGTACTGGTTCTGCTAAACAGAACCATATTTGTTTTACCCTGAAAGGACCTAAACTCACCAAGTTATGAAGGCTTAAACTTCAAGACTTTTATCAGAGAATTTTAATATTTTAATGTCGGGTCTCCCGTTACTGTACATTCCTGGTCATAACTAAAGAATGGAAAGATCTGAAGATCTCAAACTGGTTTCATCAGAAAGTACGGGTATTCCTAAACAGAACCATATGTGTCTCACCCTGATAGGACCTAAAACACCAAGTTATGAAGGCTTAAACTTCAAGACTTTAATCAGAGAATTTTATATTTAATGTCGGGTCTCCCGTTACTGTACATTCCTGGTCATAACTAAAGAATGGAAAGATCTGAAGATCTCAAATTGTTTCCATCAGAAAGTACTGGTTCCCCTGAATGGAACCATGTGTTTCTCACCCTGATAGGACCTAAACTCACCAAGTTATGAAGGCTTAACCTTCAAGACTTTAATCAGAGTATTTTAATATGTTAATGTCGGGTCTCCCGTTGCTGTACATTCCTGGTCATAACTAAAGAATGGAAAGATCTGAGGATCTCAAATTGTTTCCATCAGAAAGTACGGGTATTCCTAAACAGAACCATATGTGTCTCACTCTGATAGGACCTAAACTCACCAAGTTATGAAGGCTTAAATTTCAACACTTTAATCAGAGTATTTTAATATTTTAATGTCGGGTCTCCCGTTGCTGTACATTTCTGGTCAAAACTAAATAAGGGAAAGATCTGAAGATCTCAAACTGGTTCCATCAGAAAGTACTGGTTCCCCTGAATGGAACCATATGTGTCTCACCCTGATAGGACCTAAACTCACCAAGATATAATGGCTTAACCTTCAAGACTTTAATCAGAGTATTTTAACAAGTTAATGTCGGGTCTCCCGTTGCTGTACATTTTGGTCAGCATAACTAAAAGAATGGAAAGATCTTAAGATCTCAAATTGTTCCATCAGAAAGTACTGGTTCTCCTAAAACATAACCATATGTGTCTCACCCTGATAGGACCTCTAAACTCCAAGTTATGAAGGCTTAAACTTCAAGACTTTAATCAGAGTATTTTAATATTTTGATTGGTCTCCCGTTGCTGTACATTTCTGGTCAGAAACTAAATAAGGGAAAGATCTGAAGATCTCAAAACTGGTTCCATCAGAAAAAAGTACTGGTTCCCCTGAATGGTAACATATGTGTCACCCGGATAGGACCTTAAACTCACCAAGATATGAAGGCTTAACCTTCAAGACTTTAATCAGAGTATTTTAACAAGTTAATGTCGGGTCTCCCGTGCTGTACATTTCTGGTCATAACTAAAGAATGGAAAAGATCTGAAGATCTCAAACATGGTTTCATCAGAAAAGTACTGGTTCTCCTAAACAGAACCATATTTGTATTACCCTGATAGGACCTTAAACTCACCAAGTTATGAAGCTTAAACTTCAAGACTTTATCAGAGAATTTTAATATTTTAATGTCGGGCTCTCCCGTACTGTACATTCCTGGTCATAAACTAAAGAATGGGAAAGATCTGAAGATCTCAAACTGGTTTCATCAGAAAGTACGGGTATCCTAAAACAGAACCATATGTGTTTCTCACCCTGATAGGACCTAAACTCACCAAGATATGAAGGCTTAACTTCAAGACTTTAATCAGAGTATTTTAACAAGTAATGTCGGTCCCGTGCTGTACATTTCTGTCAGAACTAAAGAATGGAAAGATCTGAAGATCTCAAACTGGTTTTCATCAGAAAGTACTGGTTCTCCTAAACATAACCCATATTCTGTTTTACCAGTATTTTCTGATGGAAACAATTTGGGATCTTCAGATCTGTCCATTCTTTAGTTATGACCAGAAATGTACAGCGACGGGAGACCCGACATTAACTTGTTAAAATACTCTGATTAAAGTCTTGAAGTTTAAGCCTCCATAACGTGGTGAGATTAGGTCCTATCGGGGTGAGACACATTTGGTTCTGTTCAGGAGAACCAGTACTTTTTGACGGATCCAGTTTGAGATATTTAGATCTTTCCATTCTTTAGTTATGACCAGAAATGTACAGCGACGGGAGATCCGACAGTAAAATATTAAAATACTCTGATTAAAGTCTTGAAGTTTAAGCCTTCATAACTTGGTGAGTTTAGGTCCTATCAGGGTGAGACACATATGGGTTGCTCAGGAGAACCAGTACTTTCTGATGGAAACAGTTTGGGATCTTCAGATCTTTCCATTCTTTAGTTATGACCAGAAATGTACAGCGATGGGAGACCCGACATTAACTTGTTAAAATACTCTGATAAAGTCTTGACGTTTAAAAAGCCTTCATACTTGGGTGAGTTTAGGTCCTATCAGGGTGAGACACATATGGGTCTGTTCAGGGGAAGCAGTACTTTCTGATGGATCCAGTTTGAGATGTTTAGATCTTTCCATTCCTTAGTTATGACCAGAAATGTACAGCAACGGGAGAGCCAACATTAAAATATTAAAATACTCTGATTAAAGTCTTGAAGTTTAAGCCTTCATAACTTGGTGAGTTTAGGTCCTATCAGGGTGAGACACATATGGGTTTGTTCAGGAGAACCAGTACTTTCTGATGGAAACAGTTTGGGATCTTCAGATCTTTCCATTCTTTAGTTAAGACCAGAAATGTACAGCGACGGGAGACCCGACATCAAAATATTAAAGTACTGTGATTAAAGTCTTAAAGTTTAAGCCTTCATAACTTGGCGAGTTTAGGTCCTATCAGGGTGAGACATATATGGTTCTGTTCAGGGGAACTAGTACTTTCTGATGGAACCAGTTTGAGATCTTTAGATCTTTCCTTTCTTTAGTTATGAACAGAAATGTACAGCAACCGGAGACCCAACATTACAATATTAAAATTCTCTGATTAAAGTCTTGAACTTTAAGCCTTCATTACTTGGTGAGTTTAGGACCTATCAGGGTGAGACATATATGGTTCTGTTCAGGGGAACCAGTACTTTCTGATGGAAACAATTTGGGATCTTCAGATCTGTCCATTCTTTAGATATGACCAGAAATGTACAGCGACGGGAGACCCGACATTAACTTGTTAAAATACTCTGATTAAAGTCTTGAAGTTTAAGCCTCCATAACTTGGTGAGATTAGGTCCTATCGGGGTGAGACACATTTGGTTCTGTTCAGGAGAACCAGTACTTTTGACAGATCCAGTTTGAGATATTTAGATCTTTCCATTCTTTAGTTATGACCAGAAATGTACAGCGACGGGAGATCCGACATAAAAATTTTAAATACTCTGATTAAAGTCTTGAAGTTTAAGCCTTCATAACTTGGTGAGTTTAGGTCCTATCAGGGTGAGGACACATTTTGGGTTTGTTCAGGAGAACCAGTACTTTCTGATGGAAACAGTTTGGGATCTTCAGATCTTTCCATTCTTTAGTTATGACCAGAAATGTACAGCGATGGGAGACCCGACATTAACTTGTTAAAATACTCTGATTAAAGTCTTGACGTTTAAGCCTTCATAACTTGGTGAGTTTAGGTCCTATCAGGGTGAGACACATATGGGTCTGTTCAGGGGAAGCAGTACTTTCTGATGGATCCAGTTTGAGATGTTTAGATCTTTCCATTCCTTAGTTATGACCAGAAATGTACAGCAACGGGAGAGCCAACATTAAAATATTAAAATACTCTGATTAAAGTCTTGAAGTTTAAGCATTCATAATTTGGTGAGTTTAGGACAATCAGGGTGAAAGACATATGGTTCTGTTCAGGAGAACCAGTAATTTTTGATATTTAGATCTTTTCATTCTTTAGTTATGACCAGAAATGTACAGCGACGGGAGACCCGACATTAACTTGTTAAAATACTCTGATTAAAGTCTTGAAGTTTAAGCCTCCATAACTTGGTGAGATTGGGTCCTATCGGGGTGAGACACATATGGTTCTGTTCAGGAGAACTAGTACTTTCTGATGGAACCAGTTTGTTATCTTGACATCTTTCAATTCTTTAGTTATGACCAGAAATGTACAGCGACGGGAGACCCGACATTAACTTGTTAAAATACTCTGATTAAAGTCTTGAAGTTTAAGCCTCCATAACTTGGTGAGATTAGGTCCTATCGGGGTGAGAGACATATGGTTCTGTTCAGGAGAACCAGTACTTTTTGACGGATCCAGTTTGAGATATTTAGATCTTTCCATTCTTTAGTTATAACCAGAAATGTACAGCGACGGGACACCCGACAGTAAAATATTAAAATACTATGATTAAAGTCTTGAAGTTTAAGCCTTCATAACTTGGTGAGTTTAGGTCCTATCAGGGTGAGACACTTATGGTTCTGTTCAGGGGAACCAGTACTTTCTGATGGAAACAATTTGGGATCTTCAGATCTGTCCATTCTTTAGTTATGACCAGAAATGTACAGCGACGGGAGACCCGACATTAACTTGTTAAAATACTCTGATTAAAGTCTTGAAGTTTAAGCCTTCATAACTTGGTGAGTTTAGGTCCTATCAGGGTGAGACACATATGGTTCTCTCAGGGGAACCAGTACCTGATGGAAACAGTTTGGGATCTTCAGATCTTTCCATTCTTTATTTAAGACCAGAAATGTACAGCGACGGGAGACCCGACATCAAAATATTAAAGTACTGTGATTAAAGACTTAAAGTTTAAGCCTTCATAACTTGGTGAGTTTAGGTCCTATCAGGGTGAGACATATATGGTTCTGTTCAGGGGAACTAGTCCTTCTGATGGAACCAGTTTGAGATCTTTAGATCTTTCCTTTCTTTAGTTATGAACAGAAATGTACAGCAACAGGAGACCCAACATTACAATATTAAAATTCTCTGATTAAAGACTTGAAGTTTAAGCCTTCATTACTTGGTGAGTTTAGGACCTATCAGGGTGAGACATATATGGTTCTGTTCAGGGGAACCAGTACTTTCTGATGGAACCAGTTTGAGATGTTTAGATCTTTCCATTCCTTAGTTATGACCAGAGATGTACAGCAATGGGAGACCCGACTATAAAATATTAAAATACTCTGATTAAAGTCTTGAAGTTTAAGCCTTCATAACTTGGTGAGATTAGGTCCTATTGGGGTGAGACACATATGGTTCTATTCAGGAGAACGAGTACTTTCTGATGGATCCAGTTTGAGATATATAGAGTACTTTTTGAGGGGAACCAGTTTGAGATTTTTAGATCTTTCCATTCTTTAGTTATGACCAGAAATGTACAGCGACGGGAGACCCGACAGTAAAATATTAAAATACTCTGATTAAAGTCTTGAAGTTTAAGCCTTCATAACTTGGTGAGTTTAGGTCCTATCAGGGTGGAGACACATATGGGTTTGTTCAGGAGAAACCAGTACTTTCTGGATGGAAAACAGTTTGGGATCTTCAGATCTTTCCATTCTTTAGTTATGACCAGAAATGTACAGCGATGGGAGACCCGACATAATTGTTAAAATACTCTTGATTAAAGTCTTGAGTTTAAGCCTTCATAACTTGGTGAGTTTAGGTCCTATCAGGGTGGGGACAATATGGGTCTGTTCAGGGGAAGCAGTACTTTCTGATGACCCATTTTGGGGGATGTTTAGATCTTTCCATTCCTTAGTTATGACCAGAAATGTACGGGAAACGGGGGGAGCCAACATTTAAAAAATAAATAAAATACTCTGATTAAAGTCTTGAAGGGTTTAAGCATTCATAATTTTGGGGTGAGTTTTAGGGACAATCAGGGTGAAAAGACATATGGTTCTGTTCAGGAAAAAAACCAGAAATTTTTTTGATATTTAGATTTTTTCTTTCCCTTTAGTTATGACCAGAAAATGTACCGGGGACGGGAGACCCGACATTAACTTGTTAAAATACTCTGATTAAAGTCTTGAATTTTTAAGCCTTTCCAAATTTGGTGAGTTTGGGGTTTCCTATCGGGGTGAGACAAATATGGTTCTGTTCAGGGAGAACTAGTACCTTTTGATGGAAAAACCAGGTTTTGTTATTTTGACATTTTTCAATTTTTTTAGTTATGACCAGAAATGTACAGCAAACGGGAGACCCGGACATTAAAATTGTTAAAAATACTCTGATTAAAAGTCTTGAAGTTTAAGCCTCCATTAATTGGTGAGTTTAGGTCCTATGGGGGTGAGAAAAACCATATGGTTCTGTTCAGGAGAACCCAGTTTTTTTTGACGGATCCATTTTGAGAATATTTAGATTTCCTCCATTCTTAGTTTAACCAAAAAATGTACAGCGACGGGGACACCCGACATAAAAATATTAAAATACTATGATTAAAAGGTCTTGAAGTTTAACCCTCAAAAACTTGGTGAGTTTAGGTCCTATCGGGGTTTGAGAAATTTTATGGTTCTTTTCAGGGGAACCAGTACTTTCTGATGGAAAAAAATTTTGGGATCTTCAGATCTGTCCATTCTTTAGTTATGACCAAAAAATGTACAGCGACGGGGGGAACCCGACATTAAATTTTTAAAAAATACTCTTTTAAAAGTCTTGAAGTTTAAGCCTTCATAACTTGGGTGATTTTAGGTTTCCATCGGGGGTGAGACACATATGGTTCTCTTGGGGGAAAACCAGTACCTGATGGAAACAGTTTGGGATCTTCCTTAGTTATGACCAGAAATGTACAGCAAAGGGAGACCCGACAAAAAAATTTAAAAATACTCTGATTAAATTTCTGAAGTTTAAGCTTTCAAAATTTGGGATTTTTAGGACAATCAGGGTGAAAACATATGGTTTCTGTTCAGGGGAAAACCGTAATTTTTGAATTTGAGATTTTTTCTTTCCCTTATTAGCCCCACCAAAATGTACAGCGACGGGAGACCCAAACATTAAATTTTTAAAAACTCTGATTAAAGTCTTGAAGTTTAAAGCCTCCATAATTGGTGAGTTGGGGAAATCGGGGGTGAAACATATGGTTCTGTTCAGGAGAACCAGTACTTTCGATGGAACCAGTTTGTTATCTTCACATCTTCAATTCTTTAGTTTATGACCAGAAATGTACAGCGACGGGAGACCCGACATTAACTTGTTAAAATACTCTGTTAAAGTCTTGAAGTTTAAGCTCCAGACTTGGTGAAGATAGGTCCTATCAGGGTGAGACACATATGGGGCGGGGCGGGGGGGGGGGGGTTTTTTTTTGGGTTTGTTCAGGAGAACCAGTACTTTTTGACGGATCCAGTTTGAGATATTAGATCTTTCATCTTAGTTATAACAAAATGTACAGCGACCTGAGACCCGACATTAACTTGTTAAAATACTCTGATTAAAGTCTTGAAGTTTAAGCCTCCATAACTGGGTGAGATTAGGTCCTATCGGGGTGAGACACATATGGTTATGTTCAGGAGAACCAGTAATTTTTGATTTTAGATCTTTTCATTCTTTAGTTATGACCAGAAATGTACAGCGACGTGAGACCCGACATTAACCTGTTAAAATACTCTGATTAAAGTCTTGACGTTTAAGCCTTCATAACTTGGTGAGTTTAGGTCCTATCAGGGTGAGACACATATGGTTCTCTTCAGGGGAACCAGTACCTGATGGAAACAGTTTGGGATCTTCAGATCTTTCCATTCTTTATTTAAGACCAGAAATGTACAGCGACGGGAGACCCGACATCAAAATATTAAAGTACTGTGATTAAAGTCTTAAAGTTTAAGCCTTCATAACTTGGTGAGTTTAGGTCCTATCAGGGTGAAACATATATGGTTCTGTTCAGGGGAACTAGTACTTTCTGATGGAACCAGTTTGAGATCTTTAGATCTTTCCTTTCTTTAGTTATGAACAGAAATGTACAGCAACGGGAGACCCAACATTACAATATTAAAATACTCTGATTAAAGTCTTGAAGTTTAAGCCTTCATTACTTGGTGAGTTTAGGACCTATCGCGGTGAGACACATATGGTTCTATTCAGGAGAACCAGTACTTTCTGACGGATCCAGTTTGAGATATTTAGATCTTTCCATTCTTTAGTTATGACCAGAAATGTACAGCGACTTGACACCCGACAGTAAAATATTAAAATACTCTGATTAAAGTCTTGAAGTTTAAGCCTTCATGACTTGGTTAGTTTAAGTGATATCAGGGTGAGACACATATGGTTCTGTTCAGGAAAACCAGTACTTTCTGATGGAAACAATTTGGGATCTTCAGATCTTTCCATTCTTTAGTTATGACCAGAAATGTACAGCAACGGGAGACCCGACATTAACTTGTTAAAATACTCTGATTATAGTCTTGAAATTTAAGCCTCCATAACTTGGTGAGATTTGGTCCTATCAGGGTGAGACACATATTGTTCTGTTCAGGGAAACCCGTACTTTTTGATGGAACCAGTTTGAGATCTTTAGATCTTTCCTTTCTTTAGTTATGACCAGAAATGTACAGCGACAGGAGACCCGATATTAACTTGTTAAAATACTCTGATTAAAGTCTTCAATTCAATTCAGTTTATTTATATAGCGCCAATTCACAACACCTGTCGTCTCAAGGCACTTCACAAAAGTCAGGTACATGCATTACAATTAATCCAAATCATTGAACAGTGCAGTCAGATTCAGTTATTTATTAAAAATTGGATAAAAATTTTTGTCTATCTAAGGAACCCAGAGATTGCACCAGTCAGACTTGCAGCATTCCTCCTCCTGGATGAGATGTAGAGACAGTGGACAGTCACGGCGTGACTTTGCAGCAACCCCCTCTATGAGCAGAGTGGGGAAGTGGAGAGGAAAAACCCCTTTTTTAACAGGAAAAAACCCTCAGCAAACCAGGCTCATGTGAGCGCCATCCCCCACGACCCGACTGGGGGTTAGAAGGAAAGAGCAGAGCACAAAGGAAAACAAGAAGCACTGATCCAGGGTATTTCTAGGGGGGGGAAGGAAAAAGGTTAAATGTTAATGGATTAGCCCTTTAGTCGTTTCCCCTAGAAAGAAAAAAAACAGATAAACTCTGAGCCAGTTTTAAAGGGTTTAGGCTGAAGAGAGCACATAGAGTTTTTACAGTAAAAGCTCAGTCAAGTTGTCTGGGGAAGAGGAAAGGGTTAAACACTGAAGGACAGGGGGCAAGTGGAATCATGTGAGGGTGAGCTTTTAAGTTGTTGCCAGCAGAAGCTTGGAGGATTCCCCTCTAGAAAGGTTTACGGTAGACACAGGTCGGGCCCCAGGGTGCTTCTAGGAAGGAGAAAAGGGAACAAATTTTAAAAGCTGAAATAACAGCAAAAATAAAAAATTGAAGATTTAGTGGAAAAAGTAGCGAAGAGGGTGAAAGTGGTCATTATGTCCCCCAACAGCCAAAGCTTATGCAGCATAATACAAGAAGCTCAGGATAACTAAGCTACCTAACTATAAGCTTATCAAAAGGAAAGTTTTAAGCTAGCCTTAAAAGTGGGACAGGGTGTCCGCCTCACGGAAAAAAATGGGAGGGGGTTCCACAGGGAGGAGCCTATAACTAAAGGATCGCCTCCCATTCTACTTCTAGAGACTCTGGAACCCCAAGAAAACCTGCAGTCTGAGAACGAAGTGCTCTGTTAAAAAACTTTGGAACAATCGCCTCTGATGTTGATGGAGCAAATCAAAAGGGGCTTTATATGTGAGGAGGAGAATTTTTAAATTCTTTTTCTGGTTTTAACAGGGACCATGAAGGGAAGTAAAGTAGGGGAAATATGATCTCTCTTTTTAATTTTCATCAGAATTTTTGGGGACATCTGATAGAAAGAATTACAATAGTCCGCCAAAGTAACAAAGCGGGGACTAGTTTTTCAGCATAAATTTGGACAGGATTTTTCAATTTTGGCAATGTTCCGGAGATGAAAAAAGGAAATCGGGAAAAACCGTTTAAAGGGTTTAAATGACTGTCCTGGCAAAAATAACCCCAAAGGTTTTTTTTATTTTAATACGGGGGCCCAATTTAATGCCATCCGGGTTTAAGTGTTTGACAAAGCAGTTTTTTTTTTAAAAGACCCCGGGCCCCAAAGACAAAAATTCGTTTTTGGGAATTTGAAGCGGGAAAATTTAAAGTCATCCGTTTTATGTCTTCAAAAACATGTTTGGGGCTATCTAACTGGTTGGGCTCATCAGGATTTATGGATAAGAAAAGCTGAGTGCACAGGAAAGTGAAAATTTATTCTATGCTCCCTGATAATTTTCCCTATTGGAAGCAATATATAGTAAAGAGAATTGGCCAAGTACTGAACCCTGTGGTACTCCAAAATTTAAACCCCTGGAGTTTAAAGAGATTTACTTTTAATGAAAAACTGGAATCTGAGAAAGATAAGATTTAAACCACCCTAGCGCTGTTCCCCTGATCCCTACAGCATTTTCCAGCTTTCTAAGAGAATTATAAACGACTGTACAAATGCAGCACGAGATCAACAGAACCAGTACAGACACAAGCCCTTTGAGGCAATAAAAATATCATTAGTGACTTTCAGCAGGTTTTCAGTGAAATGAGAGTTTGAAACCTGACTGAAATCTTCAAACAGGTCATGCGGTAAATGCTCACACATTTGTTTAGCAACTTTTTTCTCAAGAATTTGATAAAAAAGGAAGATTGGATATCGGTTGTAATTTTAAGTCATCTCGATCAAGCGAAGGGTTTTCTAAGAAAAGGGTTTAAAATTACAGCTACCTTAAAAGCCGTGGTACAATCCTTTTAAAGGATAGTTTAATTATCTAAATGGGGGGTAATAAAGAGGGAACACTTCCTTAAAAATTGTTGGGAGGGGGCAACATACAATTTGGGAAGTTTAGTGAAGCTAATATTCTGATAACCAGGAAGCCCCAAACGGATAAAACAGCCCAAACACAGATCAGGTTTAAGTTTTTTCCAATGTTGTTCACTTGTTGAGGAGAAGTAATCCTTGGAGTTTGTCAAAGATTTTTTCTTAATAGAATAAATTTTTATTTTGGAAGAATCCCAAAAAATCAGGGCGAGAGCTAAGGGAAGGTGGCTCAACAGAGCTATGTCGGGGTAAGTTTAGCAACTTACTAAAGGGGAAACCTAGGATTATCCTTGTTTCTTTCTTTTAAAGGATGAGAAATAAGGTTCTAGCTTGGTAAAGTGTTTTTTATAAACAGTGGGCTTTTTTTCCAGTTAAGTAGGAATCCTCTAGGGGTAGAGCCCCATTTTCGCTCCAATTTTTAACATTGTGTTTAAATCCCAAGCTCTGAATTAAACCAGGGACCCTGCCCCCTATGAATAATTTCCTTTCTTTTTCAAGGGGCTGCATTGTCTAATGCACCAGCAATGATGAATAACACTCTGAACAAGAGAATCAATTTGTGAAGGGGAAGAAACAAAATTATTTCCCTCCACTTTTTTTGGATAATAGCAAATTAAAAAATGGAAAAAGATCTTTAAAGGTTTTTACAGCATCGTTGATAAGATCTATATAATGAAATTTTTTTAGGTGTGGATACTCGGTAAATTAACTCAAAGGTTATTAAAAAAAAGGTCAGACCCAGGGTTGTGAGAAAAAAATTGAATGTCTGTACACTCAATGCCATATGTCAGACAAGGTCCAGAGAAGAAGGCAACGGGGTAGGTTTTTTAATGTTTTTAGTAAAGCCAAAATTTAGTCAAGTTTCCCTTTAAAAGGGTAATTTTAAACTATCACTTTCAGTGTCAACATGAAGTTTTAAAAACCCCCCCTATAATAACTTTATCGTATTAACATAAATCAGATAAAAGGTTGAAAAAATGACTAAAAAAATTTAGGTAAGGGCCGGGGGGCAGTACAAAACAACAAACAGAAGTGGTTTTAGTGCTTTGCAATTTGGAGAGGGAAAATAAAAGGATTAAATATTCAAAAAGTTTTAGATTGTTGGTCTGGGACTAATCGATAAATCGGGGTGAAAAAATGGTTTCATCCCCCCCTCGCCCCCTTTAGGAATGTGAAATTTAAATAATTAGTAGGAGTTGACCATTTATAGTAACATAACCCCTTGCGCAGCAGGTTTCGTCAGCCCCAAAAAAAAATAACTGATTGTCACAAATCAGGCACTAACTAGCAAAGTCTTTTAAGGAGAGATTTATGTTAGTAAGCACATTTTTTTGTTTTATTTTTTTTTTTAGTTGAGTTTTGTTTTTTTTTATGAGTTTTCCTGATTTTCCCCTTTTTTGATTTTTTTTTAACTATTCAATTTTGGCCGTGGGCGAGACATGTTTTAAAGGGTGATGGGTGGGTAGCAGTGCAGAAACTGCAGAGAGGGGGGTTAAAAATACGACCCTGCTTCTGGTTGAACCCGGGGTTGTCAGAGGTTTGGAGAACTAATAAAAATTGGCCAGATTCCAGAAAGAAGGTGCTCCATCCAAAGTGGGATGGAGGGATGGATGCCGTTCCCCCGGATCAGACCAGGTTTTCCCCAAAAATTTTGCCAATTATCAATGTGCCCCCATCATTTTTGGACACCACCCAGACACCAGCGGTTTTAATGACAGCATGCGGCCCAAAATGTCGCACTTGGGAGTCGGGGAGGGGCCCGAGAAAATTACGGAGTCCGACATTGTTTTTGGGAAATTTTAAAACCCAAACAAACATAACTTATGACCTCCGTTTTAGTAACCGGGGTCATTTCCGCCAGCGTGAATAACAATTTACGTTTTCGTTTATCCTTTGCCAAAAACAGTTCAGGTAGGGTTTATGCGCCCTTTTTGGCCCCCGACAGACATTGACTATGGTCGCTGGTTTTCTCTAGGCCAGTTTTGACTAGGAGCTGCCAATTACCAGAGTTTGGTTCTCAGCGGGTGTGTCACTGAGCGGGGAAATTATTAAAACGCAGACGGGTTGGTGGGGACCGTGGACTAAGATCTAAGACATGCTTCCTAGACGTACCAGCCTGCCTGAGATCCCGGCCGCGCGGGCTTGCCGAAGGGCTGCTACGGGGGGGTACCCTCGGGGCTCCGCGCTGGCTAAGGGGCCCCGGCACTGCTGGTCTTTCAACAGCCGGGCCCGGGGGCCCCAAATCCCCACACCCCCGCCTCCAAAGCTAAAAAAATGCTACATTTATTACACGTACCATTTCATTAAAGGGGCAGAGGAGTAACTGAACATCTAAACCCGAGAGCAAGGGAGGAGGAGACTCAAAAAAAGAACAGCAGAACGGGTAGCCCTGGTGGGGGCTAAAACTAACGCTAAACTAGCGAAACCCCACCATACTAAAAAAACCGTGTAAAACACGGAGGTCGCCCCCAAAAGTTAAAAAAAAAGCAAAGAAAGATTGTTTTAATGTGCTATGTATTATAAAAGTAAGAGAATCAAAGTAGAGAGAAATCAGATCAAACGAGAGAGCCTTCACACACCAAACAATTCACCAAGTGCAAAACAGGAAGTGACGAATACGCCTTACCACGCCTCCAACAGGCGTCATCTTGAAGTTTAAGCCTCCATAACTTGGTGAGATTAGGTCCTATCGGGGTGAGACACATATGGTTCTGTTCAGGAGAACCAGTACTTTTTGACGGATTCAGTTTGAGATATTTAGATCTTTCGATTCTTTAGTTATGGCCAGAAATGTACAGCGACGGGAGACCCGACATTAACTTGTTAAAATACTCTGATTAAAGTCTTGACGTTTAAGCCTTCATAGCTTGGTGAGATTAGGTCCTATCGGGGTGAGACACATATGGTTATGTTCAGGGGAACCAGTACCTGATGGAAACAGTTTGGGATCTTCAGTTTTTTCCATTCTTTATTTAAGACCAGAAATGTACAGCGACGGGAGACCCGACATCAAAATATTAAAGTACTGTGATTAAAGTCTTGAAGTTTAAGCCTTCATAACTTGGTGAGTTTAGGTCCTATCAGGGTGAGACACATATGGTTCTGTTCAGGGGAACCAGTACTTTCTGATGGAACCAGTTTGAGATCTTAGATCTTTCCTTTCTTTAGTTATGACCAGAAATGTACAGCAACGGGAGACCCAACATTAAAATATTAAAATACTCTGATTAAAGTCTTGATGTTTAAGCCTTCATTACTTGGTGAGTTTAGGACCTATCAGGGTGAGACACATATGGTTCTGTTCAGGGGAACCAGTACTTTCTGATGGAACCAGTTTGAGATGTTTAGATCTTTCCATTCCTTAGTTATGACCAGAAATGTACAGCAATGGGAGACCCGACATTAAAATATTAAAATACTCTGATTAAAGTCTTGAAGTTTAAGCCTTCATAACTTGTTGAGTTTAGGTCCTATCAGGGTGAGACACATATGGTTCTGTTCAGGGGAACCAGTACCTGATGGAACCAGTTTGGGATCTTCAGATCTTTCCATTCTTTAGTTATGACCAGAAATGTACAGCGACGGGAGACCCGACATTAAAATATTAAAATACTCTGATTAAAGTCTTGAAGTTTAAGCCTTCATAACTTGGTGAGATTAGGTCCTATCAGGGTGAGACACATATGGTTCTGTTCAGGAGAACCAGTACTTTCTGACGGATCCAGTTTGGGATCTTTAGATCTTTCCATTCTTTAGTTATGACCAGAAATGTACAGCGATGGGAGACCCAACATTAACTTGTTAAAATACTCTGATTAAAGTCTTGAAGTTTAAGCCTCCATAACTTGGTCAGATTAGGTCCTATCAGGGTGAGACACATATGGTTCTGTTCAGGAGAAACAGTACTTTCTGACGGATCCAGTTTGTGATTTTTAGATCTTTCCATTCTTTAGTTATGACCAGAAATGTACAGCGATGGGACACCCGACAGTAAAATATTAAAATACTCTGAGAGAGACTAAATGTAGCATCCTGTACACAATCAAACACGAGTGTGAAAATTATTGGAAACAGGTGGGCCGGGACTTCCGTAAGCGGTACACATCCTAAAGGGCGGGACTTCTGGTGACATACCGGATGTTGGCATTAACCGGAAAGTGTTGTCATTAACGCGACATTTGTCATCACAAGGAAGCGAATCCTTTCTAATTTGTATGTTTTTTTAACATTTAAAAACAAAAACATTGTACTTTCTATCTCACGTGTATTTCTTCGTCTCACATGTAGTTTCTCCAACTGTTTATTTGATATTAAGGCAGACAATCCGCAGCTTTTCATGTGTATTATCTCCAGACAAAGTCTTCACACCTGACCTTTAGTCAAAGTAAATCAAGAGGAACTGTCTCATGGCCTCTTTCTTCTCTGACCGCAGGGCAGGTCAGTAAACAGGTGTCTTCGACAATACAACCATCCGCTGTTTTTACATGTGCGCGTAAGTTGATTCAAACTCAATCCATACTGTCCACTGTGTTTTAAATTGTGAATTGTCTCAGACAAAAGTCCTTCACACTGACTGTATTCCAAGTTAATCCAAGAGGACTGTGCTCTTTTCCTGACCAGGAGTGGTAACATTGTCCTGACAAATTCCATCCCATTCCCTGTCTATTTGAATTAATGTGTCTGCGGCTTTGGCTGAGGTGGTCTCAGCAGGGAGGTGGTCAAGGGGCGTAACCATATCGCCTGTTTATCTGATCCTCGTCATGTGGAAAACCGGATAAGTGGCACATCGGTCAGTCATTACTGGTTCTATGGAGAGACACAACGCAATTCTTACTGGGTGAGACATCTCAGGATAAACAGTTCATCGATCGTCTGTAGGCGTGGTAGAAAAGAGATTTTAATTTTAGCACCAGGTTTACGCGCTGAAATATTGTCAAAACACTTTGTAAAAGTGAGAAACAAAAAAGGTATCGGAACATATTATTCAGGAAAACGAGGAAGGAATGTGAACATGGATACATATCGGTCTAGTGGGAAGTAAATTCGAAGAAATACAGAGCGGCCAGAAGTGGGGAGTCTGTCACACATACAGTAAGCATTTCCATTCTGATGAATTTCCTTAGTGTTTGGTCATAAGCATCGGTGGATAATAATAATGTTTACTTCTATTCTTTAGATCCACATGTGACGCACTACGTCGTTGGTATTGTTATTTTTTTAGACAAAGAACAACAATTCGACTATGGTAATTATATGTAACTGCAACAACATCGTTTATGCAACTGGTGGGGACACAGCTATTTTTTGTGAATTTAACAAACAACAACTAATGAAATAAAATGTACCATAGACAGATTTAAACGATAAGGCGTATTCCTAAACGTTGGAGAAGGTTCAGCGTTTTTGTAACAGTCCTTCTCCTTTTAAAAAATCAGAAGTTGAAGACGGAAACTTGTGTCTCTAGCAAAGACTAATCTGATCCCAACAGCTAAAAATATCCATGAATTAGAGGGTGAAGCCATTTCATGCGCCACAGTCCCCCCTGGACGCGTGTAGAAAAAAAAGGGGAAAGCGCACACGAACAAAGAAGGTTTAACGCGCTCACAGAAAGAGGAAAGGGTAGTAAAAAAAAAAAAAAAAAAAAAAAAAAATTTAATATCTATATATATTTTTTTCTATGCATATGTTTTTTTTCACGGGTGTATGCGCATATGGCAGATTTGTTTTTAAAAACAACAAAAAATAAAAAAAAAAAATACCCCTAATAAATATTACAGATATATCGAATGATCTAATCCCGAAACCAAGCCTGGATTAAACATTCAGCTGAAACGGTACCCGTTCAGTGCAGGAAGAGTTTGGAACCGGCCGGAAACCAGTTCAAGATATCCCGTTTATGGGTAATTTATCAATATTCCTGTTCTCCCCCCTCCAAAATACTTCACAGGAAACACCAGATTTGTTTTTTATATGCAGAACAACAAGAAGCTTGGCATGAAAATAAGGTAACTTTATGTTCAGACAGAATATCTACATTAAAGAGGGGAAAAAGCACAGTGGATCGACTCGTGTCTTTGTGTAATACCAGGGCGAAGCTTGTTCATGGAGGTTTACACTGAGATGTCCTACGTTTATTCATCTACACATACTCATTCGCCTACCAACTTAGTTTTTGTATTTTCAGATAATTCTATATATATTTATTTTCTTATAATTTATCTCTATCGACTCCAGAGAGAAGCAGACGTGATGGGTAGGAGCATGAGTTTCATCAAGACCCGGGACAGTAACAGACGCAGAGCAGAGAAGCTTAGCCGTGGGATCCCTTTATCCCTAGCGTGGTGGTCACCACGTATGTAATAAAAGCTCCTCAAGGTTAAACGCTTTTTGGCTGCATGCCAAAGATGCGGTGCTGTTCTGTGAAGTACATTGCGCTGATATCGGCAAGGTACATTAAACTGATCCCTGGGTCTTCTTTTCTTCGTCTCTTACATATCTTCGCTACACATGTGTTTAAACATAGTGGAGTGAATCAGATCATCACATGCCAACTTGGAATGTGAAATTAAAGGATGTTGTTGCTTCACTCGAATTGGAAATGCATCCCCGTTTAATTGCAGAAAGTAGCAGCGTATGTATCCGCGGTTAAATGCCTTCTCCTCGCTAACAACAGGTGTAAAATGTAATAATCAAATCTGCAAAACGGTTGAATTTTTACAGCCTCTTTGTAGACAACACTATGTTTGACAAGATTATTTTAAATAGGAGGCACTGCTGTCTCGCAACCCAGGCACACTATCATCAAAAATGCAATCGATGGGTGCTCCTTATTCTTCTTACACTCTGATACTCCATGTTAACATGGATAAGCCCTACAGTGCAACAAACCCCCCCCCACGCTGATTTTTGGGAGCGTGACATGTGAAGGGGTGAATATAGAATGTTGTTGGGCAGCCTCGTGAAATCCACCGTTGGAATAGACAAGAAGTAGCAATATAAACACGGGTTTAAATGCCATCTACTCCTGCCTAACACAGTGAAAAATGTATTAAATGACAAAAATCTGGTACGGTGACATTTTGGTATTACGACATCATTAGAACAGGCTGTTGGAAGACATTTAAATCAGAGCAACACGTCTCCCCTCCGGCCAGCCCCGTAGGGATCAGTTAGATGGTGGATAAACTGGCTTTTTTTATGATTTTGAATGCATCATACGATGAGACGGGTGGTGCACCTCCCCTATCTGGTCTGTGTTAAAAAACATTGAAAGGTAATGAATGGCAAATGCTATGGATTGAATTGCACCCAAAAATTTTCTTCTTCCATTTTCATTATCATCTAAACTGCATGAACGAGGGGCGCTGTGTAAACCGGGTAGTTTCAAAAATGTAACGAACAGCGACTGACTATCGCACGTCTCACCATCTAAGATCATGAGTATATTCTCAAACAAGGACCACAATACTGCATTTTACATTATACACACAGTGTGGGGTGGGGGTGGGGGGCATACCTGGCCTGGCTGATTGGAATAACGTAAGTGGTCCTGTATTCACACACCTTGCACAGTTTTTTTTCTCAACAACCAACGGTCACAGTCACTCTAGGGCCGCATCAGCACACAAGTCTGGTACGGAGTGTTCCTCGGTGTCCTACTGACAACATGAAATTAATAAAGTACTTCAGATTCTATGGACAACAGGCACAGGCGAAAAACCGGTTTGGTGGGGGGCGTGCGAGGTGAATTGTCGATGGCTACACTGGAATGAGTGACAAAAACTGGACCAAATAAAGCGCGTTCACTCTGGAACTATCGGTGTGTGTCTGGCTGTTTTCCACTAGCTCCCGTAACAGTATGCACAGAGGAAATATATCCTCGATCCCTGGAAAGAAACCCTTGAGATTTTTTTAATCCATAGTAGTGACCTTGAAATAACAGCAGAAAGAGAGTGTTTTGATCGAGTCATGGAACTGGTTTTCAAATTTACCAACAGAGCTGTAGAGCTGTATCGGTTCTGTGAAAACACTACAATTTTTTCTCTCTTAAGATGTTTTCCAAATTGTACCAAGTGTCACTGAAAGTTACTAGGCTGTCTGATCATCTAAACCAACCCTGTTTGGCCAACAACCTAACCACAGCTCTAAAATCTGATTATCAGTAAGGTTAGGTCCCCTGAGACGTGTGCAAGATGATGGCAAAGCATAACTGATTACCGGTATTATCTACACACTATACACACATGGGTGACGTTTATTTTTTCGCTATTTAATCAGTGAGGAAATATCACGGAGATTAACGTGAGTCGCTTTAAAACTAAGGAAAAAACCTTAAGACGGTTGTCGACCGCGTCACTGCAGGGTCTGTAACTACCTGTAAACAAATTCCAGGTTAGTAATCTTCTGCGGCATTTCAGCGTTGGACTGTACGAAACTCATCTATAAATCCCTCAAAAGCAGGCCAGAATCAGATGCCATCATCATCGGATAACGGAAAACATGGTGATGTTACGGTTGAAATTTTCTCCTCCGACTACTTCTAAGTTTGGTTTTTTAAAAAAAAAACAAAAAAAAAAACAACATCATTACGTCTGGCTGAAATATCTTTGCATATGAGACTAATGCGTCATTGTGTAGAATACGCATAAATGATGTTTATTATAGAACTGCAGGGAGATCAGGGGACATAAAAATAACGAGGGCAAGGGGAGTTGGGATGGGGAAGGTCTCCTTTTATTTTCAATGTTTATGTCACCACAATGTTGGGTGCAGAACGGTTCTAAACAGTCTCCGGAGGATTTGCCTCGGTCTATCAGGGTACCTGCAACCCTGGAATTGGAAAATGAACCCGCCATGCTGGCCCATATGATCAGCGGCATGTGACGTTGAATGTATTTTGTATGTCCCAGCTTATTTCATTTTAAAGGTGGGATGGTGAATGGGCTCCTTATTTCAACGTTATTAAAACGTTCACGTTCACATTCCTCAGAGGATTTGCTCGGTCTGATCAGGGTTGACTGCAACCCTCTGGATTGAAATGACCCCCTGCCTGCCAAGTATGACAGCGGCATGTGACTTGAGGTTTTGTATGTCAGCTGATTTCCTTTAGAAGGTGGGATGGTGAAAGGTCTCCTTATTTCATTCAACTATTAAAGAAAACGGTCACGTTCAACAGTCTCAGGAGGATTTGCCTTCGTCGATTCGGTTGACTGCGAACCTCTGGATTGAAATGACCGCCATGGCTGCCGCAGTATGGTCAGCGGCATGTGACATTGGAGGTATTTGTAGTCATGCTGATTCACTGTGATTAATACTGGGTGGAAGCACGGTGCTCTATTTAAAAAATTAAAAATCTTCACAACAGCCTGTTTTCTAAAATGATCGGAAAAAGAAAATCACCGTAACAGAATTTTGATTTATTACATTTTCACTGTTGTTAGCCAGATGACAGAGGCCAATATTAAAAAACCCTATCACTTATTAGATGCTACTACTTCTGCCATTAACGCGATTTCATGGACCTGGAGTTACCAAAAACCAACATTCCTTAATCTCATTCAGAGCCGTGTGATTTCTGGTTATCTCCATGTTTAAGCATGAGTATCAGAAAGAAGAAGAAGAAGACCCATCTGATTCATTTTGCTGACGCTGGGTGCAAAGACACGGTGCCCTATTTTAAATATCTCCAACGCATGCTGCTGTTCATAAACAATCGTAATCGAGGATCACCGTGGCAGATTTTGATTTATTACATTTACACTGTTTGTTAGGCCAGGAAGGTGGTGTACATGTTAAGCTGGCGCGCCGCCCGATAAAATATTTTCGTACTTGGGGTCCTGCATTAACGCGGGGAATTATCATTGGCTGAGCAACCACATTCCTTATCTCATTCAGCGCTATTGTGTGGTGAATCCCTAAATGTATCCATCATAACATGAGTCAAATCATAGAGGATAAAAAAGAAAGAAGCATAACGGAAGCGCGCCAGTGTGACAGCAAGTTTTACACATCATTACCTTGATGATCACGCAAAAGCATATAATTCCAAAGGTAACAGAGTCTGGGGCCTGCAAGCCAAAAGCGTTAAACTATGATGCTTTATTAACAACGTTCACGTAAGGAATAAGGGAAGCCTCTCGTGTCTGCGCTGTTGAGGCGGGTCCAGGGGTTGCTTGAATAAATCTGCTCGCACACCATCAGTGCGAACGTTGCCATTGGAACGTGATAACAGAAACAAAGAAATTTAATGTAAAATAACAAACTACTTTGTAGGTGAAATTAGTATAAGAGAATTAAGAACGTGAATGGCTAATTGCATTAAACCGGTCTAACACTCGTGCATGGTTCGCGCGCTGGTATACAAAGCAACGAGTCGCTGTCGTTTAAATTTTTCCTCAATTTAAGATATTCTGTGAAAAACCACGCATTTGACGTTGAATATAATGCAGGTTTTTTTGGTCGGACAAACAAAAAAAAAAAAATCTGGTTTTCTGTGAAGATTTTTGGAGAGAACAGGACATTTTTTGAATACGTATTACTCCGTAACCGGGATATTTTGAACGGTTCCGGCGGTTTCCAACTCTCCTGCAACTGAAAAAACGGGTTTTACCGTTCACTCAGACTGAATGATTGTCCAGGCCTTGGTTTCGGATTAGATGTCATTCGATATATATGTAAATAGTTATTCAGTGGGTTAAAAAAAAATCTGCATATCCATACACCCGTGAAAAACATATGCCAATAGAAAATTATACATATATATTATAATTTTTTTTTTTTTTTTTTTTTTTTTTTTTACTTACTCTACTCTTCCTGGAGCTGTTAATATAAATATTTTTTCTTGCGTGCACAGGTCCAGGGACTGTGCGTGTGCAGCATGACTGGGCTTCATTCACCCGCGCTCCTTCATGATATGTTTAGCTGGATCAGGATTGTCTTTTCTTTCCTAGAGACAAGCTATTTTTTCCGTCCAGACTTTTCGATTTTTTTTCAGAGGCAGACGGTTACAAAACGCTGACCTCAAGAAAAATCCAACGCAGTTACAGAGAATAACGCCTCTCCGTTAAATCCTGTAAGTAGAATTTTTATTTCAATTTATTTTTTGTGTAAATCAACAGATGCATCCCTCCCCAAGTGGGCGAGTGGTAAACCAGAATTTTATAATGCAGTTAATAATATACCAGATAGTCGGCGGATTGATAAGTTAAAAACAATACCGGTCGTCCCGTGCGTACACATGTGGAATTAACTAACAGAATAGGAAGTTAAAACAGTTAGAGTCACAACATATTCCAAACCGAGCATTCACAAAGCAAACTATAAGGGAAATATGCATACAGATGAAATGCTTACTACTGAAGCATTAGCGTTGTAATTTCTCGATAGAAACCCGCAGATTTTCACCACCTTACCCTTTTGATAACTGGCATTCTTCCGTGTTCCTGAAATATTTCCATGAATTTTTTGTTTTTCTCTTCAAGGTGGTTCTTACAAATTTCCAAGTGTAATGGTTAAAAAAATAAACCTTTTTTAGCTACCACCAATTTGACAAGCCATCTCCTCCGTAAAAGAATTGGCGTTGTGTCCTCTCCATAGAAAAACCAGAATGGATGACTATGCCACCTTCCTTGTTTCCATGACTAGATCAGATAACGTAGCATGGTTTACGCCCCTTGACCACGTACCTCTGAGACACCTCTAGCAAAAGCCGCAGACACCATTAATTCAATAGCAGGGAATGTGAATTGTCCAGAGACAATGTTTACCCCGACTCCTGGTCAGGAAAGAGCACAGAGTCCTCCTTGATTATACTTCATACAGTCAGTGTGAAGACTTTGTCCTGGACATTCACATTAAACAGTGACATTTTCTGAGGTTTTTGGATCACCTTATTCTTAACAGCGGATGTGTATGTCAGAAGACAATGGGGTTATGTCCGAGCGTACATTGGTCAGGACACGAGCACAGTCCCTCTTGATTACTTTGACTCAGTCAGGTGCGTGAACAACTTTGTCCTGAGACAATTCACAATAACAGTGACATGTCTTGAGGTCGATCACCTATTCCATCGTAAGGACAGAGGCATGATGTATTGAGTCAGAGACAATGTGTTACAACTCTGGTCAGTAAAGAGCACAGGTCCCTCTTGATTTACTCTTTGATTGACTACAGTCAGTGTAAGGACTTTGTCTGAGATCAAATACACATGAACAGCTGCTGATGTCTGCGGGCATTAATTCAATAAACAGTCTGATATGTCCTGGAGGACTTTAAACTTTGTATTTATTTATACAGTTGTTGCTGGTGGTGAGGGTGCGTTTGGAAGGGACATAGACCGACACCAATACAGGATACAATCTATTATCGGCTCCCCACGTGGGATGCGGGAAGGAACAAAACTGGTTTTCCTTCGGCCTCTAATCCCTAATAACTATTGTCTCTAGGGGAGGAACAGAGGAAAAGTAGAAGAATCTTAAAGTCTAAAATGAATTTACAAATTCTGTCAGGTTCTCTTAGGAATTTTGTGTGACGTGCCTGCATTAAGCCTGAGTGAAACCTTGACAAATATGGAGAAAACTACTAACATGTTTATATGTTTTATTAAATATAAAGACATCTGGAATAAAAACATACAATTAGACAGATTTGCTTCCTTGTGAACATGACAACAACGATCCGGTTAATGACAAACATCCGGTTAATGACAATACCCGGTTTAAATGACGATATTCACGGTTATGTCAGCGGCGGAAGCACCCCGTAATGACAACATCCGGGTTATGACAACATCCGGTTAATGCACATCCCGTTATGTCACCGGAAGTCCAAGTCCCCACCACCGGGCCTTAGGAATGTCCGCTACCGGAAAAGTCCCCCCAACCGGCCCGACGGGCTGTCAAAGAAATTTTACAAACAAAACCTCGTGTTTTTGATTTTGAAGGAGTGTTACCGTCTATAGTCATCTAACTATCTGTATTAAGTACATATGAAGTTTAAGCCTTCATAAACTGGTGAGTTATAATGGGCTATCAGGGTGAAGACACATAGGGTTCATGTTGTCAGAATAAGAAAACCAGTAACGTTCTGATGGAAACAGTTATTTGGGATGCTTCCAGAATCTTGGTTTGTTCATTCTTGGGTATCTACACACTAAAGATAAATGTCCAGCAACAGGAGACGCCGACAATAACCTTGTTAAAAAGTACTCCTGATTAAAGTCTTGACGTTATAAGCCTTCATAAACTCTTGGTGATTTTTTATAGGAAATCAGGGTAAAGTCAGATGGTTCTGTTTCAGGAAAACCAGTACTTTTCTGATGGAACCGTTTGAGGATGTTGTGGGGGTTTTGTAGAATCTTTCCCCTCCTTAGTTATGACAGAATGTAAAGCAACGGGAAGAAGCCAACTTAAACTATTAAAAATGCCTGTAGCATTTCTGTTCATAACTAAAGAATTGCGAAAGATTTGAAGAGATCCCCAAACTTTTTTTTTCATCAGAAAGTACTGGTTCCCCTGAACAGAACCATATGTGTCTCACCCTGATAGGTCGTAAACTCACCAAGTTATGAAGGCTTTAACTTCAAGACTTTAATCAGAGTATTTTAATATTTTAATGTCGGGTCTCCCATTGCTGTACATTTCTGTTCATAACTAAAAAAATTAAAAGATTTGAAGATCCCAAGCTGTTTTCATCAGAAAGTACTGGTTCCCCTGAACAGAACCATATGTGTTTAACCCTGATAGATCCTAAACTCACCAAGTTATGAAGGCTTTAACGTCAAGACTTTAATCAGAGTACTTTAACAAGTTATTGTCGGGTCTCCCGTAGCTTTACATTTATGTTCATAAGTAAAGAATGGAAAGATCTGAAGATCCCAAACTGGTTTCATCAGAAAGTACTGGTTCCCCTGAACAGAACCATATGTGTCTCAACCTAATAGGTCCTAAACTCACCACGTTATGAAGGCTTAAACGTCAAGACTTTAATCAGAGTATTTTAATATTTTAATGTCGGGTCTGCCGTTGCTGTACATTTCTGGTCATAACTAAAGAATGGAAAGATCTGAAGATCTCAAACTGGTTCCATCAGAAAGCACTGGTTCTCCTCAACAAAACCATATGTGTCTCACCCTGATAGATCCTAAACTCACCAAGTTATGAAGGCTTAAACTTCAAGACTTTAATCAGAGTATTTTAATATTTTAATGTCGGGTCTCCCGTTGCTGTACATTTCTGTTCATAACTAAAGAATGGAAAGATCTGAAGATCCCAAACTGGTTCCATCAGAAAGTACTGGTTCCCCTGAACAGAACCATATGTTTCTCACCCTGATAGGACCTAAACTCACCAAGTTATGAAGGCTTAAACTTCAAGACTTTAATCAAAGTATTTTAACAAGTTAATGTCGGGTCTCCCGTTGCTGTACATTTCTGTTAAAACAAAGAATGGAAAAAACCTGGAAAAAAATCCAAACTGGTTCCCAAAAAGTACTGGTTCTCCTCAACAGACCATTTCTGTCTCACTCTGATAGGACCTAAATCCCCAAGTTATGAAGGCTTTAACTTCAAGACTTTAATCAGATTTTTAATTTTTTAATGTCGGGTCTCCCTTGCTGTACATTTCTGTTCATAACTAAAGAATTAGAAATATTTGAAGATCCCAACGTTTTCATCAGAAAGTACTGGTTCCCCTGAACAGAACCACATTTGTCTCACCCTGATAGGTCCTAAACTCACTACGTTATGAAGGTTTAAATTATAAGAGTTTAATCAGAGTATATTAATATTTTAATGTTGGGTCTCCTGTTGCTTTACATTTCTGTTCATAACTACAGAATAGAAACATCTGAAGATCCCAAACTGATTCAGTCAGAAAGTCCGGTTCCCCGAACAGAACCATATGTGTCTCACACTGATAGGTCCTAATCTCACCATGTTATGAAGGCTTAAACTTCAAGACTTTAATCAAAGTTTTTTAATTTTTTATGTGCGGGTCTCCCTTTTGCTGTACATTTCTGGTCAAACTATAGAAAAGGAAAGATCTAAAGATCCCAAAAAGGGTTCCCCTCAGAAAGTACTGGTTTCCCCCCTAAACAGAACCATATGGTCTCACCCTGAATGACCTAAACTCCCAAGTTATGAAGGCTTAAAATTCAAGAGTTTAATCAGAGTATTTCAATATTTTTTTTTTTGGGGTCTCCGTCGGTTACATTTCTGATCAAACTAAAAAAGGGAAAAAAGATCTAAAAGATCTCAAACTGGTTCCATCAGAACTTACGGTTCCCCTGAACAGAACCCATATGTGTCTCACCCTGATAGGACTAAACTCACCAAAGTTATGAAGGCTAAACTTTAAGAGTTTAATCAGAGTATTTTAATATTTCAATGTCGGGTCTCCCTTTCGCTGTACATTTCTGATCATAACTCAAGAAGGGAAAGATCTGAAGATCCCAAATGGGTTCCATCAGAAAGTACTGGTTCCCCGAACAAACCATATGTGCTCTCCCCTGATAGGACCTAAACTCACTAAGTTATGAAGGCTTAAACTTCAAGAGTTTTAATCAGAGTATTTCAAGAAGTTTCGGGTCTCCCGTCGCTGTACATTTCTGAGCATAACTAAAGAAGGGAAAGATCTAAAGATCCCAAACTGGTTCCATTAGAAAGTACTGGTTCCCCTGAACAGAACCATATGTGTCTCACACTGATAGGACCTAAACTCACCAAGTTATGAAGGCTTAAACTTCAAGACTTAATCAGAGTATTTTAAAAAATTTTAAATGTCGGGTCTCCCGTGCTGTACATTTCTGATTATAACAAAAAATGGAAAGATCTGGAGTTCTAAACTGGTTCCATGAAAATACGGTTTCCCCCTGAACAAACCATGTGTCTCACCCTGATAGGACCTAAACTCCCCAAAGTTATGAAGACTTAAACTTAAAGGTTTTAATCTGAGTTTTAAATTTTTTTAATGCGGGGTCTCGGTTTTGTGTTTTCTAATCATAACTAATGAATGGAAGATCTAAAGAAAATAAAAACTGGTTCCCATCAGAAAGTATTGGTTCCCCTGAACAGAACCAATATGTGTCTCACCGGATAGGTCCTAAACACACCAAGTTATGAAGGCTTAAAACTTCAAGAGTTTTAAAAAAAATTTTTCCAATATTTTAATGTTGGGTCTCCCGTCGGTTTTTACATTTCTGATCATAACTAAAGAAGGAAAAGATCTGAAGATTCAAACTGGTTTCCATCAGAACTTACTGGTTCCCCCTGAAAAACCCCCATATGGCCCACCCTGATAGGACCAAAAACTCACCAATTATAAAGGCTTAAAACTTTAAAGTTTAATCAGAGTTTTTTTAATATTTCAAATGTGGGGTTTTCTCCCTTCGCTGTACATTTCACATAACTAAGAAGGGAAAGATCTGAAGATCCAAAGGGGTTTCCCACAGAAATTGGGTTCCCCTGAACAGAACCATATGTGTCCCCCTGATAGGACCTAAACTCCCAAGTTATGAAGGCTTAAACTTCAAGATTTAATCAGAGTATTTAAAAGTTAAATTTCGGGTCTCCGTCGCTGTACATTTCTGGTCAAAACTAAAGAAGGGAAAGATCTAAAATCCCAAACTGGTTCCATCAGAAAGTACTGGTTCCCCGAACAGAACCCATATGTGTCTCACCCTGATAGGACCTAAACTTCACCAAAGTTATGAAGGGGGCTTAAACTTCAAGACTTAATCAGAGTATTTAAAATTAATGTCGGGTCTCCCGTTGCTGTACATTTCTGATTATAACAAAGAATGGAAAGATCTGAGTTCCAAACTGGTTCCATCAGAAAATACGGTTCCCCCTGAACAAAACCATATGTGTCTCACCCTGATAGGACCTAAACCACCAAGTTATGAAGCTTAAACTTAAAAGATTTAATCAAGTATTTAATATTTTAATGTCGGGTCTCCGTTGCTGTACATTTTTTCATAACTAAGAATGGAAAAGATCTAAAGACCCAAAACTGGTTTCCATCAAAAAGTACTGGTTCCCCTGAACAGAACCATAGGGTTCTCACCTGATAGGACCTAAACCACCCAAGTTATGAAGGCTTAAACTTCAAGAGTTTAATCAGGTATTTTTTATTTTTAATGTCGGGTCCCCGTTGCTGTACATTTCTGGTCATAATAAAGAAAAGGGAAAATCTAAAGATCCCAAATGGTTCCATCAGAAGGCTGGTTCTCCTGAACAGAAACCATATGTGTCTCACCCTGATAGGACCTAAACTTTCCCAAATTATGAAGGCTTAAACTTCAAGAATTTAATCAGAGTATTTTAATATTTTAATGTCGGGTCCCGTTGCTGTACATTTCTGGTCATAATAAAGAAAAAAGATCTAAAGATCCCCAAAATGGTTCCATCAGAAAGTACTGGGTTTCCTGAACAGAACCATATGTGTCTCACCCTGATAGGACCTAAACTTACCAAGTTATGAAAGGTTAAACTTTAGAGTTTAATCAGAGTATTTTAATTTTAATGTCGGGGGTTGCTGTACATTTTCTGGTCATAACTTAAGAAAGGAATGATCTAAATATCCCACATTTGTTCCATCGAAAATACTGGTTCCCGAAAAGGAAAACCATTTGTCTCACCCTGATAGGACCTAAACTTACCAAGTTTATGAAGCTTAAACTTTAGACTTTAATCAGAGTATTTTAATATTTTAATGTCGGGTCTCCCGTTGCTGTACATTTCTGGTCATAAAAAAGAAAGAAAGATCTAAAAACCCATTGGTTCCATCAAAAGTACTGTTTCTCCTGAAAAGAACCATATGTGTTCCCCTGATAGGACCTACATTACCAAGTTATGAAGGCTTAAATTTGAGACTTTAATCAGAGTATTTTTAATATTTAATGTCGGGTCTCCGTTGCTGTACATTTCTGGTCATAACTAAAGAAAGGAAAGATCTAAAGATCCCAAACTGGTTCCATCAGAAAGTATTGGTTCTCCTGACAAACCCATTTGTCTCACCCTATAGGACCTAAACTACCAAGTTATGAAGCTTTAAAACTTCAAGAGTTTAATCAGAATATTTAATTTTTTAATGTCGGGTCTCCCGTTGCTGTACATTTTGGTCATAACTAAAGAAAGAAAGATCTAAAGATCCCAAACTGGTTCCATCAGAAGTACTGGTTTTTCCGAACAGAACCATATGTGTCTCACCCCTGATAGGACCTAAAATTACAAGTTATGAAGGCTTAAATCTCAAGAGTTTAATCAGAGTATTTTAATATTTTAAAGTCGGGTCTCCCGTTGCTGTACATTTTTTGGTCATAACTAAAGAAAGGAAAAACTAAAGACCTAAAATAGTTTCATCAGAAAGTACTGGTTCTCCTGAACAGAACCATATGTGTCTCACCCTGATAGGACCTAAACTTACCAAGTTATGAGGCTTAAACTTCAAAACTTTAATCAGAGTATTTAAATTTTAATGTCGGGCTCCCGTGCTGTACATTTTTGGTCATAACTATTAAAGGAAAGATCTAAAAATCCCAAACTGGTTCCATCAGAAAGTACTGGTTTCCTGAACAGAACCATATGTGCCACCCTGATAGGACCAAACTTACCAAATTATGAAGGCTTAAACTTCAAGAGTTTAATCAGAGTATTTTTATATTTAATTTGGGTTTCTCCCGTTGCTGTACATTTTGGTCATAATGAAAGGAAGGAAAGATCTAAATATCTCAAACGGTTCCATCAAAAATGGTTCTCCTGAACAGAACCACATGTGTCTCACCTTGATAGGACCTACACTTACCAAGTTATGAAGGCTTAAACTTCAAGAGTTTAATCAGAGTATTTTAATATTTTAATGTCGGGTCTCCCGTTGCTGTACATTTCTGGTCATAACTAAAGAAAGGAAAGATCTAAAGATCCATAACTGGTTCCATCAGAAAGTACTGGTACTCCTGAACAGAACCATATGTGTCTCACTCTGATAGGACCTAAACTTACCAAGTTATGAAGGCTTAAACTTCAAGAGTTTAATCAGAGTATTTTAATATTTTAATGTCGGGTCTCCCGTTGCTGTACATTTCTGGTCATAACTCCTGAACAGAACCATATGTGTCTCACCCTTATTGGACCTAAACTTACCAAGTTATGAAGGCTTAAACTTCAAGAGTTTAATCAGAGTATTTTAATATTTTAATGTCGGGTCTCCCGTTGCTGTACATTTCTGGTCATAACTGAAGAAGGGAAAGATCTGAATATCTCAATCTGGTTCCATCAGAAAGTTCTGGTTCTCCTGAACAGAACCATATGTGTCTCACCTTAATAGGACCTAAACTTACCAAGTTATGAAGGCTTAAACTTCAAGAGTTTAATCAGAGTATTTTAATATTTTAATGTCGGGTTTCCCTTTGTTGTACATTTCTGGTCATAAACTAAGAAAGGAAGATCTAAAGATCCAAAACTGGTTCCATCAGAAAGTACTGGTTTCTCCGAACAGAACCATATGTGTCTTCACCTGATAGGACCTAAACTTACCAAGTTATGAAGGTTTAAACTTCAAGAGTTTAATCAGAGTATTTAATATTTAATGTCGGGGTCTCCCGTTGCTGTACATTTCTGTCATAACTAAAGAAAGGAAAGATCTAAAGGATCCCAAAACTGGTTCCATCAGAAAGTACTCTTTTCCTCCTGACCGAACCATATGTGTCTCACCTTTGATAGACCTACACTTACCAAGTTATGAAGGCTTAAACTTCAAGAGTTAATCAGAGAGTTTTAAATATTTTAATGTCGGGTCTCCCGTTGCTGTACATTTCTGGTCATAACTAAAGAAAGGAAAGATCTAAAGATCCATAACTGGTTCCATCAGAAAGTACTGGTCTCCTGAACAGAACCAACATGTGTCTCACCCTGATAGGACCTAAACTTACCAAGTTATGAAGGCTTAAACTTCAAGAGTTTAATCAGAGTATTTTAATATTTTAATGTCGGGTCTCCCGTTGCTGTACATTTCTGGTCATAATTAAAGAAAGGAAAGATCTAATGATCCCAAACTGGTTCCATCAGAAAGTACTGGTTCTCCTGAACAGAACCATATGTGGTCTCACCCTGATAGGACCTAAAACTTACCAAGTTATGAAGGCTTAAACTTCAGAGTTTAATCAGAGTATTTTTAATATTTTTAAATGTCGGGTCTCCCGTTGCTGTACATTTCTGGTCATAATTAAAGAAAGGAAAAGATCTAATGATCCACAACTGGTTCCATCAGAAAGAATGGTTTCTCCTGAACAGAACCATATGTGTCTCAACCCTGATAGGACTAATTACCAAGTTATGAAGGCATTAAACTTCAAGAGTTAATCAGAGTATTTTAATATTTTATGTCGGGTTTCCCTTTGCTGTACATTTCTGGTCATAACTAAAGAAAGAAAGATCTAAAGATCCATAACTTTGGTTCCATAGGAAAGTACTGGTTCTCCTGAACAGGAACCATATGTGTCTCACCTTGATAGGACCTAAACTTACCAAGTTATGAAGAGTCTTAAACTTCAAGAGTTTAATCAGAGTATTTTTATATTTAATGTCGGTCTCCCGTTGCTGTACATTTCTGGTCATAACTAAAGAAAGGAAAGATCTAAAGATCCCGAAACTGGTTCATCAGAAAGTACTGGTTCTGTCCTGAACAGAACCATATGTGTCTCACCCTGGATAGGACCTAAACTTACACAAGTTATGAAGGTCTTAAACTTCAAGAGGTTAATCAGAGTAATTGTAAATATTTTAATGTCGGGGTCTCCCGTTGCTGTACATTTCTGGTCTAAACTAAAGAAAGGAAAGATCTAAGAATCCATAACTGGTTCCATCAGAAAGTACTGGTACTCTGAACAGAACCATATGTGTCTCACCTGATAGGACCTAAACTTACCAAGTTATGAAGCTTAAACTTCAGAGTTTAATCAGAGTATTTTAATATTTTAATGTCGGGTCTCCGTTGCTGTACATTTCTGGTCATAACTCCTGAACAGAAACAATAGGTCTCACCCTAATTGGACCTAAACCTTACCAAGTTATGAAGGCTAAAATTCAAGAGTTTAATCAGAGTATTTTAATATTTAATGTCGGGTCTCCGTTGCTGTACATTTCTGGTCATAAATGGAAGAAGGAAAGAGTTAATTCAATCTGGTTCCATCAGAAAAGTACTGGTTCTCCTGAACAGAAACATATGTGTCTCACCTTGATAGGACCTACACTACCAAGTTATGAAGGCTTAAACTTCAGGTTTAATCAGAGTATTTTAATATTTTAATGTCGGGTCTCCCGTTTGCTGTACATTCTGGTCATAACTAAAGAAAGGAAAGATCTAAAAGATCCATAACTGGTTTCCATCAGAAAGTACTGGTACCCGAACAGAAAACCATATGTGTCTCACTCTGATAGGACCTAAACTACCAAGTTATGAAGGTCTTAACTTCAAGAGTTTTATCAGAGTATTTTAATATTTTAATGTCGGGTCTCCCGTGCTGTACATTTCTGGTCATAATCCTGAAACAAAACCATATGTGTCTCCACCCTTATTGGACCTAAACTTACAAGTTATGAAGCTTAAACTGAAAGAGTTTAATCAGAGTATTTTAATATTTAATGTCGGGTCTCCCGTTGCTGTACCTTTTCTGGTTTTCATAACTGAAGAAGGCGAAAGATCTTAATCTAATCTGGTTCCATCAGAAAGTACTGGTTCTCCTGAACAGAACATATTGGTGTCTACCCTTGATAGGACCTAAACTTACCAAGTTATGAAGGCTTAAACTTCAAGAGTTTAATCAGAGTATTTTAATATTTTAATGTCGGTTTCCCTTGCTGTACATTTCTGGTCATTAACTAAAGAAAGGAAAGATCTAAAGACCATAACTGGTTCCATCAGAAAGTACTGGTTCTCCTGAACAGAACATATGTGTCTCACCTTGATAGGACCTAAACTTACCAAGTTATGAAGGTTTAAACCTTTAAGGTTTAATCAGAGTATTTTTAAAATTTTTAATGTCGGGTCTCCCCTTGCTGTAATTTTTTGGGTCATAACTAAAAAAGGAAAGATCTAAAGATCCCAAACCCAAGTTTTCCCCCATCAGAAAGTACTGGTTTTCCTGAACAGAAAACCATTTTTTCGTGCCCCCTTTATTAGGACCCTCAACCCCTTACCAAGTTATGAAGGCTTAAAAACTTCAAGAGGTTTTAATCAGAGTATTTTAAATTTTAAATGTCGGGGGTCTCCCTTGCTGTACATTTTCCTGGTCATAACTTTAAAAAAAGGAAAGATCTAAAGATCCCTAACTGGTTTCCATCAGAAAGTACTGGTACTTTCCTGAACAGAAAACCCTATGTTGTCTCACTCTATTAGGACCTTAAAACTTACCAAATTATGAAGGCCCCTTAAAAAAACTTTTCAAGAGTTTAAATCAGAGTATTTTAAATTTTTTTTAATGTCGGGTCTTCCCGTTTCTGTACATTTTGGTCATAACTCCTGAACAAACCAAAATATGTGTCTCACCCTTATTGGAACCCAAACCCTTTCCAAAAGTTTTGAAGGCTTAAACTTCAAGGGGTTTAATCAGAGTATTTAATTAAATTTTAATGTCGGGTCTCCCGTTGCTGTACATTTTGGTCATAACTGAAGAAGGGGAAAATCTTTAAAAATCTCAAACTGGGGTTTCCATCAGAAAAGTACTGGTTCTCCTGAACAGAAAAACCATATGTGGTTCACCTTAAAGGACCTAAACTTACCAAGTTATGAAGGTTTAAACTTCCAAGATTTTTAATCAGAGTATTTTAAAAATTTTAATTTTTGGGTCTCCCGGTTGCTGTCTTTTTGGTCATAAACTAAAGAAAGGGAAAAACTAAAGATCCCAAAAAAAGGTTCCATCAGAAAGTACTGGTTCTCCTGACCAGAACCATATGTGTCTCACCCTGATAGGACCCAAAACTTACCAAATTTATGAAGGCTTAAAACTTCAAGAGTTTTTCAGAGTATTTTAATATTTTAATGTCGGTTTCCCGTTGCTGTACAATTTCTGGTCATAACTAAAGAAAGGAAAGATCTAAAGATCCCAAACTGGTTCATCAGAAAGTACTGGTTCTCCTGAACAGAAAACCATATGTGTCTCACCATGATAGGGACCTAAACTTACCAGTTATGAAGGCTTAAACTTTGAGACTTTAATCAGAGTATTTAATATTTTAAATGTCGGGTCCCCCTTGCTGTACATTTCTGGTCATAAACTAAAGAAAAGGAAAAAGATCTAAAGATCCAACCAAACTGGTTCATCAGAAAGTACTGCGTATCTAAACAGAACCATATGTGTCTCACCCTGATAGGACTAAAACTTACCAAGTTATGAAGGCTTAAACTTCAAGAGTTTAATCAGAGTATTTTAATATTTTAATGTCGGGTCTCCCGTTGCTGTACATTTCTGGTCATAACTCCTGAACAGAACCATATGTGTCTCACCCTTATTGGACCTAAACTTACCAAGTTATGAAGGCTTAAACTTCAAGAGTTTAATCAGAGTTATTTACATGTTTAATGTCGGGTCTCCCGTTGCTGTACATTTCTGGTCATAACTATAAAGGAAAGAAAGATCTAAAGATCCCAAAGGGTTCCATCAGAAAGTACTGGTTCTCCTGAACAGACCATATGTGTCTACCTTGAAAGGACTACACTTACAAAGTTATGAAGGTTAAAAAAAACCTTCAAGAGTTTTTAATCAGAGTATTTAATTTATTTAATGTCGGGTTCTCCCGTGCTGTACATTTCTGGTCATAATTAAAGAAAGGAAAGAGTTAATGATCCCAAACTGGTTCCATCAGAAAGTACTGTTCTCCTGAACAGAACCACATGTGTCTCACCCTGATAGGACCTAAACTTCAAAGTTATGAAGGCTTAAACTTCAAGAGTTTAATCAGAGTATTTTAATATTTTAATGTCGGGTCTCCCGTTGCTGTACATTTCTGGTCATAATTAAAGAAAGGAAAGATCTAATGATCCCAAACTGGTTCCATCAGAAAGTACTGGTTCTCCTGAACAGAACCACATGTGTCTCACCCTGATAGGACCTAAACTTACCAAGTTATGAAGGCTTAAACTTCAAGAGTTTAATCAGAGTATTTTAATATTTTAATGTCGGGTCTCCCGTTGCTGTACATTTCTGGTCATAAACTAAAAAAGGAAAGATCTAAAAAGATCCCAAACTGATTCCATCAGAAAGTACTGGTGCTCCTGAACAGAACCATATGTGTTCTCACTCTTGATAGGACCTAAAACTTACCAAGTTATGAAGGGTAAACTTCAAGAGTTTAATCAGAGTATTTTAATATTTTAATGCGGGGTCTCCCGTTGCTGTACATTTCTGGTCATAACTTCTGAACAGAACCATATGTGTCTCACCTTATGGACCTAAACTTACCAAGTTATGAAGGCTTAAACTTCAAGAGTTAATTCAGAGTATTTTAATATTTTAATGTCGGGTCTCCCGTTAGGGTACTAACATTTCTGGTCATAAACTGAAGAAGGGAAAAGATCTGAATATCTCAATCTGGTTCCATCAGAAAGTTCTGGTTCTCCTGAACAGAACCATATGTGTCTCACTAATAGGAACCTACACTTACCAAGGTTATGAAGGTTTAAACTTCAAGTTTAATCAGAGTATTTTAATATTTTAATGTCGGGTCTCCCGTTGCTGTACATATTCTGGTCATAAACTAAAGAAGGGAAAGATCTAAAAGATCCCAAACTAGGTTCCATCAGAAAGTACTGGTTCTCCTGACACAACCATATGTGTCTAACCTGATAGGACCTACACTACCAGTTATGAAGGCTTAAACTTCAAGAAGTTAATCAGAGTATTATATATTTAATGTCGGGTCTCCCGTTGCTTGTACATTTCTGGTCATAACTATAGAAAGGTGAGATCTAAAGATCCAAACTGGTTCCATCAGAAAGTACTGGTTCTCTTAAAGAACCATATGTGTCTCACCCCTGATAGGAACCTAAACCTTACCAAGTATGAAAGGCTTAAACTTCAGAGTTTAATCAGAGTATTTTAATATTTAATGTCGGGTCTCCCGTTGCTGTACATTTCTGGTCATAACATTCCTGAAACAGAAACCATATTGTGTCTCACTCATATTGGACCCTAACTTACCAGTTATGAAGGTTAAACTCAAGAGTGTTTAAATAGAGTATTTTAATATTTAATGTCGGGTCTCCCGTTGCTGTACATTTCGGTCATAACTAAAGAAGGAAAGATCTAAAGATCCCAAACTGGTTCCATCAGAAAGTACTGGTACCTCTGCACAAGAAAAACATATGTGTCTCACTTGATAGGACCTAAACTTACCAAGTTATGAAGGGTTAAACTTCAAGAGTTTAATCAGAGTATTTTAATATTTTAATGTCGGGTCTCCCGTTGCTGTACATTTCTGGTCATAACTCCTGAACAGAACCATATGTGTCTCACCCTTATTGGACCTAAACTTACCAAGTTATGAAGGCTTAAACTTCAAGAGTTTAATCAGAGTATTTTAATATTTTAATGTCGGGTCTCCCGTTGCTGTACATTTCTGGTCATAAACTGAGAAGGGAAAAGATCTGAATATCTCAATCTGGTTTACCATCAGAAAGTACTTGTTCTCCTGAACCAGAAACCATATGTGTCTCACCTTAATAGGACCTACACTTACCAAGTATGAAGGTTTAAACTTCAAGAGTTTAATCAGAGTATTTAATATTTAATGTCGGGTCTCCCGTTGCTGTACCATTTCTGGTCATTAACAAAAAGAAGGGGGAAAAATATCTAAAGATCCCAAACTAGTTCCATCACAGAAAGTACTGGTTCCTGATCCACAACCAACTAGTGTCTCACCCTGAAAGACCTAAACCTTACCAAGTTATAAAAGGCTAAACTTCAAGAGTTTAATCAGAGTTTTTAATATTTTAATGTCGGGTTCTCCCAGTTGCTGTACATTTCTGGTCATAACTATAGAAAGGAGAGATCTAAAGATCCCAAACTGGTCCATCAGAAGTACTGGTTCCTGCCGAACAGAAACCATATGTGTCTCACCCTGATAGGACCTAAACTTACCAAGTTATGAAGGCTTAAACTTTGAGACTTTAATCAGAGTATTTTAATATTTTAATGTCGGGTCTCCCGTTGCTGTACATTTCTGGTCATAACTAAAGAAAGGGAAAGATTTAAAGATCCCAAAACTGGTTCCATCAGAAAGTACTGGTTCTCTTTAAACAAAAACCTATTGTGTCTCACCCTGATTAGGACTAAACTTACCAAGTTATGAAGGCTTAAACTTCAAGAGTTTTAATCAGAGTATTTTAATATTTTTATATGTCGGGTCTCCGTTGCTGTACATTTCTGTCATAACTCCTGAACAGAACCATATGTGTTCTCAACCTTATGGACCTAAACTACAAAGTTATGAGGTTTAAACTCAAGAGTTTAATCAGAGTATTTTAATATTTTAAGTCGGGTCTCCCGTTGCTGTACATTTCTGGTCATAACTAAAGAAATGAAAGATCTAAAGATCCCAAACTGGTTCCATCAGAAAAGTACTGGTTCTCCTGAACAGAAACCCATATGTGTCTAACCTGATAGGACCTACACTACCACAAGTTATGAAGGTTTAAACTTCAAGAGTTTAATCAGAGGAGTATTTTTAATATTTAATGTCGGGTCTCCCGTTGCTGTACATTTCTGGTCATAATTAAAGAAAGGAAAGATCCTAAGATCCAAAACTGGTTCCATCAGAAGTACTGGTTCTCCTGAACCAGACCACATTGTGTGTCTCACCTGATAGGACCTAAAACTTACCAAGTTATGAAGGCTTAAACTTCAAGAGTTTAATCAAGAGTTTTTAATATTTTAATGTCGGGTCTCCCGTTGCTGTACATTTCTGGTCATAATTAAAAGAAAGGAAAGATCTAATGATCCCAAACTGGTCCATCAGAAAGTACTGGTTCTCCTGAACAGAAAACCATATGTGTCTCACCCTGATAGGAACCTAAACTTACCAAGTTATGAAGGCTTAAACTTCAGAAGTTTAATCAGAGTATTTTAATATTTTAAGTGCGGGTCTCCCGTTGCTGTAACATTTCTGGTCATAACTAAAGAAGGAAGATCTAAAGATCACCAACTGGTTCCCATCAGAAAGTACTGGTGCTCCTGAACAGAACAATATGTGTCTCACTCTGATAGGACCTAAACTTAACCAAGTTATGAAGGGTGTAAACTTCAAGAGTTTAATCACAGGAGTATTTAATATTTAATGTCGGTCTCCCGTTGCTGTACATTTCTGGTCATAACTCCTGAAGGAAAACCACATATAAGGTCTATAAAAACACACAACCTATGACCTAAAACTTACCAAAGTTATGAAGGCTTAAACTTCAAGATTAATCAGAGTATTTTAATATTTTAATGTCGGGTCTCCCGTTGCCGTACATTTCTGGTCATAACTGAAAGAAGGAAAAGATCTGAATATCTCAATCTGGTTCCATCAGAAAAGTTCTGGTTCTCCTGAACAAGAAACCATATGTGTCTCACCTTAATAGGACCTACAACTTACCAAGTTATGAGGTTTATAACTTCAAGAGTTTAATCAGAGTATTTTAATATTTTTAATGTCGGGTCTCCGTTTGCTGTACATTTCTGGTCATAACTAAAAGCAAGGGAAAGATCTAAGATCCCAAACTAGATCCATCAGAAAGTACTTGTTCTCCTTGACCACAACCATATGTGTCTCACCTTGATAGGACCTACACTTACCAAGTTATGAAGGCATTAAACTTCAAGAGTTTAAATAGAGTATTTTAATATTTTAAATGTCGGGTCTCCGTTTGCTGTACATTTCTGGTTCATAAACTATAGAAAAGGTGAAAGATCTAAAGATCCCAAACTGGTCCATACAAAAGTACTGGTTCGCCTTCTTAAACGAACATTATGTGTCTCACCACTGATAGGACCTAAACTTACCAAGTTATGAAGCTTACTTAAACTTCAAGAGTTTAATCAGAGTATTTTAATATTTTAATGTCGGGGTCTCCGTTGCTGTAAATTCTGGTCATAACTCCTGAACAGAACCATGTGTCTCACCCTTATATGGACCTAAACTACCAAGTTATGAAGGGTTTTAAACTTCAAGAGTTTAATCAGAGTATTTTAATATTTTAATGTCGTGGTCTCCCGTTGCTGTACCATTCTGGTCATAAATAAAGAAAGGAAAGATCTAAAGATCCCAAAACTGGTTCCATCAGAAAAGTACTGGTTCTCCTGAACAGAACCATATGTGTCTCACCCTTGATAGCGACTACACTTACCAAGTTATGAAGGTTTAAAACTTCAAGGTTTTTTAATCAGAGTATTTTAAATATTTTAATGTCGGGTCTCCCGTGCTGTAACATTTACTGGTCATAATTAAAGAAAGGAAAGATCTAATGATCCCAAAACTGGTTCCATCAGAAAAGTACTGGTTTCTGAACAGAACCATATGTGTCTCACCCTGGATAGGGAACTAAACTTACCAAGTTATGAGGCTTAAACTTCAAGAGTTTAATCAGAGTATTTTAATATTTTAATGTCGGGTTCCCGTTGCTGTACATTTCTGGTCAAAATCGACAGAAACCATTTTTATGTGTCTCACCCTTAATTGGACCAAACCTACCAAGTTATGAAGGTTTAAACTTCAAGAGTTTAATCAGAGTATTTTAATATTTTAATGTCGGACTCCCCTTGCTGTACATTTCTGGTCATAAACTAAAGAAAGAAAGATCTATAAGATCCCAAATGGTTCCATCAGAAAGTACTGGTTCTCCTGAACAGAACCATATGTGTCTCACCTTGATAGGACCTACACTTACCAAGTTATGAAGGTTTAAACTTCAAGAGTTTAATCAGAGTATGTAATATTTTTTTTTTTTTAATGTCGGGTCTCCGTTGGCTGTACATTTCGGTCATAATTAAAGAAGGAAAAGATCTAATGATCCCAAACTGGTCCATCAGAAGTACTGGTTCTCCTGAACAGAACCACATGTGTCTCACCCTGATCGGGACCTAAACTTACCAAAGTTATGAAAGGCTTAAACTTCAAGAGTTTAATCAGAGTATTTTAATATTTTAATGTCGGGGTCTCCGTTGCTGTACATTTCTGGTCAAACTGAAAACGGAAAGATGAATATTCCAAATCTAGATTCCATCAGAAAAGTACTGGTTCTCCTGAACAGAAACATATGTGTCTCACCTTGATAGGACCTACACTTACCAAGTTATGAAGGTAAACTTCAAGAGTTTAATCAGAGTATTTTTATATTTTAATGTCGGGTCCTCCAGTGCTGTACATTTCTGGTCATAACTAAAGAAAGGAAAGATCTAAAGATCCCAAAACTGGTTCCATCAGAAAGTACTGGTTTCTTTAAACAGAACCATATGTGTCTCACCCTGATAGGACCTAAACTACCCAAGTTATGAAGGCTCTAAACTTCAAGAGTTTAATCAGAGTATTTTAATATTTTAATGTCGGGTCTCCCGTGCTGTACATTTCTGGTACAATAACCTGAACAGAACCATATGTGTCTCAACCCTTATGGGACACCTAACAATTACAAGTTATGAAGTTTAAACTTCAAGAGTTAATCAGAGTATTTTAATATTTTAATGTCGGGTCTCCCGTTGCTGTACATTTCTGGTCATAACTAAAGAACGGAACAGATCTAAAGATCCCAACTGGTTTCATCAGAAAGTACTGGTTCTCCTGAAACAGAACAATAGGGTCTCACCTGATAGGACCTACAATTACCCAAGTTATGAAAGGTTTAAAACTTCAAGAGTTTAATCAGAGTATTTTAAATTTTAATGTACGGTCTCCCGTGCCTGTACATTTCTGGTCATAATTAAAGAAAGGAAAGATCTAATGTCCCAAATACTGGTTCCATCAGAAAGTACTGGTTTCCTGAACAGAACCACATGTGTCTCACCCTGATAGGACCTAAACTTAACCAAGTTATGAAAGGCTTAAACTTCAAGAGTTTAATCAGAGTATTTGTAATATTTTTAATGTCGGGTCTCCCGTTGGATGCTGTACATTTCTGGTCATAATTAAAGAAAAGTGAAAGATCTAATGATCCCAAACTATGATTCCATCAGAAAAAGTAATGGTCTCCTGAACAGAACCATATGGTCTCACCCTTGATAGGACCTAAACTTACCAAGTTATGAAGGCTAAACTTCAAGAGTTTAATCAGAAGTATTTTAATATTTAATGTCGGGTCTCCCGTTGCTGTACATTCTCTGGTCATAACTAAAGAAAGGAAAGATCTAAGATCCCCAAAACTGGTTCCATCAGAAGTTAATGGTGCTCCTGAAACAGAACCATATGTGTCTCACTCTGATAGGACCTAACTTACCAAGTTATGAAGGGTTAAAACTTCAAGAGTTTAATCAGAGTAGTTTTAATATTTTAATGTCGGGTCTCCCGTGCTGTACATTTCTGGTCAGAACTATGAACAGAAACCATATGTGTCTCACCCTTATTGGACTAAACTACCAAAGTTATGAAGGCTAAACTTCAAGAGTTTAATCAAGAGTATTTTAATATTTTAATGTCGGGTCTTCCCCGGTGCTCTACATTTCGGTCATAACTGAAGAAGGAAGATCTGAATATCTCATCTGGTCCATCAGAAAGTTCTGGTTCTCCTGAACAGACAACCATATGTGTCTCACCTTAATAGGACCTACAACTTACCAAGTTATGAAGGTTAAACTTCAAGAGTTAATCAGAGTATTTTATATTTTAAAAAATGTGGGTTCTCCCGTTGCCTGTACATTTCTGGTCATAACTAAAGAAGGGAAAGATCTAAAGATCCCAAACTAGATCCAATCAGAACAGTACTTTTCTCCTGACCACAACAAAACCTATGTGTCTCACCATGAAAAAATTTTAGACCTACACTTACCAAGATAGAAGGTCTTAAACTTCAAAGAGTTAAATCAGAGTATTATAAAATTTAATGTCGGGTCTTTTCCCGTTGCTGTACATTTCTTGGTCATTAACTATAGGAAAGGTGAGATCTAAAGATCCCAAAACTGGTTCCATCAGAAAAGTACTGGTTCTCTAAACAGAACCATATGTGTCTCACCATCTAGGGACCTAAACTTCCAAGTTATGAAGGCTTAAAACTTCAAGAGGTTAAATCAGAGTATTTAATATTTTTAATGTTGGGTCTCCCGTTGCTGTACATTCGGGTCATAACTCCTGAACAGAACCATATGTGTCTCACCCTTATTGGACTAAACTTACCAAGTTATGAAGGTTTTAAACTTCAAGAGTGTTAATCAGAGTATTTTAATATTTTAATGTCGGGGTCTCCCGTGCTGTACAATTTCTGGTCATAACTAAGAAAGGAAAGATCTAAAGATCCCAAATGGTTCCATCAGAAAGTAATGGTTCTCCTGAACAGAACCATATGTGTCTTCACCTTGATAGGACCTTAACACTACCAAGTTATGAAGGTTTAAACTTCAAGAGTTTAATCAGAGTATTTTAATATTTTATGTCGGGTCTCCCGTGCCTGTACATTCTGGTCATAATTAAAGAAAGGAAAGATCTAATGATCCAAATAGGTTCCATCAGAACTTACTGGTTCTCCTGAACAGAACCCACATGGGTCTCCCCCTGATAGGACCTAAACTACCAAGTTATGAAGGCTTTAAACTTCAAGAGTTCTTAATCAGAGTATTTTAATATTTTTATGTCGGGTCCCCGTTTTGCTGTACATTCTCGGTCATAAAAAACTCCTGAACAGAACCATATGTGTCTCACCATTATTGGGACTAAAACTTACCAAGTTATGAAGGTTTAAAACTTCAAGAGTTTAAATCAGAGTATTTTAATATTTTAATGTCGGGTCTCCCCCTGCTGTTACATTTCTGGTCATAACTAAAGAAAGGAAAAGATCTAAAAATCCCAAACTGGTTTCCATCAGAAAGTACTGGTTCTCCTGAAACAGAAAAACCATATGTGTCTCACCTTGATAGGACCCTACACTTACAAGTTATGAAGGTTTAAACTTCAAGAGTTTAAATTCAGAGTATTTTAATATTTTTAATGTCGGGTCTCCCGTTGGCTTTACATTTCTGGTCATAATAAAGAAAGGAAAGATCTAATAAGATCCAACTGGTTCCATCAGAAAAGTACTGGTTTCTGAACAGAACCACATGTGTCTCACCTCGATAGGACCTAAACTTACCAAGATAATGAAGGCTTTAAACTTCAAGACTTTAATCAGGAGTATTTAATATTTTCATTGTCGGGTCTCCCGTTGCTGTACATTTCTGGTCATAACTGAAGAAGGGAAAGCTCGAATATATCAATCTAGTTCCATCAGAAAGTACTGGTTCTCCTTAACAGAAACCATATGTGTCTCAACTTGATTAGGACCTACACTTACCAAGTTATGAAGGTTAAACACTTCAAGAGTTTAATCAGAGTAATTTTAATATTTTTAATGTCGGGTTCTCCCGTTGCTGTACATTTCTGGTCATATTAAAAGAAAGGAAAGATCTAATGATCCCAAACTGGTTCATCAGAAAGTACTGGTTCTCCTGAACAGGAACCACATGTGTCTCACCTGATTAGGACCTAAAATTACAAGTTATGAGGCTTAAAAACTTCAAGAGTTTAATCAGAGTATTTTAATATTTTAATGTAGGGGTCTCCCGGTGCCTGTACATTTCTGGTCATAACTCCGAAACAGAACCATATGTGTCTCACCCTTATTTGGACCTAACAACTTACCAAGTTATGAAGGTTTAAACTTCAGAGTTTATTTGAATAGAGTATTTTAACTTTTCTAAATGTCGGGTCTACCCTTGCTGTACATTTCTGGTCATAACTAAAGAAAGGAAAGATCTAAAGATCCCAAACTGGTTCCATCAGAAAGTACTGGTTCTCCTGAACAGAAACATATGTGTCTCACCTTGATAGGACCTACACTTACCAAGTTATGAAGGTTTAAACTTCAAGAGTTTAATAGAGTATTTTAATATTTTAATGTCGGGTCTCCCGTTGCTGTACATTTCTGGTCATAATTAAAGAAAGGAAAGATCTAATGATCACAAAACTGGTTTCCATCAGAAAGTACTGTTTCTCCTGAACAAACCACATGTGTCTCCCTGAATAGGACCTAAAAATACCAAGTTATGAAGGCTTAAACTTCAGAGTTTAATCAGAGTATTTTAAATTTTCATGTCGGGTCTCCCGTTGCTGTACATTTTCTGGTCATAACTCCTGAACAGAAACATATGTGATATCACCTAGATAGGACCTAAATTACAAGTTATGAAGGCTTAAAATCACAGAGTTTAATCAGAGAATATTTTAATGTCGGGTCTCCCGTGCCTCTACATTTCTGGTCATAACTGAAGAAGGGAAAGATCTGAATATCTCAATCTGGTTCCATCAGAAAGTTTGGTCTCCTGAACAAGAACCATATTGTGTCTCACCTTAATAGGACCTACACTTACAAAGTTATGAAGTTAAACTTCAGAGTTTAATCAGAGTATTTTAATCTTTAATGTCGGGTCTCCCGTTGCTGTACATTTCTGGTCATAACTAAAGAAGGAAAGATCTGAAAGATTCCCAAACTAGATCCATCAGAAAGTACTTGGTTCTCCTGACCACAACCATATGTGGTCTCACCTGATAGGACCAAAACCTTACCAAGTTATGAAGGCTTAAACTTCAAGAGTTTAATCAGAGGTATTATACATTTAATGTCGGGTCTCCCGTTCCTGTACATTTCTGGTCATAACTATAGAAAGGTGGATAATCTGAGATCCCAAACTGGTTCCATCAGAAAGTACTGTTCTCCTGAACAGAACCATATGTGTCTCACCTGATAGGACTAAACTTACCAAGTTATGAAGGCTAAACTTTGAGACTTAATCAGAGTATTTTAATATTTTAATGTCGGGTCTCCCGTTGCTGTACATTTCTGGTCATAACTCCTTGAACAGAACCTATACTGTCTTACCATGATAGGAACTAAACTTACCAAGTTATGAAGGCTTAAACTTCAAGAGTTTAATCAGAGATTTTATATTTTAAATGTCGGGTCTCCCCGTTCGCTGTACAATTCTGGTCATAATTAAGAAAGGAATGATCTAATGACCAAACTGGTTCCATCAGAAAGTACTGCGTCTCCTGACAGAAACCACATTGGGGTCTCACTCTGATAGGACTAAAACTTACCAAGTTATGGAAGGCTTAAACTCAAGAGTTTAATCAGAGTATTTTAATTATTTTAATGTCGGGTCTCCCGTTTGCTGTACATTTCCTGGTCATAACTAAAAGAAGGAAAGATCTAAAGATCCCAAACTGGGTTTCCATCAGAAAGTACTGGGCGTCCTGAACAGAACACATATTGTGTCTCAACTCTGATAGGACCTAACTTACAAGTTTGAAAGGCTTATAAAATTCAAGAGTTTAATCAGAGTATTTAATATTTTAATGTCGGGTCTCCCGTTGCTCTACATTTCTGGTCATAAGAAAGAAGGGAAAGATCTGAATATCACAATCTGGGTTCCATCAGAAAGTTCTGGTTTCTCTGATAAGAAACCATATGTGTCTCACCTTAATAGGACCTACACTACCAAGTTATGAAGGTTAAACTTCAAGAGTTTAATCAGGAGTATTTAATTATTTTAATGGCGGGTCTTCCCGTTGCTGTACATTTCTGGTCTAAACTAAAGAAGGGGAAAGATCTAAAGATACCAAATCGATCCATCAGAAAGTACTGTTCTCCTGACCACAACCATATGTGTCTCCACCCTGATAGGAACCTAAATTACCAAGTTATGAAGCCTTAACTTCCAAGAGTTTAATCAGAGTATTATAAATTTAATGTCGGGGTCTCCCGTTGCTGTACATTTCTGGTCATTAACTATAGAAAGGTGAGATCTAAAGATCCCAAAACTGGTTTCCATCAGAAAGTACTGTGTTCTCTGAACAGAAACCATATATATGTGTACTCACCCTGATAGGACCTAATAAACTTACCAAAAAAAAGTTATGAAGCTGTTAAACTTTGAGACTTAATCAGAGTATTTTAATATTTTAATGTCGGGTCTCCCGTTGCTGTACATTTCTGGTCCTAAAAAAAGAAGGGAAAAGATTTAAAGATCCCCAAACGAGTTCCATCAGAAAGTAACTGGTTCTCCTGACCACAACCATATGTGTCTCACCCTGATAGGACCTAAAAACTTACCAAGTTATTAAACGGCTTAAACTTCAGAAGTTTAATCAGAGTTTTTTAAATATTTTAAATGTGTTCAGGATCTCCGGTCGGCTAATTTTCTGGTCAAAACTATAGAAAGGAGAGATCTAAAAGATCCCAAACTGGTCCATCAGAAAGTACTGGTTCTCACGAAACAGAAACCCATATGTGTCCCTCTCACCCTGATAGGACCTAAACTTACCAATTTATGAAGGCTTAAAACTTTGAGGAATTAAATCAGAGTATTTTAATAATTTTAATGTCGGTCTCCCGTTGCTGTACATTCTGGTCAATAACTAAAAAAGGAAAGATCTAAAGATCCCAAACTGGTCCATCAGAAAGTACTGGTTCTCTTAAACAGAACCATATGTGTCTCACCCTGATAGAAACCTAAACTTACCAAACTGTATGAAGGCTTAAACTTCAACAGTTTAATCAGAGTATTTTAATATTTTAATGTCGGGTCTCCCGTTGCTGTACAGTTCCTGGTCATAACTCCTGAACAGAACCATATGGTGCTCACTCCTTATGGACAACTAAATTACCAAGTTATGAAGGTTTAACTTCAAGAGTTTAATCAGGAGTATTTTAATATTTTAATGTCGGTTCTTCCGTTGCTGTACATTTCTGGTTCATAACCTAAAGAAAGGAAAGATCTAAAGATCCCAAACTGGTATCCATCAGAAAGTACTGGTTTCTCTGAAACAGAACCACATGTGTACTCACCCTGATAGGACCTAAACTTACCAAGTTATGAAGGCATTAAACTCAAGAGTTTTAATCAGAAGATTATTTAATATTTTAATGTGGGGTCTCCCGTTGCTGTACATTTCTGGTTCATAACTAAAGAAGGAAAGATTTAAAGATCCCAACAACTGGTTCCATCAGAAAATTACGGTGCTCCTGAACAGAACCAGAATGTGTCTCACTCTGATAGGACCTAAACTTACCAAGTTATGAAGGGGTAAACTTCAAGAGTTTAATCAGAGTATTATATATTTTTAATGTCGTGTTACTCCGTTGCTGTACATTCTGGTCATAACTCCTGAACAGAACCAATCTGTGTCTCACCCTTATGGACCTAAACTTACCAAGTTATGAAGGCTTAAACTTCAAGAGTTTAATCAGAGTATTTTAATATTTTAATGTCGGGTCTCCCGTTGCTGTACATTTCTGGTCATAACTGAAGAAGGGAAAGATCTGAATATCTCAATCTGGTTCCATCAGAAAGTTCTGGTTCTCCTGAACAGAACCATATGTGTCTCACCTTAATAGGACCTACACTTACCAAGTTATGAAGGTTTAAACTTCAAGAGTTTAATCAGAGTATTTTAATATTTTAATGTCGGGTCTCCCGTTGCTGTACATTTCTGGTCATAACTAAAGAAGGGAAAGATCTAAAGATCCCAAACTAGATCCATCAGAAAGTACTTGTTCTCCTGACCACAACCATATGTGTCTCACCCTGATAGGACCTAAACTTACCAAGTTATGAAGGCTTAAACTTCAAGAGTTTAATCAGAGTATTATAATATTTTAATGTCGGGTCTCCCGTTGCTCTACATTTCTGGTCATAACTATAGAAAGGTGAGATCTAAAGATCCCAAACTGGTTCCATCAGAAAGTACTGGTTCTCCTGAACAGAACCATATGTGTCTCACCCTGATAGGACCTAAACTTACCAAGTTATGAAGGCTTAAACTAGAGACTTTAATCAGAGTTTTTAATGTTTAATGTCGGGTCTCCCGTTGCCTGTACATTTCTTGGTCATAACTAAGAAGGGAAATCTAAGATCCCAAACTAGATCCATCAGAAAAAGTACTTTTTCTCCTGACCACAACCATATGTGTCTCACCCTGATAGGACCTAAACTTACAAGTTATGAAGGCTTTAAACTTCAAGAGTTTAATCAGAGTATTATAATATTTTAATGTCGGGCTCCCGTTTGCTGTACATTTTTGGTCATAACTATAAGAAAAGGTGAGATCTAAAGATCCCCAAAATGGTTCCATCAGAAAGTACTGGTTCTCCTGAACAGAACCATATGTGTCTCACCCTGATAGGACTAAACTTACCAAAGTATGAAGGCTTAAAAACTTTGAGATTTAATCAGAGTATTTTAATATTTAATGTCGGGTCTTCCCGTTGCTGTACATATTCTGTAACTAACTCCTGAACAGAAACCCATATGTGTCTTACCTGATAGGAACTAAAACTTACCAATTTATGAAGGCTTAAACTTCAAGAGTTTAATCAGAGGTATTTTAATATTTTAATGTCGCGGTCTCCCGTTGCTGTACATTTAGGGTCATAAATTAAAGAAGGAATGATCTAATGATCCAAACTGGTTCATCAGAAACAGTACTGGTTCTCCTGAAACAGAACCACATGTGTCTCACCCTGATAGGACCTAAAACTTACCAAGTTATGAAGGGTTTTTAAACTTCACCAAGTTAATCAGAGTATTTTAATATTTTAAATGTCGGGTCTCCGCGTTATGCTCCTACATATTCTGGTCATAACTTTGAAGGAAGGGAAAAGATCTGAATATAACTCAATTGGTTCCATCAGAAAGTTCTGTTCTACTCTAGAACAGAACCATATGTGTCTCACCTTAATAGGACCTTACAAAACTTACCAAGTTATGAAGGTTTAAAACTTCAAGAGTTTAATCAGAGTATTTTAATAATTTAATGTCGGGTTCTCCCGTTGCTGTAAATTTCTGGTCATAACTAAAGAAGGCGAAAGATCTAAAGATCCAAACTAGATCCATCAGAAAGTACTTGTTCTCCTGAACCAAACATATGTGTTCTCACCCTGATAGGACCTAAACTTACACCAAGTAGAAGGCGTTAAACTTCAAGAGTTTAATCAAGAGTAGGTTATTATAATAATATTTATAATGTCGTGGTCTCCCGTTGCTGTACATTTCTGGTCATAAACATTAGAAAAAGGTGAGATCTAAAGATCCCAAAAACTGGTTCCATCAGAAACTCAGTAATGGTTCTCCTGAACAGAACCATATGTGTCTCACCCTGATAGACCTAAACTTACCAAGTTATGGAAGGCTTAAACTTTGAGGACTTTAATCAGAGTATTTTAATATTTTAATGTCGGCGTCTCCGTTGTCTGTACATTTCTGGTCATAAACTAAAGAAGGGAAAGATCTAAAGATCCCATAACTGGTTCCATCAGAAAGTACATGTTCTCCTGAACAGAAAACCATATGTGTCTTCACCCGGATATTTTTTTTTGGACCTAAACTTACCCAAGTTATGAAGGCTTAAACTTTGAGATTTAATCAGAGATTTTAATATTTTAATGTCGGGTCTACCGTTGCTGTACATTTCTGGTCATAACTCACTGAATGGCCTTGAACCATATGTGTAAAACTTTACCCGATAGAACTCAAACTTACCAAGTTATGAGGACTTAAAATTCAAGAGTATTAATCAGAGATTTTAATATTTTAATTGTCGGTCCTCCCGGTTGCTGTAACATTTCTGGTCATAATTAAAGAAAGGAATGATCCGAAAGATCCAAAACTGGTTTCCATCAGAAAGTACTGGTTCTCCTGAACAGAACCACATGTGTCTCACCCTGATAGGACCATAAACTTACCAAGTTATGAAGGGTTAAACTTCAAGAGTTTTATCAGAGTATTTTAATATTTTAATGTCGGGTCCTCCCGGTTGCTGTACATTTCTGGTCATAACTAAGAAAGGAAAGATCTAAAGAATCCCCAAATGGTGTCCATCAGAAAGTACTATGGTGCTCCTGAACAGAACCAATATGTGTCTCACTCTAATAGGACCTAAACTTACCAAGTTATGAAGTGGGTTAACTTCAAGAGTTTAATCAGAGTATTTTTTAATATTTTAATGTCGGGTCTCCCGTTGCTGTACATTTCTTGGTCATAAAACTCCTGAACAGAACCATATGTGTCTCACCTTAGTGAGACCTAAACTTACCAAGTTATGAAGGCTTAAACTTCAACAGTTAATCAGAGTATTTTAATATTTAATGTCGGGTCTCCCCGTTGCTCTACATTTCTGGTCATAACTGAAGAAAAGAATGGAAAGATCTGAATATCTCAATCTTGGTTCCATAAGAAAGTTCTGGTTCTCCTGAACAGAACCATATGTGTCTCACCTTAATAGGACCTACACTTACCAAGTTATTGAAGGCTTTAACCTTCAAGAGAGTTTAATCAGAGTATATTTAATATTTTAATGTCGCGGATCTCCCGTTTGCTGTACATTTCTGGTCATAACTAAGAAAAGGGAAAGATCTAAAAAGATCCAAACTAGAATCCATCAGAAAGTACTGTTCTCCTGACCACAACCATATGTGTCTCACACCAGATAGGACCTAAACTTACCAAGTTATGAAGGCTTAAACTTCAAGAGTATATAATCAGAGTATTATTAATATTTTAAGGTGGCGGGTCTCCGTTGGCGTACATTTCTGGTCATAAACTATAGAAAGGTGAGAATCTAAGAATCCCAAATCGGTTCATCAGAAAGTACAAGGTCTCATGACAGAACATACTGTGTCTCACCCTGATAGGACCTAAACTTAACAAGGTAAAATGAAGGCTTAAACTTTTTAGACTTTAATCAGAGTATTTTAATATTTAATGTCAGGTCTCCGTTGCTGTACATTTCTGGTCATAACTATAGAAAAGCGTGAGATCTAAAGATCCAAACTGGTTCCATCAGAAAGTACTGGTATCTCTGAACAGAACCATATGTGTCTCACCCTGATAGGACCTAAACTTACCAGTTATGAAGGGTTAAACTTAAAGAGTTTAATCAGAGTATTTTAATATTTTAATGTCGGGTCTCCCGTTGCTGTACATTTCTGGTCATAACTCCTGAAAAAGAACCATATGTGTCTCACCCTTATTGGACCTAAACTTACCAAGTTATGAAGGTTTTAAAACTTCAAGTTTAATCAAGGGATTTTAATATTTTAATGTCGGGGCTCCCGTTGCTGTACATTTCTGGGTCATAACTAAAAAGGAAAGATCTAAAATCCTAAACTGGTTCCATCAGAAAGTACTGGTTCTCCTGAACAGAACCAATGTTGTCTCACCTTAATAGGACCTACACTTACCAAGTTATGAAGGTTTAAACTTCAAGAGTTTAATCAGAGTATTTTAAATTTTAATGTCGGGTCTCCCCATACACTGAAGAAGGGAAAGATCTAATATCTCAATCTGGTTCCATCAGGAAAGTTCTGTGTTCTCTGAACAGAACACATATGTGTCTCACCTTAATAGGACCTACACTTAACCAAGTTATGAAATGGTTTAAACTTCAAGAGTTTAATCAGAGTATTTTAATATTTTAATGTCGGGTCTCCGTTGCTGTACATTGTTCTGGTCATAAACTAAAGAAAGGATAAGATCTAATGATCCCAAACAGTTCCATCAGAAAAGTACTGGTTCTCTTGACCAGAACCATATGTGTCTCACCCCTGAATAGGACCTAAACTTACCAAGTTATTGAAGGTTTAAACTTCAAGAGTTTTTAATCAGAGTATTTTAATATTTAATGTCGGGTCTCCTGTTGCTGTACATTCTGGTTTTTTCATAACTAAAGAAGGAAAGATCTTAAAGATCCAATAACTGGTTCCATCAGAAAGTACTGGTTCTCCTGAAAAGAAACCCTACATGTGTCTCACCTGATAGGACCCTACACTTACCAAGTTTATGAAGGCTTAAACTTCAAGAGTTTTTTTTAATCAGAGTTATTTACTATTTTAATGTCGGGTCTCCCGTTGCTTGTACCTTTCTGCGTCATAAACTAAGAACGGAAAGATCTAATGATCCCAAACTGGTTCATCACGAAAGTACTGGTTCTCCTGACCAGAACCATATGTGTCTCACCTGATAGGACCTAAACTTACCAAGTTATTTTAAAGGCTTAAACTTCAAGGGTTTAATCAGAGTATTTTTAATATTTTTAATGTCGGGTCTCCCGTTGCTGTACATCTTCTGGTCATAACTAAAGAAAGGAAAGATCTAAAGATCCCAAACTGGTTCCATCAGAAAGTATTAGGTTCTCCTGAACAGAACCATATGTGGTACCACCGGATAGACCTACACTTACCAAGGTTATGAAGGCTTTTAAACTTCACAGAGTTTAATCAGAGTATTTTAATATTTTAATGTCGGGTCTCCCTGTTTTGCTGTACATTTCTGGTCATATTCAAGAAAGGAAAGATTATAAGATCCAAACTGGTTCCATCAGAAAGTACTGGTTCTCCTGAACAGAAACCATATGTGTCTCACCCTTGATAGGACCTAAACTTACCAAGTTATGGAAGGTTTAAACTTCAAAGTTTAATCAGAGTATTTAATATTTTAATGTCGGGTATGTCCCGTTGCGCTGTACATTTCTGGTCATAAGTAAAGAAAGGAAGATCTAAGATCCCAACTGGTTCCATCAGAAAGTTACTGTTTCTCCTGAACAGAACCACATGGTTGCTCACCTTGATAGGACATCCCTACCAAAGTTATGAAGGTTTAAACTTCCAGAGTTTAATCAGAGTATTTTAATATTTTAATGTTGGGTCTCCTGTTGCTGTAGATTTCTGTTCATAACAATAGAAAGAAAAGATCTGAAGATCCCAAACTGGTTCCATCAGAAAGTACTGGTTCTCGTGAACAGAACCATATGTGTCTCACCCTGATAGGACCTAAACTTACCAAGTTATGAAGGCTTAAACTTCAAGAGTTTTTAATCAAGAGTATTTAATCTTTAATGTCAGGTCTCCCGTTTGCTGTACATTTAGGAGTCATAACTGAAGCAAGGGAAAGATCTGAAATATCAATTCTGGTTCCATCAGAAAGTTCTGGTTCTCCTGAACAGAACCATATGTGTCTCACCTTGATAGACCCTAAACTGACCAAGTTATTGAAGGTTTAAACTTCAAGAGTTTAATCAGAGTATTTTAATATTTAATGTCGGGTCTCCGTTGCTGTACATTTCTGGTCATAACAAAGAAAGGAAAGATCTAAAGATCACAAACTGGTTCCATCAGAAAGTACTGGTTCTCCTGAACAGAACCACATGTGTCTCACCTTAGATAGGACCTACACTTACCAAGTTATGAAGGCTTAAACTTCAAGAGTTTAATCAGAGTATTTTAATATTTAATGTCGGGGTCTCCCGTTGCTGTACATTTTCTGGTCATAATTAAAGAAAGGAAAGATCTAATGATCCAAACTGGTTCCATCAGAAAGTACTGGTTCTCCTGCGACAGAACCATATGTGTTCTCACCCTGATAGGAACCAACTTACCAAGTTATGAAGGCTTAAAACTTCAAGAGTTTTAATCAGAGTATTTTAATATTTAATGTCGGGTCTCCCTTTGCTGTACATTTTCTGGTCATAAACTAACGAAAGGAAAGATCTAAGATCCTAACTGGTTTCATCAGAAAGTACTGGTTACTCCTGAACAGAAACCATATGTGGTCTCACCTTGATAGGACCTAAACTTACCCAAGTTATGAAGGTTTAAAACTTCAGAGTTAATCAGAGTTATTTTAATATTTTGTGTCGGGTCTCCCGTGGTCTGTACATTTCTGGTCATAACTTAAAGAAAGGAAAGATCTAAAGATCCATAACTGGTTCCATCAGAAAGTACTGGCTACTCTGAACAGAACCATATGTGTCTCACTCTGATAGACCTAAACTTACCAAGTTATGAAGGCTTTAAACTTCAATGGTTTAATCAGAGATTTTAATATTTTAAATGTCGGGTCTCCCGTTGCTGTACATTTTTCTGGTCATAACTCATGACAGAACCATATGTGTCTCACCCTTATTGGACCTAAACTACCAGTTATGAAGGCTTAACTTCCAAGAGTTTAATCAAGAGTATTTATATTTTTTAATGTCGGGTCTCTTCCCGTTGCTGTACATTCTGGTCATAACTGAAGAAGGAAAGATCTGAAGTATCTCAATCTGGTTCCCATCAGAAAGTTCTGGTTCTCTGTGAACAGAACCATATTGTGTCTCACCCTGATAGGACTAAACTACCAAGTTAAGAAGGTTTAAACTCAAGAGTGTTAATCAGAGTATTTTAATAATTTTAATGTCGGGTCTTCCGTTTGCTGTACATTTCTGGTCATAACTAAGAAAGGAAAGATCTAAAGACCCAAACTTGGCTTCCATCAGAAAGTACTGGTTTTCTCCTGAACAGAACATATATGGTCCTCACCCTTGATAGGACCTACACTTACCAAGTTATGAAGGTTTTTAAACTTCAAGAGTTTAATCAGAGTATTTTAATATTTTAATGTCGGGTCTCCCGTTGCTGTACATTTCTGGTCATAAATAAAGAAGCAGAAAGATCTAAAGATCCCAATACTGGTTCCATCAGAAAGTTACTGGTTCTCCTGAACAGAACCATATGTGTCTCACCCTCGATAGGACCTAAAACTTACCAAGTTATGAGGCTTAAACTTCAAGAGTTTAATCAGAGTATTTAATAATTTAATGTCGAGTCTCCCGTTGCTGTACATTTTCTGGTCATAATTAAAGGAAAGAAAAGATCTAATGATCCCAAACTGGTTCCATCAGAAAGTACTGGTTCTCCTGAACAGAACCATATGTGTCTCACCCTGATATTGGCCTAAAACTTACCAAGTTATGAAGGCTTAAACTTCAGACTAGTTTAATCAGAGTATTTTAATATTTAATGTCGGGTTCCCGTTGGCTGTACATTTTCGGTCATAACTAAAGAAAGGAAATGATCTAAAGATCCATAAAACTGGTTCCATCAGAAAGTACTGGTTCTCCCCTGAACAGAACCATATGTGTCTCAACCTTGATAGGACCTAAACTTACCAAGTTATGAAGGTTTAAATTAAAGAGTTTAATCAGAGATTTTTTAATATTTTAATGTCGGGTCTCCGTTGCTGTACATTTCTGGTCATAAATAAAGAAAGGAAAAGATCTAAAGATCCCAAAACTGGTTCCCATCAGAAAGTACTGGTTCTCCTGAACAGAACCATATGTGTCTACACTGATAGGACCTAAACCTTACCAAGTTATGAAGGTTTAAACTTCAAGAGTTTAATCAGAGTATTTTAATATTTTAATGTCGGGTCTCCCGTTGCTGTACATTTCTGGTCATAACTAAAGAAGGCAAAGATCTAAAGATCCATAATCGTTCATCAGAACAGTATCTGGTTCTCCTGAACAGAACAAATGTGTCCTCACCTTGATAGGGACCTACACTTACCAAGTTATGAAGGCTTAAACTTCAAGAGTTTAATCAGAGTATTTTTAATATTTTAATGTCGGGTCCTCCCGTTGCTGTACCATTTCTGGTCATAAAACTAAAGAAAAGGAAAAAGATCTAAAGATCCATAACTGAGTTCCATCAGAAAGTTACTGGTTACTCCTGAACAGAACCATATGTGTCTCACTCTGATTAGGACCTAAACTTACCAAGTTATGAAGGCTAAACTTCAAGAGTTAATCAGAGTATTTAATATTTTAATGTCGGGTCTCCCGTTGCTGTACATTTCTGGGCCATAAACCTTCCTGAACAGAACCATATGTGTCCACCCCTTATGGGACCTAAACTTACCAAGTTATGAAGGCTTAAACTTCAAGAGTTAATCAGAGTATTTAGATTTTTATGTCGGGTCTCCGTTGCTGTTACATTTCGGGTCATAAACTGAAGAAGGGAAAGATCTGAAATATCTCAATCGCGGTTCCATCAGAAAGTTTCTGGTTCTCCTGAAAGAAACCATATGTGTCTCACCTTAATAGGACCTACACTTACCAAGTTATGAAGGTTTAAACTTCAAGAGTTTAATCAGAGTATTTTAATATTTTAATGTCGGGTCTCCGTTTGCTGTACATTTCTGGTCATAACTAAAGAAAGGGAAAGTCTAATGATCCCAAACTGGTTCCATCAGAAAGTACTGGTTCTCCTGACACAGAACCATATGTGTCTCACCTTGATAGGACCTACACACAAGTTATGAAGGCTTAAACTTCAAGAGTTTAATCAGGTTTTTCTATTTTAATGTCGGGTTCCCCCCGGTTGCTGTACATTTTGGGTCATAACGAAGAAGGGAAAGATTTTGAAAATCTCAATCTGGTTCCTCAGAAAGTACTGGTTCTCCTGAAAAAACCATATGTGTCTCACCTTAATAGGAAAACCTACACTTTACCAAGTTATGAAGGTTTAAAATTCAAGAGTTTAATCAGAGATTTTTAATATTTTAATGTTCGGGTCTTCCGTTGCTGTACATTTCGGGGCATAACTAAAAAAGGAAAAATCTAA